>JAAIIK010000072.1:568426-584274 GCA_014706435.1 Silurus glanis | reverse complement strand
CACACACACACACACACACACACACACACACACACACACACACACACTGGAGGAAAACTGAAATATCTATAAAGACATATGCATACATGCAAAACTGTACACAGACAGTACCAGGAACCTGAGGAAAAGTGCGTAATGGAAATCATTAAACCGATTCCCATGTGTTTCTAGTGGTAAAATCTGTTGGTGTGTTTCAACATAAGGGAACGATGGGAGCATCGCTGCTGCTTCCACAGCAGTTACACTTTGCCCTGTTTAATTACAGGTGCAGGAATGTAGGTGTGAGGGCCTGCTGAGAAGTGTAACCCTGCCTGCTCTCCTATATTGCCTCTCATAAACACTTCAACTCTCTGAGGACACGTGTCACACCTCACAACCTCCATTGCATTCCTTGTAACACTTTACTCAAAGGGAACACTCCTTTTGGCAGGTATTTTTGATATGCTACCCTACCTTTAGTTTCTTACTTAGAAAGGTTAAACATTTTTAAAACCTCATGTGAAGTGCAACAGTGGCTGGTAGATTGCTATGCTAATAGCACTAATACTGCTGACTATTATGTAAATAAAGTGTAAATATGTAAATATGATGTAATTTTAATACTACATTTAAATAATTTGAATAGATTATTATTGAGCAGTTAAAACCGGAACTTTACGCAAGTAAAAAAAAAATGGTCCATTAATCTTTTTGTGTGATTTGTTTAGTAGCCAATGAACTAAAAAGTGAATTGAAATGTAAAGAGAATTTTTAAATACATTTTAAATTATTGCTATTTTGCACCATTCTATATGCCTGTATTAAGCAGTACAGTATGGATGTTTTCGCTTAAAAATAGGGCCCATGGAATCCTTGGAGTAAGACCATGTCATGTTAATGTCTCCCTTTTGCTATTCATGGAAGAATTCTTGTATAATGTGGCCTTGCACCAACTGCTCCAAATAGAAATGCTTCCATTCACAATATATATTTTCTTGCCTACATAAAAAAAAAAAAAATCAATAATAACACTGACTCATCAAGTCAACGCTTCCTGATTTTCTCTTCTTTACATTATCATGCAGCACAGTGTCTATACTTGCACTAAACAGCTACTCCCATCAGGTCCACAAACATTTAGGAAACGATAATCCTGAAAACCCATTGCTCTGCAGCTCCAGGGCTTTGATGTCCTTGCTCAAGGCTATACCACAAACAGAATAATAACAATAATGCACAATAATGCAACTAAAGAGGGAAAAAGACAGAATTTATATAGAGTGGCTATTCTAGAAAACACAAAACACGTGTGCACAAACAAGTGATTGCATGCCACTAAAGAAGCCATTCAGAATTCAATCTAAATGGTAGTTCTCCATATCTGTTACAGGACAACATCATTTTCAATGAATGTTGCATTCTACTTCTAAAACAAAGGTAACAACACTAGGCCTCTATCAGCATGCACCAGCTAGATGGTGTCACAACACCAATTTACCTACAGTGAAACAATGACAAAGCATGAAAATCACAAGAAAGAGCATTTTATATTACATTTCATTGTCCTTATTCCTTTTATCTCTTTATAATGTCAGCCATTCTGTCTCTCAAAAATCACAACTGCTCTCTGTCTCTTAAGGATAACAACTCCTCTGTCTTTCAATGATCACAGTTCTCTGTTTTTCCAGGAATGCATAACTTCAAGCACTGTAGCCTATCTATATCCCAAGGATCTCAGCCCCTCTGTATCTCAGAAATCAAAGTCGATCTTTCTTAAAATTTGCAACCCATCTGTCTTACAATTATTGCAGTTGCTCTGTCTCTTAAAATTTGCAACCTGTCTCATAATGATGGCAGCTCCTCCGTCTCTCAAATATCTTAGCCCCTCTGTCTCTCAATGATCACACCCCCACTATGTCTCAAGATTGCAGCCTCTAAGTATTTCTCTGAATCGCCTCCCCTCTGTCAAGAATTGCAAATGCCTCTACTTAGACTCTCTCTCTCTTTCTCTCTTTCTCTCTCTCTCTGTCTTGTACATATTGTACATAATCTCCCTCAAGGGCCTAAAGTCAGTCTGTTTTTTACAGATCTATTATGTTCAACTTTCTTTCACTATCTTAGATTGCAGTCCCCTTTTCTACATCAGCCATATCGCCATTCCTGCGCTCTTTATCTCATCTATTATCCAAATTAAATCTCTAACAGCCTACCCCATGCCCAACAGATCAGTTGCTTGTGGCTGAAGTGTGCAGGGTGCTGCTATATTGTCCAAAAGTTCAGGAACAATAGAACTATAATGGCTTTCTAATGCTAAATACTGGATGACCCAACAGCTCACTCCTCTTCTAAGCCAAGAGATCTCTGTCTTTTTTTAGTCTGCTTCTACGGTAGTTTAATTTCTAGCACACATTCTGCAATTGTGCCCAGGCTAAGTCACTTCACCCCCTGCCAACTGGCACTTTGGCAAAAACACTGTTCCAGCATGTGTTTCATTGCTACGGGCTGCTGGAGGAAAATGTGACTGACCAAATATCACAGTTTATTTTGAAGGTGTGGCAAAGCATAAAGATGATACACTTTACCTGACATCATTAGTTAGGGCATTAAAAAGATATAAGTGATAATTAAAAGACAAAAATAAGATACAATAAATGATTAAAATTTTTTTGGAGTTTTCTAAAGTTGTTTTTATTTTGTTCTGACTTTAAATACATTTTTGGTAGGTGCCATATCAAAATATTTACATTTTTGCACTGTCCTGTAGAAAATGTGAGAATTAGATCATTTAGAGTCAATTTCAAATAAAAAATGTTGTATGGTGTTTCTTTTAGACCCCATTCATTCTCTTTTTGAGATGCATCATCGATAGTTTAATTCAGTTACCAGACTTGATAAATGTTAAACAGCTGTTTTAAAATTTTACCTAGAGGTAATCGTATTTGAACAACTTTTCCCAATTAACATAACGTATGCACATACACACATACACACATACATACATACATACATACATACATACATACATACATACAAAGAAGACATTGTAAAATGTTTGCTGTAGTATAATTCCTGAATCAACCTTTTTCACTATTTTATATACCTACTTATTAAACCACAGGCCAAAACCACAAACTGGTAATGGACTGCTCTCTGCCTTTTCCCAGAGATACAGAAAATTATGCATTCTGTGAAAATATTATGCAAATAAAAACAAATTCAGTAATGAATGTAAGATTGCAGGGATTTTTTGTTTTCCAGACAATGTTTGCTTTGTGCACAGGGGCATTGTTTTTAAACTGCTGTTTAAAAGCTCATTTTGGACAATCTATGAAGATAATGTGCTTCTTATTACACATGTTCATCTAGATAATTAATTTATGAATTTCATATACTGTATGTAGGTTATGTTAGTGTTACCATAGCATTGTTATAGTGTTATGGTAGACATTGTTGGACATTTTATTGTCCTTATTTGAAGCATTTTTTTTTATATTTGAAATAGCACTTAAATTAGTAGTTAAAGTTAATTAATAAAATTACTTCATCTCATTACTACAAGACCATTTTTAAGCCTGTGTGACTGCTCCATGACCCTCATTTCTACCATTTCATCAAATAGTCCTCCTTTTTGAGTCATTTGAGAAACTTTATTTAAACCTAAACCATCAGAAAATATGTCACGTCAAACACATCTCAATTTTATGAGTGAATCATTTCTATAAGTAGATTGCGGGGTGCAAAGTTATTTTTACCGCATCTAAATTAACAAAACCATAAACTGGATTCCAAATAGCTCCCTGCTGCCTACATAAGTGCACTACATTTAGACTGAAAACTGGCTTCTACAGCCTATATACTTCTGACTCACTTACTTCATCTGTGGATGGTCCCACATGGATATCCAAAGCTTTTTCACTTTGCAAAAACAGTTTGTCCCCTTTATTTAGTGGATTATCTTAAGTGGATACTTTAGATCTCTACCTAAGAACCTTTGCTGTAATTATAAAGATACTTATACTGAATGATACTTATACTGACCTTCCTTTCAACACAATATGTTCTGATGTTATAGTATACACCTGTCATTATACAAGATTAAGGGTTTTTCTTTTTAATTCCTTTAATAGATTGTTCCTCATGTCATCTTAGGGAGTTTTTCCTTGACACTGTTGCCTTTAGTTTACTCCTTGGGATCCAAATATACATCTACTTCCAGATTCATGTGTGTTATGTGACACTGTCTGTTGGTAAATGTTCAAAAGAATTTACTTGAGTAGAATTGAACTGAATGCCATAGAAGGCCATTTGGGAATAATGTATAAAGACCTAGCTAATATGGATTATAGATAACCTTGATTGTTTTAACAATACATTTTAACAGCACTGGGAATTGAGAGATTTTGGGCATAAAACTACTTATCTTCTCAGCAATGAAACTGGTGGACTTTAAAAGCTCTATTTCAGGAAGAGTTAGCAAAAGCACTATTTGAACTCAGAATTAAGTGGTGGCAGTGAGTTCAGAATCCCATTTAGCTGTAAAATGTTGACTGACCTATACATAGCAATTTATGTATTTGATGGCCAAAAGGTTTCTATACATTTTTTAGTTATTTCACTTTTTACAGCACCCACAGAATACCAAGGCCAAAGCAAATGTTCTACATGTTCACTTCGAATAGCCGATGTGTCCTGCATGGTTTATTATTATGATCCTTTAAAGAAATAACTGAGTTCATATGTAGTGCAGCAAATGAATAGGTTTTCTCTTTCACAGTGTTTTTGTTAATTTTTTGCTTATTTGCCAGCTTAAAATTTAAGAGGTATTTTACTTTATCAAAAATATTTGAAAAAAAAAAAACATATTACAGAAATTGTATATATTTTTTATATTCTTAAAATTAACATAGCTTCATGTGTTTGTCTGGGTGATTATCTTCTTAAAAATGTAGCTTAAGCAATGATATAGGAAATAAAAATAAATCATTTGGACAATAGTTCTAGTGATGCTTTTCAAGCACCACTAATAAAGAGAAGTAATCTTGGTGTATCATATCCCATAATGTGAATTTTACCACATACAATCAGCATCCAGCAAACAGGTTTTTCAAATGACTGATCAAGACCTGACTGTTAACATTTTAGAGAGTTATTGTTAACATGTGAAACACTGAAAAGGTATATCTAAACATCATGGAAGCAAATGCCCAACACGCTGTCAAAGAGCTGTCTAGAACAGGCAAAGGCATGAAACTGTGGAACGTCATTAAGACTCTTTCACACTAAGCTCTGATACCATGGAAACAAATCCACAAAAAGCTAGCAAATGCTATGGAAGTAAACTTGCATGCAGTCAGGTGAAGAAATAAGGATGATTCAGGGAAAAATAATGTGCAAAACTGTCAGAAGATGGTGAGTTCTTACACAACCCTGGGCCACAGAAAGTAAATTTAACACAGATCAATAGCTAATAAGCTCACTGCAATTTGACCTGACTTCAACCTTTAAATATAGTTCTACTTTTATTTCCACAAACACATGGCCAGACATATCTGCTCATGAGTTAGCTGTTTGCTTGGTTGATATTCTATAACATCGACGTCTCTGCAGGATCTTTAGAGGTCCATAGTCTCTGTTTGACATTTAACATTTTAAAAGGTGGAGTGATTAATTTTCATTTTAATGTTTTTCATGATTTAAAAACAGCATTAAAGTATTAAATTAAACAATTAATCTTAAAAAATTGTAGAGATTTTGGTGATATTGATATATGTATTTAATCTCACAAGCTGCATTCTATATGTATTGTTTTATATATATATATATATATATATATATATATATATATATATATAATCCCAATAAACTGTGGATACCAAAGCATACTGGCAGCTATCAGTGCTCCATCACGCATGATAAATTACTTCAGAAGTGAAAACAATACAAGAGGATGCAATTTGCAAATGGCAAAAAAAGTTATAATTGCATTGCCACTTCACTGTGACCCAAGCTAAACTCATGATCTCCTCAAAATGAGATTTATTAATGAGTACTCTGGGTGCCGTGAGGTCATAGGAAAACAACTTTGATTATCTAGCAACTGCATTTAAATAAAACCGGAAAAAAAAAATGCTTGTCTTACTTGATCATATGCAAATATGCTCTGCTGTGCCAAAAGACCCCTCCAGCCTTCAAAATACAAAGTGTTACAACTTGGTAGGTCTAGGTTGACATTAATGCATTTCCACATCACGTTTGTCACATTCATGCCACAAATGTACCATTCAAGAACATTCCAAAGGCGCTTGACATTCTGCATTCTTGCATTCTGAGATGCTTTTCTGCTCACCATGTTTACAAAGAATGATTATAACCCAAAGTCTCTGGGCTCATGATTCTGCTTAGGGAATGACTGATTGGCTCATATTTATTATATATGTATATATACTCTATAGTACAGCAAGTTTTCAAATAAAAATTTTTAAAACAGAACTGCACACTACTTCTAAGTCTATTCATTTAGCTGCTGTAAAAATGAGGTGAACCCATGTGTGTTTCAAATTAAATCGTGTATTATATTTCATACACAATATCCACAGCTGAAATCTGATGAAGGACTCCCTGCGGACAGGGGCATTGGCATCCTGGGAAAGGTGACTTCTCTCATGATAGAAATATTTCATTGTAATGCAAAGGGGATCAGTCAGAATAACATTCTATTCATTTGCAGTGACTCAAACCATGAAAACAAAATGCCCCTATAGCATAACAAAGATGTCATTTTATATTAATTTTGGCACTCACACTTTCAATTTCTCTCTTGTGACCTCCCTTTTGATACTTAAGATAAAAAAATAATTCACAAACAAAAATAACCTCAAAATCATCAAAGGTCTAATACCTTCATTAAAGTATAGCATTTCTAGTCCACTAATTTGACTGGACAACCAGCATTCCAAGCTTGCAGTTATATAGTATAACAACACTCGTCCATTTGTATTGTATTGTCGACTGTTTGTATTAAATCGCTCGTTAGTTTTTGCTACATAAAATTCCTATTCTAGCAACAGTCTCACACTAAAAACTGTTACTACACTTACTACAGGCTGCCAGTCAGTTCACATGGGATTTTGGGAAATGATTTTCATTGTCAGAGCAAAAAAAAAAACCAAAATATTTTCCAATATCATTATTGCACCTAAAATGTCAGTTATTTAATATTAATTTCTTGTTTAGAGAACTATTGTACAAAAGCAATATTGCACTGGCAATTGTGCTGTTATACTGAATATAAGCATGGTACAATTACATGCAGCATTCATTCCTACAGCTGAATCACAGCTGTAATATGTGTTCACAACAACAGCACTCTTGCTCATGCAATATTGCATAATTATGCCAACATGTTACATGCAATAGTAAAATTGTTTGTAGTTGTTGGTGTGTGAAGAAAAATATGCAGATCAGTGATTCTCAAGCCTTTTGGAGCCAATAACCCTTTTTGTTCAATTTAATTTCATTGACACCCTCAGTGCAGATTTTTATGAGCATGATCCAATTATTCAAATATTAGGCTCATTACCCTAATGTGTACAGTAATTTATTTATTTACTGGTCACATAGAGCTTTTTTTTTTACTTCCTGAACTGTCCAACAACAAATCACATTAGGCCCAAGCTATCAATTTTGGGGAATATTGTTTTTATAGTTTGGTGTAATAACCTACTTAATAACCTATTTCTATAAGAAACCCATAATTAAACCAATACATTTGGTAATGTTGCATTTTTATTTTCACCACTGTTGTATTTTTTATTATTTCCGGCCTTTGAAATTCTATGATCTTGATGAAGCTCTCCAACATGGTGCTTTTATTGTATTAAGTATTTTGTAACAATTAAAAACAAAAATGTTATGGAAAAAACATCTTGTGATGTGATCCCAAACATGTGTTATAATGTTATCAGGCATAATTAGTAGGCTATGTAGTGATTCAAAGCAATCAAGTCCAGTAATAAACAGAGACCATGGTGCTGGTCATTTTTTGAGGGAAAAGTTAACTTTTAAATATTGTTTATATACTGAATTAATAAATAGCACTGATAGGAATATTTACCATCAATATGATTATTTGGGAAATGCCATTTTCAATGAGACAGTGGGGTTTATTGTGCATAAGTGCAGAATTGGTAATTCTGTCTATAGGCCTATTTACCATTTATCACTGACTTTCTGCCAGCTTTCACTTTAATGCCTTTAGGTCACTGCTTTAGACTGCTATTTGTAGCAAGGCCTTTTAATATTAATATACTATAATATAATGTCTGTATTTTTTTACACTTTGACTAATATACTGACTGACAAGTTAGTGGTTAAAAGGTTAAACAATAAATTTGTTCTAATTTCTGCCAGTTTCATGGATATTTCTACCACTAAATCCTGAAGTAAATTCCGCAAATGAAATCTATAAAAGGTTATTAAACAAGCAGCTGATTTGACTGGATATTCAGTATCAGCAGTAAAATAATGTATACATTCAAAACCCAAAACCTTTTTTCATTTGCAGCTACTTGAGCCACAATTATCACCTGCACCAATAGTTAGTAGTTAGTTCGTTAGGAACATTCACACCTTGATTATTATATCTTGTTTTTCCATATCTAATTTGATCATAAAAATAGCACTTTTCAAATCCCAGGACTCTAAGTGTGACTGTTCAAGCACGGTCCTGTAACTCTCATTTCTTTAGTTAGATCATGCAATTAGAAACAGAGCATATGAAGTAAAACATTATATTGTTGAAGCTGTACATGGAGTAAAATAGTGGGTTTTCAGTCATTTTTTTAAAGGTCTCCAATGAGACATTCTTGGATTCCAACACCCTGTTACTAACAAAGAAAAGTCATGACGCATGTTTACCTTGTGTCTTGAGAGATGTTGATTCGAACCAGCCATAGAGCAGTGTGAGTTTTGATAAATGTCTTCAGATAGACATGGGGGGGTCTGTTTTTAGTTTTGTAAGCAATCTGATGCAGCTACAGAGAAGCAATGAATGGGATGAAGTAGGATAACTTGGGGGGATTAAAATTCAGGCCTGCAGCTGCATTCTGAATCAGCTGCATCATCCTGACTACGCAGAGGGAAAAACATGGCTAGAACTAGTTGTGGAAGTCCAGTCTTGAGATTAAAGCGACTGAACATGTTGCTCAGTCTCTGTAGAGAAAAATGCGTAATCCGTGTGAAGGCTATAAAGGAAATACACACATGACCATGTCAGGTTAGTAACATGTACTGTAGGTAATACTGCAGAACTACACCCGGTTTTTGTGCATTGTCGCATTGGTGTGGTTAAAAAAATCTCCAGAGAGATGACATGAATCTTCATAGATAGATAGATAGATAGATAGATAGATAGATAGATAGATAGATAGATCTTAATCCAGATTTAGTCCCCTTTGCTGTTTTAATAACCTCCACTATGCTGGGAAGGCTTTCCGATGGATTTTTTAATGTGGTGGTGACAATTTTAGCCCATTCAGCCACTAGAGCATTAGTGAGGTCTGGCACTGATGTTGTGCGAGTAGACATCTGACATGTAATCAGGTGCAGGTGACTCAAGTTCTTTCGATAACCACTTTCGCAAAACAAGATCTTTATTTAACTTTGGTTTATGAGGGTGTTATGATGGTGTAAAAGTTTGGGCCTCTAAATTGCACTGAAGGAGAATATTAATGCACATTAGTATTCCAGACAAAGAACCACATATTATTGTGATAGCCAAGTGTCATTTTCATTGTAGTATTGTACTTAAATAATTAAAGCTTTTCATCAGGATTGTTTAAAAAAAAAATAAAATAAAAAATGTATTGTTGTTTAACAAAATATATTTAATTTATCTTAATACAGAGATTCCCAAACTAGCACCTGTCTGCCATATACAAAAAAAGGAAAAAAAAAAAAAAGAGGGGTAAATGCCACTGACATTATAAATTTAACATTTAACATATAATTTTTGTTTAATTTTAAGCTGTAAAAACATTGGCAGTATCTCCCAACATTCAACATTCAGTCTGATGAACTTTAACAAATGTAAACTGAGAAGCAAAACAACTCGCAACAACATAATATACATAACATACATATACATAACTTTGTGAGTAACTCAGCTGAAGGCCAGTGAGAAAAAAAATAGCTTTTGAAAAATAAGGGCCAGGGTCATGGCTCTCATTAAATATTACTGTGAAAAGCTGCATTGTTTATAGCTGTATTATAGATTGAACGTTATTGATACAATAAACAATATTGTTTCTGTTGTGTTCTATGTTTTTATTTTTCTCTCAGTATACAAATGAACTGGAAAATGTAGCTGCTTTAGTTAAACAATTTACAGAGTATTTTTTCTAATTGTTCATTAATTTATTTGTGTGTTTATAAGTATTATTAATTCATGCTATTTTTTATCATGATTTTTACATAAATTCGTGAAACCATAGCAACTTTACGTTTACGATTTTTGGCCCTACATAGGAAAAATGTTTGGTACCTCGGCTTTAATATTTATTAATACGTTCACCTTAATCCATAAGTGTAAAAGAGAAAATAATGTTCCCTGAATCTTAAATCTGAAAAAGAACAAAAATGATTACAGTTTAATTAGTCACAGATTACTATGCATATTCTTATTTTTGATTATATGAATAATTTGTACAAAATGTAAGTATATGTAATTAAGTGATTATTTATGCATTTTGTTCATCGCTCGTCCTCTGTGAATATGTGACACAGATGTAGATGTGCTCATGAAATCAGACACAAACATCATTCCAATACTGAGAGAACAACTGCTTGGTATAATCTATCTACTGTCATGCTTCCATGTAAAATTATGCACTTTTAAGAAAAATATTTTCCAACACATTCAGACTTGATTGGTCGAGATGCCTTTGCACCTTATGTTCAACAAATAGTGCCAGATTATTTATGTCAGATTCGCCAAGTGAGAACTCCCTCTGTATATCTGAGAAGACTTGAAGCCAAAGCATACCATCTCTGTCTCACTTGAAAAGGAAGAGGCTGAGCTGGAAACTGCAAATATTGCATAACATGCTATTCTCTTTGCATTCTTAAACTTCACTGTATTGGCTGTCTATTAATGAAATGCACATTAGGGACCGTTTGAATAAAAAGCTGAATGGTGATGTCTATTCTCTCGAATAGTGGCCAAAAAGCATCAGGCCAAAGCTATTTTAAGTAGTAATACTGTATTCCCACTAATTGCTACCACATGTTTGCTAAATCTAAAATATAAATGATGCTCTTCACTGCTGGCTAATGATCTAATTAGCGCTGCCTATTAGGTAATGCTGGTTATGTCAGTGAATAAACCAGGTAATTCCTCCTGTCATTCTTTAGTGTAACAGATTCCTCTTGCATGAGAGTATTCTTGGTTTCATTCCATAGGATTTTGGTTATTTTATGACTTGTAATTTTTTTTGGTTTTGGTCCTGTCTGTAACCCTGTCATCATACTAGTTGATTACCCTAATGTGCTCGCCTGTTTTTGTTTTGTTTTATTTTGTTTTGTTGTCTTTTACCATTTTACTATCTTTAGTTTGGTTATTTCTGCATATTGTTTCTGTTTTCTGTAAGTGTCATTAACTATCGAGTACTATCTTGTTTTACAGAAAGGCTTCTTTCCTTTTCTTGCTTTCAATCACCACATGTTACATCCACAATGATCTAAACATATTTTTAAAGATTTACTATCTGTGCTGTTAAAGTGCTTAATGCTCTTTAACGTTTTTATTAACAGCTGATAGTCAGGTGTTAGTAAGAATAGAAAATGAAAAGCAGTCATATGCTATAAGCAATCTACTGAAAGATAGATAGAAGAAAGCTTGTAATATACATAATATTACATTAAAATTTTTTTCTCTTTCTATGCAAAGAATATTTGCATATGCAAAGAAAAAAGAAAAAAGTGCACATGCCCTTATGATAAGACTAATGTTTTTTAGAGTTGTGTAGTGTATACCTAAATATGAAACTGGAATTTAGAACAAAACATTTCTGTCTAGGCATTTGCTGGCATATACCGCAAATTGTGTTAGTGCTCAAGTTCTGTTGTTACATTCGTGGATGAGAATAAATATACATGCCTGCACTGACACTGTGTGTCACATTCGAAATCCTCTGGTGTGGTGTGATCTTACCCTAATCCACTTTAGTTGAAAATTGTTCTTGCGCTAACTCCTTTTTGTTTCCAATAGCAACAGTGTAATTGGAAACACAACAGAAGCTGTGTGAATTGTTTTGAATGAAATAAAAACATATACAATTTAATGAACGTTATACCTGACTATATCTACCTATAAGATTTTCAGCATTGTCAGGTCGCATGATCATACCATTCTCCAGGGAGATGGTATCCATCTTCAGGGATATATAGCAGTTCAGTCTTGATTGGATTTGGTTTCAGGTGATGAGTTTGCATTCACACTGAAATGTCTGCCAGATGTTCTGAGATCCACGCAAAAAGAGTCTGAGAGAGGAAAAGGTGGGAATGAAAGCTTAATTACAATAGACAAAAAAAAAAATTCTGCATTGGTAACCACAGTAACAACAGTATTTTTTTTAGAATAGTGGGAGCAAATGTAGGTAATTCCGATGTGTCACTGTATATATAAGTAAATATTGTAAACAGCAATATAAACAGACACATCCACCCTGAAGTGTTTCTTTTACACAATGCTTACATTTTATAGAGAGATTTTTAAGTCACTGTCCTACTTCCTATATATTTAACAGTGGTGGACCATCAGGGCCAGCAAGGCTTTCTCTGCTGACCTACACAATTTCAGAATCAATAATTACATTTTAACATATTTTTCCATGAATGTGTATTAAATTATTCCCAATAGTATATCCTCATTGTTTCATAGCTTTTCTTTTTGGGTTGTGCTGCTTTTAGAAGTGTCCGTTTACTGTATATTGGAGATTCTATCCAATCAGATTTCAACCATCACGTGTTGCCAGGGTCAAACTCTGACTTGAGTCCTGCAGAATCAACAGTGCAATCATCTGTAGCAGTGTAGTGATTTTGTGACATGCAGCGCAAGTGTCTGATCTAGAATTTACAGTAGATTTGGCACAGTGTAGCATAAACCAGTTTCTACTCAATCCATATTACTTGAATTTTATATACAATATCTGTGGAACACGGGAAGTTTGGACCAAGGAAAAACAAATTCACAGGAATGTCAATCGGACATGGCGAAAGGGGAAAGGTGCTCTTTTGGGGAAAAATAACTGCAAATGTTTATTCTTGTTATTCTGGTTACACACAGTATAATGAGTGCCATTGTCATATGAACATTTAGCTCTGCATTGTACCTCTTTAATAGAAAAGAAAAAGATAGAAAGAGATTTTTGACAATGGAATTGTGTGCTTTGAATGGATTTTATGCCTCACTGATAAATAAAACAGATAGACTTAGCACAGTGTAAAACACTGGTTTATTTGGAAACATAATTGTAATATGAGATCCATGGCTAAAACCTCATGTGCATTTATCAAGAACCGGCTGTTATTCTCTGCAGTGCTGTCAAAAAAATTCGTTTCTGACCTTTTGCTTGTTTAGCCTAATGGATCTCTTAAATCTGCTAAAACCCATAATGTAACAGTCCAATATGTGATATTACAAAACAGAATTCATGGTCATCCATGATGTCAGTGTAGATTTAGGGTTCAGCTGTCATAATGGTGCCTCAGGTGTGCCATGTCTTAAGTCTATCTGTCAACATTAATGTTTTATGTGTCTACAGTCTAAGAACAAGTTTTTTTTTCTTTACAGCTATATCACACTACCACACAGCTTCAGCTATTCAATACTTATCGTGTTTATTAAAAAAGGAGAAGGACACTGAAATGTCTGTATAAACTAATAGGCACTGAATGATCAGCCTTGACCAGGAACAAACATCATGCTGGCAGTTTTATTCCAATGCCGTACACAGAGAATCATTGTCCTTTGAATAGTGTCTAAGTGTCAATACATTCAAAAGAGGTGGAATTCAATTAGTGAAAGTCATCTCTCATCCTCGGCTGGCAGGAACTCGGTTGTTAGGCAACAGCAAGGCCACACCATTCTCTCCGACAGTACAGTTAGATTCAGCAGAAGAAGAGAAAAAAAAATGCTTGCAGTATGAAGGGAAAGAATGCTTTGTTAAGATTGAGGGAAAAACCTTGATGCATCACAAAACTTCGTACATAGCCATGCTTCAATTTACCTAAGAATACACTTAGTCACTCAGGAAATATTTGCCCCTGGATGCCAGTTTTCTGATGTTTGATAAGAGTGACATCAATAACAGAAATACAGATTTACATGTGAAATAAGAGCTTTCCGTATGCCACTTTATAAGTTCAGCACTATTTAACTATGCCACAGTTGTTAAATAACATTGAAACCCTTTGAAAATCAAATACATTTATATTAAATTTATAATAAATGATATTCGAGGTGAAAATTCTGAAAAAGTTCCCATGCATACTCCCATATACCTCCATATACTGGTTTGCTTGGAATAAGCATGATCTTTGATTGACCTTTGATTGACCTTTGACCTTTGATTGTAGGTACTGAACTAAGATCTCCAAAGCACAGTGTAAATAATGCAAGTAGACACATAATTCAAAACAGATTATTTACTAAATCATCTTTAGTTCTGAATTTGTTTCTTCACTGCTGTGGAATATACATAAAGTTGTATTGTATGCTCAGCACGCCTCAAACTAATCTTTTTATGTTTAAAGGGCAGAGGGATTTAGCTTTAATTTTCTGCCACGCTCCAGCAGTGATCTAAATATTGATGATAGCTGGTCTGAGATGTGTAAGCACAACACCAATTCACACTCACCAAACTGGGCTTCTAGTAGTACATATTATACATATGCCTATTAACTATGAATAACTACTAGTTATTTAGTTATTAAGTAGATGTTAGTATATGTTATGTTAGTATATGTTAGTAGAAGCTAACAACTAACTATGTGGTAATCAGAGTCTTGCATTTCTCATATGACTCATAATAATAACTGATCAATTACTGATCACAGCAGCATTCATTTACAGCAGCAAAGATTTACCTTCCTCATGGAGATAAACTTTAATAAATCCCAAACTGTTGCACAATTCAGTCTATTGGTAAAATGTAAATGTTTATAAAAGCTGTTAAGTGACACTACAGATAGTCAGAGTGTTGTTTTTAACTTTAAAAACACCCTAGAAAAGCATTGTTTAGTGTAGGAGAGCAACAATAAGTAAGTATTGTTCATTGAAATAATTTTTAAAAAAAAGATTCTCTTTAATAATAATAAATTGGAAAGGATTTTCATGAGTAGTGCTGTTCTACATCATTATGTAATACCACTGAATAATAGAAGAATAACACTGATTATCTCTTCATCATGGCACCTATTAGTGGGTGGGATATTTCAGGCAGCAAGTGAACTTTTTGTGCTTAAAGTTCATGTGTTAGAAGCAGGAAAAATAGGCTAGCGTATGGATTGGAGCGAGTTTGACATGGGCCAAACTGTAATGGCTAGACGACTGGGTCGTGTGGGATTTTCCCAGTCTGCAGTGGTCAGTATCTATCAAAAGTGGTCCAAGACAGGAACAGTGGTGAACCAGGAACAGGGTCCATGTGGTCCAAACCAACAAACGAGCTCCTGTAGCTGAAATTGCTGAAGAAGTTAATGCTGTTCATGCTCGAAGTGGTCAGAACTGTTTTGGCGACCAACACAATGTTACTATATATATATCTGTATATATATATATATATAGTTATATATATATATATATATATATATAT
>JAAIIK010000072.1:545435-568026 GCA_014706435.1 Silurus glanis | reverse complement strand
CCTGGACACGGAAGCTAGCCCTAGGGACGTGGAATGTCACCTCGCTGGCGGGGAAGGAGCCTGAGATTGTGCGTGAGGTTGAGAGGTTCCGACTAGAGATAGTCGGGATCACCTCTACGCACGGCTTGGGCTCTGGAACCACACTCCTCGAGAGAGGATGGACTCTTCACCACTCTGGAGTTGCCCATGGTGAAAGGCGGCGGGCTGGTGTGGGTTTGCTTATAGCCCCCCAGCTCAGCCGCCATGTGTTGGAGTTTACCCCGGTGAATGAGAGGGTCGTTTTCCTGCGCCTACGGGTCGGGGATAGGTCTCTCACTGTCGTGTGTGCCTACGGGCCAAACGGCAGTGTAGAGTACCCGGCCTTCTTGGGGTCTCTGGGAGGGGTGCTGGACAGTGCTCCGACTGGGGACTCCGTCGTTCTACTGGGAGACTTCAATGCCCACGTGGGCAGCGACAGTGATACCTGGAGGGGCGTGATTGGGAGGAACGGCCCCCCTGATCTGAACCCGAGCGGTGTTCAGTTATTGGACTTCTGTGCTAGTTACAGTTTGTCCATAACGAACACCATGTTCAAGCATAAGGGTGTCCATCAGTGCACGTGGCACCAGGACACCCTAGGCCGTAGGTCGATGATCGACTTTGTGGTCGTTTCATCTGACCTGCGGCCGTATGTCTTGGACACTCGGGTAAAGAGAGGGGCGGAGCTGTCAACTGATCACCACCTGGTGGTGAGTTGGATCCGATGGCGGGGGAGGAAGCTGGACAGACTCGGCAGACCCAAGCGTACTGTGAGGGTCTGCTGGGAACGTTTGGCCGAGTCTCCTGTCAGAGAGATCTTCAACTCCCACCTCCGGCGGAGCTTTGACCGGATCCCGAGGGAGGCCGGAGATATTGAGTCCGAGTGGACCATGTTCTCCACCTCCATTGTCGAAGCGGCCGCTCGGAGCTGTGGCCGTAAGGTCTCCGGTGCCTGTCGAGGCGGCAATCCCCGAACCCGGTGGTGGAAACCGGAAGTAAGGGATGCTGTCAAACTGAAGAAGGAGTCCTATCGGGCCTGGTTGGCTTGTGGGACTCCTGAGGCAGCTGACAGGTACCGGCAGGCCAAGCGAACTGCAGCCCGGGTGGTTGTGGAGGCAAAAACTCGGGCCTGGGAGGAGTTCGGTGAGGCCATGGAGAAGGACTATCGGCTGGCCTCAAAGAGATTCTGGCAAACCGTCCGGCGCCTCAGGAGAGGGAAGCAGTGCCCTACCAATGCTGTTTACAGTGGAGGTGGGGAGCTGTTGACCTCAACTGGGGATGTCGTTGGACGGTGGAAGAATACTTCGAGGATCTCCTCAATCCCGCCGTCACGTCTTCCATTGAGGAAGCAGAGGCTGAGGGCTCAGAGGTGGACTCGTCCATCACCCAAGCTGAAGTCACCGAGGTAGTAAAGAAACTCCTCGGTGGCAAGGCACCGGGGGTGGATGAGATCCGCCCTGAGTACCTCAAGTCTCTGGATGTTGTGGGGCTGTCTTGGCTGACACGCCTCTGCAGCATCGCATGGTGGTCGGGGACAGTGCCTCTGGAATGGCAGACCGGGGTGGTGGTCCCTCTTTTTAAGAAGGGGGACCGGAGGGTGTGTTCCAACTATAGGGGGATCACACTTCTCAGCCTACCTGGGAAAGTCTATGCCAGGGTACTGGAGAGGAGAATACGGCCGATAGTAGAACCTCGGATTCAGGAGGAACAGTGTGGTTTTCGTCCAGGCCGTGGAACACTGGACCAGCTCTATACCCTCTACAGGGTGCTGGAGGGTTCATGGGAGTTTGCCCAACCAGTCCACATGTGTTTTGTGGATTTGGAAAAGGCATTCGACTGTGTCCCTCGCAGCGGCCTGTGGAGGGTGCTCCCGGAGTATGGGGTCCGGGGCCCTTTACTAAGGGCTGTCCGGTCCCTGTACGACCGAAGCAGGAGCTTGGTTCGCATTGCCGGCAGTAAGTCAGACTTGTTCCCGGTGCATGTTGGACTCCGGCAGGGCTGCCCTTTGTCACCGGTTCTGTTCATAATTTTTATGGACAGAATTTCTAGGCGCAGCCAGGGGCCGGAGGGTGTCCGGTTTGGTGACAACACGATTTCGTCTCTGCTCTTTGCAGATGATGTTGTCGTGTTGGCTTCATCAGGCCAGGACCTTCAGCACGCACTGGGACGGTTTGCAGCCGAGTGTGAAGCGGCTGGGATGAGAATCAGCACCTCCAAATCCGAGGCCATGGTCCTCAGTCGGAAAAGGGTGGCTTGCCCACTTCAGGTTGGTGGAGAGTTCCTGCCGCAAGTGGAGGAGTTCAAGTATCTTGGGGTTTTGTTCACGAGTGAGGGAAGGGTGGAACGGGAGATTGACAGACGGATCGGTGCATCTTCTGCAGTAATGCGGTCGATGTACCGGTCTGTCGTGGTAAAGAAAGAGCTGAGCCGCAAGGCGAAACTCTCGATTTACCGGTCAATCTACGTTCCTACTCTCACCTATGGTCATGAGCTCTGGGTCATGACCGAAAGGACAAGATCCCGGATACAGGCGGCCGAAATGAGCTTTCTCCGCAGGGTGGCTGGGCGATCCCTTAGAGATAGGGTGAGAAGCTCGGTCACTCGGGAGGAGCTCAGAGTAGAGCCGCTGCTCCTCCACATCGAGAGGGGTCAGCTGAGGTGGCTCGGGCATCTGTTCCGGATGCCTCCTGGACGCCTTCCTGGGAAGGTGTTCCGGGCGCGTCCCACTGGGAGGAGACCCCGGGGAAGACCTAGGACACGCTGGAGAGACTATGTCTCCCGGCTGGCCTGGGAACGCCTTGGTGTCCCCCCGGAAGAGCTGGAAGAAGTGTCTAGGGAGAGGGAAGTCTGGGCATCTCTGCTTAGACTGCTGCCCCCGCGACCCGGCCTCGGATAAGCGGGAGAAGATGGTATGGTATGGTATGGTATTTTATAATATTCTATACAAAAAAGGAATACATCAAATTAATGAAATACACTTTTTTTAATATAATGATTCAATTGACTAATCAATTTAATTGGCACAAATTAAATAAATTGAAAAATTAAACAGTTTACATTTGTTAGAATCCATTTGGGGAAACAGTGTGTGTGCGTGTGTGTGTCAACATTATTCTTTAATAATGTAGTCTTTCATTATTGAATGTGCATGAAGGCAATTGTGATGAAGTGCATGGAGGCCAGCTGGTCCATGGACTTGGTCCATTGTCTTATGACTAACCTTTTTACTCTCTGATCAGAAATCTTGTGAGGACCTCTTTACACTTAATGTCCCCAGTGGTTTCAACAGGAACATTTAGAAGTTGCCAAATAGCAGTAACCAGTGCTATTGTTATAAGCGCAGCCATCTTGTTGCTTGTAGCTTTTTATGAATTGTCATATTATGAGTCTTTATCTCTGTAGATTTCTAGAGGTAATGTAAAAAGCCCGGTCAAAATTGAATGTGAATGTCAGCCAGTCGCCTAAACATTTCCGCGGTTGCAACGTCCGCTTCCGGTTCGGCACCATCTTGCACCCGCCGGCCCCAGGCCACCCTTAATGAACTGGTCTAGGTCTCCGCCACCAATGAGCAACGACTCCAGGAAATAACTTCGGGTCTTCAGCAGCTCATTCAACGCCTCAAAACTCTACCGGCGGCAGCCACGCTCAACCCACCACCAGTCCTGGATCTTCCGGATCCAATCTGCCAATTCGTGGTGGAGATGGACGCCTCTGATTGATCTGATCTGAGGCAGGTGCCATTCTGTCCCAGAGAGGTGCCCAGTACAACTGCCTTCACCCGTGCGCTTTCTTTTCTCGCCATCTTAGTCCAGCTGAACAGAACTACCCTGTTAGAGAGTAAGAGCTCTTGGCTGTCAAGTTGGCCCTTGAGAAGTGCATCACTGGCTGGAGGGGTCCGAAGTTCCATTCCTCGTCTGGACTGATCATCGAAATTTGGAATATCTGCGGACAACCAATCGCCTAAACCCACGTCAAGCACATTAAGGACTGTTCTTTGAGTGGTTTAACTTCTCCCTGTCCTACCAGCCAGGGTCTTGAAATGGGAAACCTGACGCCTTGTCCCGCTTGCACTCCCCTGAAGAGAAAGGGCTGCCGCCTGATTCCATACTCCCTGCCACTGTTACCGTCTGTGCACTCAATCTGAAAATCAAAAAGAAGGTCCAGCGGGCCACTGTCGGCCAACCTGTCCCTTCGCGAATTTGTGGCTGCCTGCCGCACGTGTAACCATGCCGGCTGCATGCTCACGGTGGTCGATAGGTTTTCTAAGATGGGTCAGTTCATTCCAGCCCAGCTCCTGCTCCAACACATCTTTCACCTGCATGGTTTACCTTGGGACATTGTGTCGGATCGGGGCCCCCAGTTCTCTGCCCATTTTTGGAAGGAATTCTGCTGTCTCCTGGGGATTTCCTTCAGCCTCTCCTCCGGGTTTCATCCTGCACATGGTTGAAGAAACTTCTTTGGGCTGTCTACGCTCATAATACTCTTTCCACCACTGCCACAGGCCTCTCGCCCTTTCAGGTCGTGTTCAGCTACCAATCCCCATTGTTCTCCACCCAAGGGCCCGAGACCTCCGTTCCATCCGTCCTCCGCACCAAATGCCGACCTGCCCCTCAATATCGTCAATATATGCCCCTCCACCTGCCCGGTTCGTCGAAGGGGGCCCCATCTTTTCCGTGCGCCGTCTCTTACGCTCCAGATGTCGGGGAAGAGGCCTTCAATATTTGGTGGACTGGGGGGGTTACAGCCCGGTGGAACGCTCCTGGGTATCTGCCTGCCATATCCTGGACCCTGACCTCATTTCTCGTTTCCACTGGGACCACCCGGAGCAACCTGGTGGGCCATCTAGAGCCGCTTGGAGGGGGGTAGTGTCAGCCAGTTGCACGAACATTTTCGCGGTCGCGGCGTCTGCTTCCGGTTCGGCGCCATCTTGCAGCCGGCGGCACCGGAACCCCGGCCATCTTGTTTGTGTATAAATAGACGCCGGCTGCATGCCCTTGCTGCCAGATTGTCTCGTTCGGCTCCACGCTTCTTTGAGACTATCCAGCCTTCTACTTTTAAGTTTACTTTCGGTTTCGGATCTCCCGGTTTCTCTGACTTTTTGCCTGCCCTCGATTTAGGATTGGATTTTCCTCTATAGCTCTGTTCTCTGGCTCTTGACCTCAGACTGTTTTCGGACTCGCTTTCCTCTCTTGGATCTGCCACCAGGTTTGCGCTTCCGGCGCCCTGGACGTTCGGCATTAACCCTGTGAGTGCCGCGACTGAGTGTTCAAAAGTCTATTTTCTGTCTGTGCTACCCCTTCCGACCTGGTTGTGTTTTTCTGGTGGCGTCCTGCTTTTGGGTCCTTCCTGCTAGCCATTCCTGACAGTGAATTGTTGCATTGGAACAGTGTTTAATAAAATAAAATAAAATGATGTTGAATAGTTGAATACTTATTCAACCACACTGTACCAGTACATGAGATAAATGTTAGTGTATAAGGGCATTTGCCAAATTCCATAAATGTACATTTACATGAAAAAAGGCTGAAAATTTCAATTGGCAAACAAATAAATTAACACAAATGATAAATATAGATAGATACAACTTTATTGTCATTGCATAGTACAGGTACACAGCAACGAAATGCAGTTTGGAATCTACCAGAAGTGCAAAAAGTAGCAAACATACACTTAAAAAGATGAGAGAGGCCTGTAATTTTCATCATAGGTACACTCCAACTATGAGAGACAAAATGAGAAAAAAAAATCAAGAAAATCACATTGTCTGATTTTTAAAGAATTTATTTGCAAATTATGGTGAAAAATAAGTATTTGGTCAATAACAAAAGTTCATCTCAATACTTTGTTATATACCCTTTGTTGGCAATGGAAGAGATCATCGTTTTCTGTAAGTCTCCACAAGGTTTTTACACACTGTTGCTTGTAGTTTGGCCCATTCCTCCATGCAGATCTCCTCTAGAGCAGTGATGTTTTGATTTTTAACTCCCTCCAAAGATGTTCAATGGGGTTCAGATCTGGAGACTGGCTAGGCCACTCCAAGACCTTGAAATGCTTCTTACAAAGCCACTCCTTCGTTGCCCGGGCGGTGTGTTTGGGATCATTGTCATGCTGAAAGACCCAGCCACGTTTCATCTTCAATGCCCTTGCTGATGGAAGGAGGTTTTCACTCAAAATCTCACGATATATGGCCCTATTCATTCTTTCCTTTACATGGATCAGTCGTCCTGGTCCCTATGCAGAAAAACAGCCCCATAGCATGATGTTTCCACCCCCATGCTTCACAGTAGGTATGGTGTTCTTTGGATGCAACTCAGCATTCTTTCTCCTCCAAACACGACAAGTTGAGTTTTTACCAAAAAGTTCTATTTTGGTTTCATCTGACCATATGACATTCTTCCAATCCTCTACTGGATCATTCAAATGCTCTGTAGCAAACTTTAGATGGACCCGGACATGTACTGGCTTAAGCAAGGGGCCACGTCTGGCACTGCAGGATTTGAGTCCCTAGCAGTGTAGTGTTACTGATGGTATCCTTTGTTACTTTGGTCCCCCCGTGTGGTTCTGGGATTTTTGCTCACCGTTCTTGTGATCACTTCTTGTGAAGTGATCACTTCTTGTGGAGCCCCAGATCGAGGGAGATTATCAGTGGTCTTGTATGTCTTCCATTTTCTAATAATTGCTTCCACAGTTGATTTCTTCACACCAAGCTGCTTACCTATTGCAGATTCAGTCTTCCCAGCTGACTTGCGTGCATCCACTCTGCTAAACGCTGAATAGACGTTTATTGTGGAGAGTGAGAGTGAATGGTGAGCAGTAGAATAGTCAGTGGTTGAGGTGAAATGTCCTATGCCTTGATCCAAACGAGCAAAAAAGTGATTGAGTTCATCCGGTACGAAGGCACTGCTGGTTGGTTGAGATCGAGCTATCGGTTTGTAGTATTTTTGCTATTTCTGTGATGGTCTGGATGCCTTTCCACATACGTCTGGGGTCAGAGCTCTTGTGGAGCTTGAATGTGAGCTTGGCTCTCCTGATGCCTCATTTCAGGTTGACCCTGGCTCTGTTGTAGTCCTTTGCGTTGCCAGATTTAAAAGCAGCATCTCTTGCTTTCAACTATATAAATATATAAAAATATATAAAACAAATTAAACAATTAAAAGTTTTAAAATATTTGAATTTGAGAACAGTGAGCATCCAAATTAATCGTTTCAAATTAATTTAGGCTGAAAACTCTATCTTGAAAAAATCTACTTAAAAGACCTTAATAATACCTTGGGCAGATGACAATACAATCGGAACAGTTCAATTAAATGTGCTTTAGAATCAAAGTTCTGAATAACTGGCATGAAGGTGCATCCTCACCCATTTATAAAAGCATATGTGTAAGTCTTAAATGACCTACTCGGCATCTTATGTACACAGGCTGATCCTTGCATGGAAAGAGTCAGGATTGATTTCATGCAGTTTGGTATCGTCATTGTTTTCATTTTTCACTTACCACTTTCTTCTAATGCTTCTGAGTTCAACATTGTTCTTTATTGGGATGGCGTAATATGGCCCTCACTGATTCTTATTTCATAAGTCTTTTTAGCAGCTTTTTCTGCCTGCTTATTGCAGAGAGCCCACAATATCTCTCTTCACAGCAAAAATAACAGTGTGGTTCAATATAAGTTGTGAACATATTGTTCAACTGTTGTGAAGTAATGCAGGTTAACCGATTGCACTGCTCATAGGCAGAACCCTTACGAATGAAAATATTATATTATTTTGTATGTTCAATTTATTCCAGGGCTAAAAGCAAAGTGTGGACCTCATCTGTAAAGAAAAAATATTTTATTGCTGTCCAACTGCTGATGTCACAGATACATAATTCTGATGAAGAAAGCTGCTTCTTATGTTGAGGAACTGCTGTTGGTACCGATTGTCTTTTTATTGTAAGACAAGTCAAAGGTGATCCATTTTGTTTGTTTATTTGTTTGTTTTATATATATCCCTTGGGGCAATACAGCAGAAATATGTTAAAGTTAAGCTGTTGAGATTAACATCCAGGTTATCTAAATGGGCTCTGACATGTAGCCCAAAGGAACAAATGTACTTTGGTCTGGCCTCGTACAAATCTAGTTGTTGGAGATGAAAAAATAGTTAACAGGCTGGATTTTATTGTTTGGTCTTTAGCTTTATTGTTTACTGGAGAGACAGTTCCAAGTGTCTATAACTCATTGTTTGTTTGCTTCAACATATAGGATCTGAACTAGAGAGATCCTATATGCCCGCAAGGCAGGTAGCAGTCATTGATAGTGCACAATGTCCAGGATGTGAATGAAACAACTTGATTTTCTGTGAGAACTATAAACTATACTCCTATAATCCTATAATTGGAATTAGACCATTGTCTTGTATAGTTGCAGTAATTATGTACAGATTGAAACTTTTTTTTGTTTTTGTTAGCAGGATTCTGTCCTGTTTTTTCAGACTTAGTTTTGGCTCTAGGATTTTGGACTGTGTTTTTCCCTCTGTCTCTTTACTTATTAAAAACTATTTATACCATACCCCTGTTGCATCCTGCATTTGGGTCCTCCTTTCAGTCACAAACCCTGACAGTATAATCTGGCCCTGGCCTTGCATCGTGTTCAGATAATGTATGGGCAGCTCTGGCTCATTGTGTATAATTTGTGTGACCACCTTTATTTTTGCATATTTGGTTTTTTTTTTTTATGGTATTTACCATTTCCCCTTTGAGAGGGAAGCATAATAGGGTAGAGCTGACCCAGACCTAAATATTAATTAGTTATTAATTATTTCCAAAAACACATGTTGGAAAAAAACAGTAGAAAAAAGCTAAACATCTTGTAAAACCTATTTGGCACAAGTCTTTTAAAATGGTATATGTCTGTTTTGTGTCATTTGCTTTCTCTGCAGTTTCATATGACATCTTTATTGAGTTCAGTAGCTCCTCCACTTAATAGAACTTAGGCCATTTCTTGCTGTACACAAATTTCATGCTTCACACAAAATTCATGGATGCAGCTCTGCCTTGGGAAGTTAAATGTTTACGCATCTTTTTTGCTATTTCATGTTTCATGGTAAGTCCCTTGATGTTTGATATGATGTATTTGTGGTTCGCTTTCCACGCTTTTCTTCATCTTACACGTACCAAAACTTCTTTGTTGTTGTATTTAGTGTTATTATTGAAACAGATTGCCTGCAGTTTTGTTTCTTTGTTGCACTGATGTCTCTTTGATCTTGGGCTGTACATATATTGAATTTGGTTTAGATTCTATGTTGTTGAGTATCATTAAAGAGCCTGATCTTTTTTGGGCCTCACTAGAATTATAAAATTTTTTTGCTCTCGGTTTTGAATCAAGTGCAGAGTATGTCTCATATCCGAGACGCATATATTGGTTTGAGTTGTTATTTAGTAACAGGAAGGGGTTTCCCTTTAAAGGTTTTCCTATAGATTTGCCTTTAGTGTTTTTAGCGGCTGCTTCACATACTGTAGGGTATAGAGACTGTTAAAATCACCCATTAGGGCATATGGGGATTTCAAATGATCTATTAGGTCATAGTGATGAGTTTGTGGAGTATTAAGTGGACTGCTTTTGCCTGTAGTTAAGTGTCTATTGCAATGTGGCAATGCATTACAGTTTTTCTCAGTTCCTTTGGAGCATTTCTCAAATGATCCTTAATATTTGCAAACCAGTAAGTGCATTCTCAAAACTACTCTGTACAAACAGTAAAACACATTGGATTTTTTTCCAAAAGCCTGTACTTTTCTCAAAATCTGCAGTTTGTCTCTCAATGAACATATGCAGTTTGTGTCAATGAACATATAATTGCCATCGAAATAACAAGTCCTTTGTCATTGTTCACAAACAAGATCGTCAAAATGTTTATTCATGTTGTCAGTAGGACGGTGCACAGTTTCAGTGTTTTCTGATATAAACTGAAAATGAGGCTGAATTTGTTCTTTATGATATCTATGAATTTCAACAGCACAAATGTATTTATTTGATTGCATATTTTGTTTGCAAGAGAGAGGACAGGATTCACACTTTTACTGTACGGTACTAGTGTTCGCTCATGTCTTGGTTATTCATCCATTTTGGAAAATTGTAATTCTATATTTTGCTTTGTCTGTATACATTCTCCAATTGAAGGTTCACAAGATTCACCTTTGACCTGTTTTAAAGAACTAGTTGATCATTGGTTGATCTGATGCCGTCCACTCAGCTTCATTAGTGACATTCAAGATTCATCTGCCCAATTCATCATTTCAAGTCACATTTAAAAAAAGAATAATTTAATAGAAATTTTAGATGACAGATGATGACAACTGGTTTAACCGTTTTGCAATGACTTATGCAATAAACTGATGTCTAAATGTTTTGGAAGTTAAGACTATTTTGGTTAAATTAGTATAATATATTTTGATCAACATGACATAAACAAATGATAATATAGGAAACAATTGTACACAATCGATTAAATTAATGTACCAAAGCATTTTGATCAAAGCAGCAAAAAATGTTTTTATGGTGTGCACAAGTGACTAAATGTTGTAGAGGTTAAACAAGTAGTTTTGAAAATTTCATTTCTGATCTAAGAAATGCTTCGAAGCAAATAATAAAAACTGTAAGATGGTTGTACCCCCAAGGAACGTTCAAAGTGTTAAAACCCTAGCGGGTTCAGAACTACAATTAAGCACTGCAATTCTGATAAGTTGGCTCTAGGAGCACAACAATTTCTATGAATAATATTACAACACATTTGGTACTTATATCATTTTCCTGCCTTTTATCTCAAGAGGCCACAGCCTCTGCCATTTTAATAGCTTTTAAGTGTTTAGTTTTGTTCAAGCAGTTGTCTTGGCTTCTATTTGTTTATTTTTGGGTTCATGTCTGCTCTTACTATTAGATTGTTTTCTTGAGGAATTATTATTCTAGCTTGTCTCGATTGGATTGAGTATAGTTGAGTTCTTTTAAAGTTATTGAGATTTGTGGGAGTGTTATAAAAGGTGTCTTCTGGAAATGTTCATGGTGGCTGTGACAAAGACAAACTCTTAAAGACCTTATTTCCAAAATGCCTACACATTTAAAACGGACCCCTTAGTAAATCACCAATCATATAAAGGCTAAAGGTGGTGGGGTGATGATTATGACAAGGCCGGCTCTGGGGATGATGAGCACAACAAGGCCACATGGCAACAGCCATTGCAAGGCCTGAGATCGGAAAGATGACCTTGCAAAACCCAGATAGTGAAGCAATAATAGTGTGTGTTGTAACCTCCTCATCCAAGCAAGGAGGCAGAGTGATGTCCTCAACCAAATGAGGAGACAGAGTGATGTCCTTAACCAAATAAAGAGACAGAGTGATGGCCTTAGCAAGCAGGAAGGTGGAGCAAGATCTTCAACAGGGCAGGGGAGTGGAGCAGCATCTTCAGCTGTGCATCCTCTGTGGCGCAGGGATGGCTGTGCCATCCTTAGAGAACCTTGGTGCAGATCAGTGTCTTGGGTGGGTGGATGAAATCGTCACCAGGGTATGGTGGTGGATCAGTAACCTAAGCGGAGCAGATTAGGAGCATCTTAAGGTCGTGTGACATTCTCAGCAGGGCAGAGTGAGCAAAAAAGTTATCATTTAGGCTGGTAAGCAGAGTGACCATCACTACAGGGCAAGGAGGAAGGGTGACAATGAGATCTCCTCCCACTCTATAATGATTTGACCAAAATAAACAAAAACTGGAAACAAAACTAGTGCAATCTAAAGGCTAGGCTAATGCTAGGCAAAGGAATAAAAATAGCTATGTAGGTAAAACATACACAGTGTAAAAAGTAAACATTCTCTAACCAAGAATGTGCAGAATTAACAAAGGTAGTAAAGCAGACAACAAATAAAAAGACTCAAATCTGTGGTGACCATGACACACACTCTTTTGGAACAAGTGGTCAATTTAGATTTGCCAATCAATTTAATGGTATGTTTTTTGGAGGTGCGAGAAAAGAGAGAACAACATACATTAAATAATACCATACTTACTATGTTACTGACATTTCCAGTACTTGGAATTATCAGATTTTTCTATCTTTTATCAGATAAAATTCAATAATTCCAAGGTTTTGATTTATCTACATAAAACCTGCTGTTTCCAAGGAGACTTACCAAAAAATCTTCTCAGCTTTGTCCTTGACAGCTTTTCTAAAGAATCCAGATGTATCAGTCTATACTGTTGAAATTATTTATGGTGTATCAGATTGTAGCACTGATTGTAAATTAGTGTTTAATCAGACATCAGAATAAAAACACAACATACTTTCTATTTTCCGAGGTTCTGGTTTTAGTATTCAGTATTATACTTTGCCAGGAGCAAATCACACTGCATGTCATCAGCACATGGATGTTTAACAATCACCACTTTTCCAAATGATTTTTTTACTCCAATAAACAAAAGTCATAGGTTGAAATATAGCTGGCTAATGTAACTTCCAACACATTTAATAATGACAATAATGATAACTGGCAAATATAATGATATTAACTGATGAAAATGGCAAACTTATCTACAACTACTAAGCAAATAAAGACAGTTAGAAGCAGAGCATAGTCCTGGTATTATTGTTGTTTATTCCACTGCTTTAGTTAGTATAATAGTCCTAGTGGTAGATGTAGAAATAATAGATAGATAGATAGATAGATAGATAGATAGATAGATAGATAGATAAAATCTTGATAGATAAAATCTTGACAAAATCTTGACAAGAAAGACTTTGATGAGGCAAGAGCTTGATGAGTCAATAGCCTAACAAGACAATAAATGTATATAAACATGAATAAAGCTTTAATAAAGAACTATTCTTCTTCCCTAATTGTGTACTTACTTGTACTTTTACGGAGGAAAAATACTTCATAATTCATCACTTTACAAATAATTTGTTGTCATTTATTGCACTGGGAACTGTCTTCTACTTATGTAATGTACGGCCACTCTAAACCTCAGCAATATAAACACTCTTTCTTTTCTCTCTCCAAGTAACCAGACTCAGTCTTCATTTACCTTGAATTACATTTTCTTTTTAATACCACTACCAACATTTTGTGATGTAATTTCTCTGCAAGGTATAAAAAGCTAAGCACCAAACCTTTTTGGACACTTTAATTGGTGTTTTTCAGGTAGCATTTTTTCATTATCCAGCTGCATTCCGACCATTTTAGCAAGAGTCTAGCATTCTTGTCTTATAAAAACAGAAACACGCACCGGGGCAGTGCGGGCAAACCTGAAACGAATAAAATAGAAGAGAATAATCAAACAAATACAGGTAAAGGTCATTTCCATGAATTCAATGATAAGGGTTTTGACCAAGAATGTTTGATGTTGGGTCCTGAAACTGCTTCATGTATTTATTACCCAGTCCACTAGGTACCAAGGTCAATTGAGAAATATCGAGATGTAAGCAGTTGATCCAGCCACAAGTGGAATGTCAAGCAAAAAAGCAATAGTGTACTAAATACCAATTTGAATACTATGATGGGGATGGAAGGTGTGACAGAATGAACTGAAATGAATTAAATTGAAAATGAAAGGATTTTGTATATATTTAGCACCATAAAGCATAGATTGTGATGGTGCATGCATGGAAATTGCTCATGTTTTTGGTCATAGTTCTGATAAAGTCTGTAAAATCCTCAGTGATTGAATGTTAACCTGATGATTACTCTGAGTTTGCCCATTAAGGCTTTCCGTAGTAACATCATCCAGCCAGACACTTGGGTGCAAAATTGCCAAACAATAGCTGTGAAGTGGCAAAATGAAATTTATTGGTTAGCACCGCCATAAACTCCTCTTATTCCCAGCCTAGTCTTCTTCACTTCAGACTTCATGTGCAGTGTTTACTGCAGTGGATAAACATGCTTTGAGAGATGTTGGTTTACTGAAAACTGGGATATGCAGTCCTCTAAACCACAAAAGTTTGTGGAATCGGATATTCTGGACTGTCCTTAAAGAGACTGGACATATTAAAATAAGCAACAGTTTTCAGCTGCTTCTTTGTATATGGAAGTAAACAAAATGAAGGATATTAGTCTTGCATTTGACAAGTTTACCAGTACTAAACGAGTTAAACTAAATAAGAAACCTAGAGACTGAAACAGCAGTCACTATTGTATTGAGTTTTTGCTTAAACCTGTCTATTGATAACAAGTAAAATATGAGTAAACTATATCATGGAATTGATTTCTGTCTGCACTATCCCCAAGCACTATAAAGAACAACAGTGAAATCTATTCATCTGTAAGTTCATCTGTCTGTCAAACAGATTGGATTTTATGTACTGGGTATTTTATTAAAGTCAGCAGGGTCGAACAGGGTGCTGTCTTAATTGACTTGGTGACTTGAGTTATTATGCCCCTCTTGAGAGAGAAAAAGAGAGAGAAAAAGCAAGAGAGGTTCGGTGTGTGGGTGTGATGTCTCCCCAGCACGCTTCATCTTCTCAATTTTTTCCGAAAGAGGTAGGCTTTTCGGTGGGTTCTATGCAAAGTGTGTTTCGGTGTGTGTGTGGAAGTGTGTGTGTTAGGTTGACTTTCCAATTAAATCAAATTTCCAATGAGGAAATTATAATTTTTTTTTTTTTTTTTACACAAAAACTAATGGGTTGTGTGTGTGTGTGTGTGTGTGTGTGTGTGTGTGTGTGTGTGTGTGTGTGTGTGTGTGTGTGTGGCAGAGAAAGAGAACTCTACCATCATTTCACAAAACTAGTTTAAGTAGGAATTTGAATGTGCAGAACAATCGAGATAATTATTTTACAATAAATGAACTCTGTGCCATAAGAAGGAACAATTGGCTCAAATAAACGAGTGCCTCAAGTGGCCCAAGGTGATTTTCTTAACATAGAACACAACGTTCTAAAAATCCGTAATATAATTTCCTCTCTGTCTGCTTAGAGAACAACAATTGTACCTTAAGTTTCCAAAATACAGTAGTTTTAAAGATTATACATAAATGGATTTGAAAAACAGTCACATACAAACATATACACCTTGTGTCTTATGAATCATTTTAGAAAGAGTTGCCATCTGGATCTTGTCAAATTTGTACAAATCCTTTGAGTGCACTTGCATGTATTGTCTTATGAATGCCACAGGATCGCTGAACAGATGGGGAAACTGAACTGAGCAGGCTAAAATGTTCCTACAAAAGAGTTAGCTTTGCAAGTATTGTTTAGAAGCATCAGCAACACTGGCACACCTTGGAAAAATTAGGACCATTCAGAGACCTTTTTCATGCAGTGATAAAACTTTCCCTGAACAGAGCCATGGCAAAAATACAGGACACATGCTCTCTGTGATTGACTACAGATAAAGTGTAACTTTGGCAAAAGTGTAATGACTCATAATTATACTATCCAGTCGATACGATCCTTTTAAATCTGTTTCTGTCCTCGTTTTATCTCTTCACCATTACTGTTGCCTCTGGCTTGTTTATTAGGAATTGGAATGTACATCTACATCCGGATTTCTGTAAAAGTGGCTTTTTGACCATGTTTAATGCTAAAATGAAATAAAAATGGCTTGACTTGACTTACCGCTAATTTTATTTGACTTCACCTCAGCAAATCACAGCATCCTTAGGAAAATTGATACTGACAAGGTTAATAAAAAAAAATTTAATCAGCAAAAGTCCCGGATGCTGGGCCATCGCAGGACACAAATGACACACATTCTCACACTTATTCACATGTACACTGTATTGCCAAAAGTTTGCACACACCGGGCCATGCTATGTGCTTTCTGAGCATTGCATTCCACATTTAGTCCAAATTTGCTCTTATATGTCCCTCCACTCTTCTGGGAGGATGTTCCACTAGATCTTGGAGTGTGGTTGTAAAGAGTTGTGTTTATTGAGCCGCAAGGGTGTTAGTAATGTCAGGTACTGATTTACGATGAGGAGGCCTGGGGTGCAGTCAGTGTTTCAATTCATCCTGAATATGTTCAATAAGTTTGAAGTCAGAGCTCTATAGCGGGTCACTCAAGATCTTCCACTCCACTTTATGTAAACTCTATTTTTATGGAGTTTGCTTTGTGCACAGGGGCATCGTCATGCTGGAACAGGTTTGGGTCTACTAGTTCAAGGGAAGTGAAAAGTTTGTGCTACTGAATCCAAAGACACCTTGTGTGCCTTCAGCTTTGTGATAACAGTTTGGGAATGAACCACATATGGCTGGGAAAGTCAGGTGTCCCAATACGTTTGTCATATTTTGTGTTTAGTTATTTTTTTGGGAGGATGCTCACATGGACACACAAACTAAGACACGCTGCTAAACTTAGACTAAGTTTTGGAAACCTGGTCATGGAGTACCGCTGTCCAGTATATTTAGATGTTTCCCTCGTCTGTCTAACTGAGTTCAACCTAGTTTATGCTTAATTGAATGATCTGGTGGGTTGGAGGTAGAAAAAGCATTAAAACATGCAGGGCAATGGTAAATTTGAGGAAAACTAATATATAATAATAATATGATACAGGACAAATACATAATGGAAAGAATGCTAATAATAATGCCAATAATAGTAATATAATAATAATAATAATAATCGCTGTTTTCATTTTGAGCTTTATTGGTCTACATCAGGTCAGGCTGAATTGATGGTTCCTCTTACTTCATTATCAACTACCATGCACCACTGTTGAAATGTGACAAAATAATTAGCAATTTTAATGATTTCTTCTACATGTGTATAGTAACATTTACATCACTTATTTGAAACAATGGTGTGTTACTGGTTCATGCTAAGAAAACCTTTAACAAAAAAAACATTTAAAAACACAGGATGCTTTACTTCATGCAAGGTTTTTTCTGTTTAGCCATCTATCCTGACACTTTATTTTGAGATTAGATAGAACATAAAGCAAACCAAGGGTTTCCCAACAGAGGATTTCTTTTCAATAGTTTGTGTTTATGTGTTATAAAATATAGACTTAATTTGCAGTCCGCTTGCTTACAAAGGGAGGGGATGCTACAATTAATACAAGAGGCTCAAAGTGATCTTGGAAACACAACACTCAAGTCCCCAAGTGAATTATGAGAAAGTCACAGATGGTCAGGTTTATTCAGCTTCATGAAAGCAGGTGGAATATAATTTCTAGCAGAATGCCTGGCTTTTAGAAAGGGGTGCTGTTCCCTTCACTTTGATTTAGGGTGAGCTCTAGTGGCAGTGTCAGGAAACATCAGCTCATTTGTCAAAACGTGTAATAATTAGTCTGTCTCGTTCTCGATGCTCATTGTTTTTGTATAATTACTTTTAATACTCACTTGCACTTTTTGAATGTGATTCATCACAACATTTAGTGTCGTAGCATCTCTTAATAAACCGACTTCATAAAGCACTCACTGAAGCTTTTCAAAAATATGTATTCCAAAGGGAAAGGTAATATGCATTTCTGAATATTGCATAAAAAAAAAAAAAAAAAGAAAAAGAAAAAAACAGCACGAAAAGTGGAGAAGGGTGATTAACAGAATCCATTTAAAACCGCAGGATGAAGAAAATGAAAGTGAGCAGGGTTTTGTGGCCAAATTGCTTCCTGCAGTCAAAACATCTGGGCAGCTTTGGGACCGTAAGTGGCTTCAGGACCCGGAATTTGAAAATGTTCCTTAAAATGTAATGAACGTTTTGTACTGATGTATCAGCCTGCCACCTTCAGCCTGCCTTTCAACACCGCTGAGACCCAATTATTTTAGCTGATCATTCGAACAGATGCATGGCACACTTGTCAAGAATCTTTGCGGCTTCTGACCAAATCTGTTCATTTATCATCATTATTTCCATGCCATCTATGATGTGTTCATTGTCCTAAATAATTCTTTTTTCCCCCTGATATATAATACTTCAGAACAAAAATTCTAATCCTCGGTGTGCTTCTCCATATATTAAAGAATATAAAAAAACCTAAATTAACAGTATAACTAATCAGCATCCATATTTGAAATGATAAAAAATCTGAGATTGATTGTGTGTATAAATAAATACAGTGTAGAGCAGTGGATGTTAATAAATAACATTTGCTCATTCCTATAAATTAGAAGTAATGACAAAGAACCAATGCATACACTGCTTCACTGTCTAAAGCAGTTCTAAAGGTTTTTTAGCACACTTGCAGACCATAGATGATCCATACAGTAGAAAGTAGTAGCTCTCTACACAATACACAACTGTATATTTCAGCAAAGCCAGATGAGAGAGATCAGCTTAAAAATGTTGAGGAGTGTGTAAAGTACATTAGACAGTGGACGCTTGATAACTTCCATCTGCTCAACTCGGATAAGACGGAAGTACTTTTACTAGGACCACATGCAACTAGAAGTAAACTTTCCTATTACGCAGCATCTCTGGATGGCGTTTCTGTCTCAGTGTGTACAACAGTCAAAGTCCTTGGTGTGATTATTATCTTTCCTTTAAGGCTCATGTAAATAATATTACCAGGATCACCATCTTTCACCTTAGAAATATTAGAAATATTGCTAAAATTTGAAATATGATGTTGTTACAGGATGCAGAAAAACTAGTTCATGCTTTTGTTACATCTAGATTAGAGTACTGTACTGTAATGTTTTACTATCTGGGTGTAGTAATTGCATAAATAAGCTTCAGTTAGTTCAGAATGCAGCAGCAAGGGTCCTTATTAGATCTAGAAAACTGGGTGTTCGAATAATTGCATAAATAAGCTTCAATTAGTTCAGAATGCAGCAGCAAGGGTCCTTACTAGATCTAGAAAGGTGCCCACATCACCCCTGTTTTAATCAGTCTACACTGGCTCCCAATTAAATCTCGCATTGATTATAAAATACCACTACTGACGTATAAAGCATTTAACAGTATCTAATTGAACGTTTGTACCAATATGATCCGCCACGCCTATTTTTTTAAAAGGTGCAGGTGATTTGTTGGACCTCTTGCAGGGGGGCAGATCTTTCTTTTATAAAGCCCCACAGAAATGGAACAGCCTTCCAATCAGTGTCCGGGACTCAGACACAGTCTCAGTGTTCAAGTCACGGCTGAACACATATTTATTTAGTCCAGTTTTTTATCAGTAGATTTTTCTCAGGTAAAGGAGCAGATCTGGAGGGATCATTGATGTAGAGGGTTTTAAGTGAACTGGGTTATTTGTATGCTGCCGTCCCCTCACTCTCACACGTTCACTCAGGTTTGTTGACGGTGGTGTGGAGGTCTTATCCCAGAGATCCCTTATGTCTGTGTTACATTCTGGTTCTCCATTTTAGTTATGATGCCATAGAGTCTTGCCGAGCTCCAAACTGCACAGTGTCCTTAACTTTCATACAACAATAAGGACACATAATAATCCATATCCTTCTCTTCTTCTCACCCCTCTTCTCTCTCTCGCTCTCTCTCTCTCTCTCTCTCTCTCTCTCTCTCTCTCTCTCTCTCTCTCTCTCTCTGGTCGAGGTAAAACATGCTACTGAGGTTCCAGTGACCACTGTTCCTGCCCCTCATCCCTCTGCGAATCTTCCCATTTCGCCCAGGCCTGCTTCTGGATAGTGTCCTCTTGAATTGGAGGCCACTCTGTGCAGCTGGGGATGGTTTCTCATCAACGCCTTGGGTGGTTCCATGAAATTCCGGAGTAAGAACGGGAGCTTTGAGGATGGATTTGGACTGTAGTTAATGTTAACAGTCTGCTAGAATGACCCAGGACTGCAGTTTGCTTCTAATCACCATCACTGTACCCCGCAACATTGTTTATCTGTAATAAATAGACATTCGGTATTGTATGAGGAAGTGAGGTGTGGGAGAAAAGTATGTGAGGGTGGTGTAGGGCATGTATGAGGACAGTGTGACAGCAGTGAAGTGTGCAGTAGGAACGACAGACTGGTTCAAGGTGGAGGTTGGACTGCATCAAGGATCGGCTCTGAGCTCGTTCCTGTTTGCAGTGTTGATGGACAGGTTGACGGACGAGGTCAGACAGGAGACAATGATGTTTGCGGACGATATTGATATTTGTGGTCAGAGTAGGGGGCAGATTGAGAAGAGCCTGGAGAGGTGGAGATACACGGTGAAGAGAAGGGGAATGAAAGTCAGTAGGAGTAAGACAGAATACATGTGTGAATGAAAGGGATGGCAGTGAAATGGTGCGGTTGCAGGACGACACGGTGGTGAAGGTGAATGAGTTTAGATTCCTGGGGTCAACAGTGCAAAGTGATGGAGAGTGTGTTGGAGAAGTGAAGAAAAGAGCTGCACTCTTTTCTTTACTTCTCTAGGGTGAAGTGGGTGGAGAAGAGTGGCAGGAGTGATGTGTGATAGAAGGGTATCTGCAAGAGTGAAAGGAAAAGTTTATAGGACTGTGATAAAACCTGCTGTGTTGTATGGTTTAGAGACAGTGCCATTGACTAAAAGTCAAGAGTTAAGGATGCTAAGATTTTCATTGAGAGTGTCGAGAATGGACAATATTAGAAACTAGTTTATTAGAGGGCCCTCGCATGTAGGACGTTTTGGAGACAAGGTGAGAGAGACCCGATTAAGATAGTTTGGACACGTGCAGAGGAGGGACATGGGGTATATCTGTAGGAGAATGCTGAGAATGGAGCCATCAGGAAGGAGGAAAACAGAGAGGCCAATGAGGAGGTTAATTGATGTGGTGAAGGAAGACATGCAGGTAGTTGGTTTGAAAGAGGCAGATGTAGAGGACAGAGGGGTTTGGAGATGGATGATCTGTTGTAGCGACCCCTAATGGGAGCAGCCAAAATAAGAAGAAGCTAAAAATACAAGGCCTGTTATGCAACAAAATAATTTTTTCTAATAAAGAACACCTTCAAAACACCCCTTTTGATTGAAATAGTGATAAATTGTAAAGGCAATTAAAACTGTTTTCATTTATTTTCTTTTTGTTTATGTGCTTACTTTCATTGCTGTTTTATTTACTTTAATACCCAAATGACTTAGCAAGACTTGCAACTTTATAGGAACGTTTTTTGATACATAGTATACAGTGCATCTAGAAAGTATTCACAGCGCTTGACTTTTTCCACATTTTGTTATGTTACAGTCTTATTCCGAAATGGATTAAAATAATTATTGTCCTAAAAATTCCACAAACAACACCCTATAATTGATAGGGTGAAAGTAGTGTGTTTGAGATCTTTGCAACTTTATTACAAATAACAAACAGAAAAACATACGTATACATATACAAGTTTTCACAGTCTTTGCTCAAAACTTTGTTGAAGCACCTTTGGCACCAATTACAGCCTCAAATCATTTTGAGTATGATTCTACAAGCTGGGCACACATTTTTGGGCAGTTTCTCCCATTCTTCTTTAAAGAACCTCTCAGGCTCCATCAGGTTGGATAGGGATTGTCGGTGCACAGCCATTTTCAGATCTCTTCAGAGATGTTCAATCGAGTTCAAGTCTGGGCTCTGCCTGGGCCACTCAAGTTATCTTAGCTGTGTGCTTAGGGTCATTGTTCTGTTGGTAGATGATCCGTCACCCCAGTCTGAGGTCCAGAGCGCTCTGGAGCAGATTTTTATCAAGGATGTCTATACCTGTATCCTGACTGGTCTCCCAATTTCTACCGCTAAAAAACATCCTCACAGCATGAGGCTGCCACCACCATGCTTCACTGTAGGGATGATATTAGCCAGGTGATGAGCAGAGCATGGTTTCCTCTAGACATGACGCTCGGCATTCAGGCCAAAGAGTTCAATCTTTATTTCTCATGTTATGAGAGTCCTTCAGGTGCCTTTTGGCAAACTCTAGGAAAGCTGTCATGTGCTTTTTACTGAGAAAATGACAGAGAATGCTGGAGCTCTTTCAGATTGATCATCGGGTTCTTGCTCACCTCCCTGACTAAGGCACTTCTTCCCGATCACTCAGTTTGGCCGGGCGGCCCCTTCTAGGAAGAGTCCTGGTGGATCCAAACTTCTTCCATTTGGGACTTCATGGCTTGGTTTGTGCTCTGACATGCACTGTTATCTGTGGGACCTTGAGGTTTGTGCCTTTCCGAATTATGTCTATTTAATTGAATTTACCACAGGTGGACTCCAATCAAGTTATAGAAGCATCTCAAGGATTGTCAGTGGAAACAGGTTGCACCTGAGCTCAATTTTGAGTGTCACGGCAAAGGCTGTGAATATTTATGTACATGTGATTTTTTTCGTTTTTCATTTTTTTTTTTTTTTATGTGAAAAAAATGTAAACAAATTAATTTTATGTTGTCATTATGGGGTATTGTTTGTAGAATTTAATCCATTTTGGAATGAGGCTGTCACAAAAAAATGTGAAAAGAAAGTGAAGTGCTGTGAATACTTTCCAGATGCACTGTATTTACATATGGTTCTGTCAGGTGTGACGTTCAAGCAAAATAATGGCAGATGATTTGTGACATTAGCCTAAAAGGAATGAGAATAAGGCAAATATCTTGTTTATATGTTGGTATATGTGAGCAATAGTTGACTGTCATGTACATTTATTTGTGCTGTTTATGGAAATATAAGAGCATGACAGTTTACTTGTTTGTTTCTTAGTTGTATTTTTAAGAAAGAAAGAAAGAAAGAAAGAAAGAAAGAAAGAAAGAAAGAAAG
>JAAIIK010000072.1:512632-541680 GCA_014706435.1 Silurus glanis | reverse complement strand
TATATATATATATATATATATATATATATACATTCAGTAGCTCCCTGAAATAAGCAGAAAATTCTAATCAAATCAATGTCAACCTAAGTAACATAAACCAAATGACTAAAGCTGGATCAAATTCAGAGCATGTGTTTTAGAGTGAGTTGTACTCGAAGGACACTAAGCTCAGATTAAGTTGTGGATTTTAATGAGACTAATGAAGTGAACGTATGTGCTCTGTTTTAAACTCTGCCACAGTGTTTGAAGTAGCCATTAGGTGGGGATAGTACTGCCACTGCCTGCTAACTGAGCAGGGAAATCGGAAACCTAATCTGTGTAGGTCTTTGAGTCTAGAGTACCAGACGGCCCAAAGGCCAAGCAACCCTATTGTTTGCGTGGGTGATGAATGCCTATTACTATATCTATACACTCATAGTTTCACACAAACACACACACACACACACACATGCGCACACACACACACAGACTAGTTTTAATAGAAACGTGTCCTCGTTATCCTCAAAGACATACACAGACAAAGTTTGTTGCTTTAGTTTGCTACTTTTCAAACATGTTCTCGTCTTTTTCTGCAAAGTATTTCAGTGATCCTCACTAATTGTGAGCTGAAATTAGAGCTCAGAAATGGTTATTATTAAAGACCTTATGCCTTGAATAGGGCTTAATTTAAATCTATTTTAAATATATTTATTTGCATATTTATTGTGCATGTGATCTGGGTTATGCATGCATGGGCTTGGTCTATTATTCACATTTAACACACATTCACAGCTAATCTGGATAATTTACTAAACTTATCACAGACAGTGAACAGTGCCCAGGATTGAACCAAGACCCCGGAGTTGACCCCTGTTAAATAATTTCATCATTTAATTCATATTATTAAAAATGTAAAATATTCCTAGTGCTTTATCTGAGTTGATCTTTTTTTTTTTGTATAGGATATAGTTATCATTGGCAATTAACAAAGATAAGTGTTCTGCACTGGGGGAAGTGTAACACATCAGACACTCATGATGCTACATGTTCCATCTCACAGTTCTAGTGCCTGTCAAGCAGATGATACAGAAGCTCCAATTAGCATGCCCACATTGCTGTCTTTCTGTATGCATGTGGGATTTTCTTTTTAATGGAAAAGCAGACAGCCATGAAAGTATTCAGAAGACCTGCTCTCTAGCTCGCTCTCTGGAGAATACATTTGGACAAACAGGATGACTTTTACTCCTCCTGCACAAATGGCTAAACACATTTCCATGAATGAGCAACACCTGATTTATATGTGCAAAAACAACAGAACAACCATGAATATTAAAAATATTGACATCAAGTCATTGTCATGAAATTGCAGATGGCATGCAGCTACATACATGATGTAAGTTCCACTTGCTAAGAAACAGCTTTAGGTTACTAATGTAATTTTGTAAATAACAATAGAAAAATAAAGGAATTAGGCACTAATAACCACTTGTTAAGAACTGTTGAGTCTGAGAAAAAAAAAGCCCAGTCTTACTCATCCCAGGTATCACACCAACAAACCCTTAGCGAGACAGTGTCTGGCATCCCCATAGTGATGCAGCGCTGAGATAATCTTTAACTTAGAGCAAATGAATCTTGGTCCACCAGCATATCATGACCTTTGTGATATATCTCATTTAGGAAAACCAAAGCCAGACTAAAAAAAAAAAAAAAAAACGGACTATATAAAACCAGGCTATTAACAGTTTTTTCCCTCTATGACACCCGGTTAAAATGCCTTATTTTAAGTCCAAAAATAATTTCAGAGATTATAGTATACTCAGCAATTAGCCAACATTATATAAACCACTCCTATAAAGCAATCCATAACGAGGTTTAACAAATACCTTTTGGCAATTTATTGCCCTTATGGCTCTTTGAGGCACTTTATTTAATGCTACGTTGCACAAATGGTGCCTAATACATTCTAAAAGCCAGATGAGGATTTTAAAAGTATACTTAATTCCACATTGTGGTATTAATGCTTGCAATCAAAGTTTCTTCCATTAATTACAGCAAGGTACTCTGTAATGATTTGCTAGATAAGAAACACTCACTTATCTCTGAGAATATTTTCCTCCCGAAAATGTATCACCTAATTGCTTTTGCTTTCTCATTTTGACTGCATTTAAACCACTCAGGGCAATTTCCATTAGAGTAACTTTAAATATATAGGAGTGGGGCATCTTGAATTTCATAGACTATTGAAATATTGTACCTTGTAAAGCGTCCTTGAGCTTGGGAAACATTAAACAACCCAGCCATTAGGGAGGCACAAGCCAGTGCACTCTTAGTGCCGGTCCCAAGCCCGGGTAAATGGGGAGGGTTGCGTTAGGAAGGGCATCCAGCGTAAAACATGTGCCAAATCAAATATGCGGATCACAAATGAGAATTTCACACCGGATCGGTCAAGGCCCGGGTTAACAACGACCGCCACAGGTATCGTTAGGTGACAGGGTACCGGTGGAAATTGGGCTACTGTTGGCCGAAGGAGGAGAAGGAGAGGAGGAAGACGTCTACAGAGACGGCAGGAAAAGGAGAAGTGTAGGAGAGTGGAGGTTCGGGTTCATGTTGGTACTATGACTGGTAAAGGGAGAGAGGTAGCTGATATGATGGAGAGGAGAAAGGTAGATATGTTGTGTGTTCAGGAGACCAAGTGGAAAGTGAGTAAGGCCAGGAACAATGGAGGTGGGTTTAAACTGTTCTATCATGGTGTGGATGGAAAGAGAAATGGTGTAGGGGTGCTTCTGAAGGAAGAGTACAGTAAGAGTGTAGTGGAGGTGAAGAGAGTTTCTGATAGGGTGATGAACGTGAAGCTGGAAGTTGAAGGGATGATGATAAATGTCATCAGTGCCAATGCTCCACAAGTTGGCTGTGAGATGGAGGAGAAGGAAAGATTCTGGAGTGAATTAGATGAAGTGGTAGATGGTGTACCTAGGAAAGAACGATTGGTGATTGGGGCAGACTTTAATGGGCATGTAGGTGAAGGGAACAGAGGTGATGAGGAGGTTATGGGTAGGTATGGCCTTAAGGAGAGGAATGTGGAAGGGCAGATGGTGGTAGATTTTGCTAAAAGGATGGAAATGGCAGTGGTGAATACGTATTTTAAGAAGAAGGAGGAGCATAGGGTGACGTATAAAAGTGGAGGAAGGTGCACACAGGTGGATTATGTTCTATGCAGGAGATGCAACCTGAAGGAGATTGGAGACTGTAAGGTGTTGGCAGGGGACAGTGTAGCTAGACAGCATCGGATGGTGGTCTGTAGGATGGTTTTGGAGGCAAAGAAGAAAAGGAGGAGAGTGAGGACTGAAAGAAGAATAAGATGGTGGAAACTGAAAGAGGAAGAGTGTAGTGTGAGGTTCAGGGAAGAGGTCAGACAGGGGCTCGGTGGTGGTGAAGAGGTGTTGGGTGATTGGGAAACTACTGCAGGAGTGATGAGGGAGGCAGCTAGAAAAGTACTTGGTGTGACATCTGGAAATAGAAAGGAAGACAAGGAGACGTGGTGGTGGAATGAGGAAGTGCAGGAGAGCATAAGGGGAAAGAGGTTGGCAAAACAGAAGTGGCATCGAGAGAGTGATGAGAAAAGTAGGCAGGAGTACAAGGAGATGCGGCAGCAGGTAAAGAGGGATGTGGCGAAAGCCAAGGAAAAGGCATATGAGGAGTTGTATGAGAGGTTGGACACTAAGGAAGGAGAAAAGGATTTATACCGATTGGCCAGGCAGAGGGACCGAGCTGGGAAGGATGTGCTGCAAGTTAGAGCAATGAAGGATGGAGAGGAAAATGTGTTGACTAGTGAGGAGAGTGTGTTGAGAAGGTGGAGGGAGTATTTTGAGCAGCTGATGAATGAGGAAAATGAGAGAGAGAGAAGGTTGGATGATGTGGAGTTGGTAAAGCAGGATGTAGATAGGATTAGTAAGGAGGAAGTGAGAGCAGCGATTAAGAGGATGAAGAGTGGAAAGTCGGTTGGACCAGATGACATACCTGTAGAAGCATGGAGATGTTTAGGAGAGATGGCAGTGGGGTTTTTAACCAGATTGTTTAACAAGATTCTGGAAGGTGGGAGGATGCCTGATGAATGGAGAAGGAGTGTGCTGGTACCGATCTTTAAGAATAAGGAGATGTGCAGACCTGCAGTAACTACAGGGGAATTAAGTTGATCAGTCACACCATGAAGTTATGGGAAAGAGTAGTGGAAGCCAGGCTGAGAGAAGAGGTGACCATCTGTGAGCAACAGTATGGTTTCATGCCGAGGAAGAGCACCACAGATGCCTTATTTGCTTTGAGGATGTTGATGGAGAAGTATAGAGAAGGACAGAAGGAATTGCATTGTGTATTTGTGGATTTAGAGAAAGCGTACGACAGAGTGCCGAGAGAGGAGCTGTGGTACTGTATGAGGAAGTCAGATGTGTCAGAGAAGTATGTGAGGGTGGTGCAGGACATGTATGAGGACAGTGTGACAGCAGTGAAGTGTGCAGTAGGAACGACAGACTAGTTCAGGGTGAGGGTTGGACTACATCAAGGATCGGCCCTCAGCCCTTTCCGGTTTGCAGTGGTGATGGACAGGTTGACGGACGAGGTCAGACAGGTGTCTCCCTGGACTATGATGTTTGCGGATGACATTGTGATTTGTGGTGAGAGTAGTGAGCAGGTTGAGAAGAGCCTGGAGAGGTGGAGATATGCGCTGGAGAGAAGGGGAATGAAAGTCAGTAGGAGTAAGACAGAGTACATGTGTGTGAATGAGAGGGAGGGCAGTGGAGTGGTGCGGTTGCAGGGAGAAGAGGTGGAGAAGGTGGAGGAGTTCAGGTACCTGGGATCAACAGTGCAAAGTAATGGAGAGTGTGTTAGAGAAGTAAAGAAAAGAGTGCAGGCAAGGTGGAGTGGGTGGAGAAGAGTGATAGCAGGAGTGATTTGTGATAGTAGGGTATCTGCAAGAATGAAAGGGAAGGTTTATAGGACTGTGGCGAGACCTGCGATGTTGTATGGATTAGAGACAGTGGCATTGAGTAGAAGACAGGAGGTGGAGCTGGAGGTAGCAGAGCTGAAGATGTTGAGGTTTTCGTTGGGAGTGACGAGGATGGACAAGATTAGAAATGAGTTTATTAGAGGGACAGCGCATGTAGGATGTTTTGGAGACAAGGTGAGGGAGGCGAGATTGAGATGGTTTGGACATGTGCAGAGGAGGGACATGAATTATATTGGTAGAAGAATGCTGAGGATGGAGCCACCAGGTAGGAGGAAAAGAGGAAGACCAAGGAGGAGGTTCATGGATGTGGTGAGGGAAGACATGCAGGTAGTTGGTGTGAAAGAGGCAGATGTAGAGGACAGGGGGGTATGGAGACGGATGATCCGCTGTGGCGACCCCTAATGGGAGCAGCCGAAAGAAGAAGAAGAAGACTATAAGCAACATTAAATACATTATCATAGTAATGATGCGGATAGTTTTATTTGACTAATTTAAGTTGAGGCAGTTTATATGTTTAAACCACAAATGATAACAATGTCCACTGGCCAAAGTGGAGTAGATTTGCCATAAATAAGCAACATATACCCAAAAGTAAGTTAACACCATGACCCCTTATGTGGCAGGTGTCGGAAGCTGAAGGCACATTGTCTTTGTATGCTTCAGCTTTATGAATTTCCTTCACTGGAACTAACGGACTATATATATATAAAAGAGGCAAAATGAAAACCTTCAACGCAACACACATTTATTCACACTGTTCTTTCTTTGCTCAGAAATTAAAAATAATCTTCACCGAAAAAAGGATTTTGAATCACTAAACATTTGTTTTACTGATGCACCAAGTCTCAAATCAAGCACCAAAATCCACCATGATGCACACATCTGCAATAAATCTTCTAGGGTTGACAAACGCGTAGGTGTGTTATGTGGCATTTTTCCTCATAACGCTGAAATGAACTGAAATGACTCTTTTTCGATCGTACAGCTAAGAGCAATACATCATTCGAATCTGCAAAGGTACTTTTATCCGTATACGCTCAGAATAACAACAAAACGCTTTTGTAAAATAAAGGCTTTTAAAACCTGAGTATCTGTACTTCTACTTGAGTGAAAGATGTGTGTACTTTTGCCACCTCTGCCGTGCACAGTGTTCAGTCCAGGAAGACATTTGGTTTAACAATGTTGGTGTAGAAGAGATCAAATGGCCTGCAAAAAGTGACCTTACCCCACTAAATACCTTTAGGATAAATAAAAATCTTGACTGGACACCAGGGCTCTTTGCCAGTCATAGGTACCTAACCTCACAAATGCCTTTGTTGGGGAATAGGCAAAAATCCCCACAGTAACATTTTTAAAATCTAATGGAAAATCTATACAAAATAGTTGAGCCTTATATAGCTGCAAATGGGTGATAACTTCATATTATTCCTTTTATTATCAGAAATCTTCAAAAAGTACATATAAGTGTGATGGTCAGGTGTCTACATACATTTGACGATAGTTTACATATACATACAAATTATACATATATATAATATGGATTCAATCAATCCCGATAAATAGTTTTTAATTTCAAAATAGACATAGAAGAACCATATCTGGTAAATATTGCTCCAGTAAGTTAGCCATAATTGGGCTAATTCCCAAGTTTCTTCTGCTTCTTCTTCTTCTTTCGGCTTCTCCCATTAGGGGTTGTCACAGCGGATCAACCGTCTCCATACTCCCCTGTCCTATACATCTGCCTCTTTCAAACCAACTACCTGCATGTCTTCCTTCACCACATCCATAAACCTCCTCCTTGGCCTTCCTCTTTCCCTCCTTCCTGGTGGCTCCATCCTCAGCATTCTCCTACCGATATACCCCATGTCCCTCCTCTGCACATGTCCAACCCATCTCAATCTAGCCTTCCTCACCTTGTCTCCAAAATGTCCAACATGCGCTGTCCCTCTAATAAACTCATTTCTAATCCTGTCCATCCTCGTCACTCCCAATAAAAACCTCAACATCTTCAGCTCTGCTACCTCCAGCTCCACCTCCTGTCTTTTACTCAATGCCACTGTCTCTAAACCATACAACACAGCAGGTCTCACCACAGTCCTATAAACTTTCCCTTTCACTCTTGCATATACCCTTCTTTCACAAATCACCTTTGCCACTCTTCTCCACCCACTCCACACTTTTGTTCACTTCTCTAACTCACTTTCCATTACTTTAGACTGTTGACCCCAGGTACCTGACCTCCTCTATCTTCTCCACCTCTTCTCCCTGCAACTGCACCACTCCACTGTCCTCCCTCTCATTCACACACATGTACTCTGTCTTACTCCTACTGACTTTCATTCTCCTTCTCTCCAGGGCATACCTCCACCTCTCCAGGCTCTTCTCAACCTGCTCCCTACTCTCACCACAAATAACAATATCATCCGCAAACATCATAGTCCAGGGAGACTCCAGTCATCACCACTGCAAACAGGAAAGGGCTCAGAGCTGATCCATGATGCAGTCCAACCTCCACCTTAAACCAGTCTGTCGTTCCTACTGCACACTTCACTGCTGTCACACTGTCCTCATACATGTCCTGCACCACCCTCACATACTTCTCTGACACACCTGACTTCCTCATACAATACCACAACTCCTCTCTCGGCACTCTGTCGTACGCTTTCTCTAAATCCACAAACACACAATGCAACTCCTTCTGACCTTCTCTATACTGCTCCATCAACATTCTCAAAGCAAATAATGCATCTCTGGTGCTCTTCCTCAGCATGAAACCATACTGTTGTCTTCTCTCAGCCTGGCTTCCACTACTCTTTCCCATAACTTCATGGTGTGACTGATCAACTTAATTCCCCTGCACTTACAGCAGGTCTGCATATCTTCCTTAGTCTTAAAAATCGGTACCAGCACACTCCTTCTCCATTTCTCAGGCATCCTCTCACCTTCTTGTTGAACAACCTGGTTAAAACTGCCCCACTGGTCCACTGCCATCTCTCCTAAACATAAACACAGGTAATGGTCACAGATGGCACACTGTAGTTTTTTTTTGCAATGTCATTTGAGCTATCAAACTTGCCTTTATTAACCATGCAGTGATCTTCCTACAGTAAGTCCTCTGTAGTACATCTGAATGCAAATAAAGGCTCCTGATACATTTTGGAAAAGCCCACTCACTTACTTGGGTGAATATCCTGTGACTTTGGTTACACATTCAAACAGCTGTGCCTAGTGGACTACCCAGCTTCAGTTTTACAAGGCAGTCTTAATATCAGCCTACAGCATATTCCCTACTGCTGCTGAGTCACACTCCTGCATTTCACTCTGATCAATCGCTCAAGTTATCAGTATTCTCCCCAAAGTGGAACTCAAGTTTAAGGCACTATACTTCATAGGTCTAACTGCATGCAAGGTGTAAACTGAAATTTCCCATGATCTATGCATGTCAAAGGCCCATGTCCACTGTTCTCTACTCTCTACTCTACTCTACTCTACTCTAAAATACTTTACTTTGTTTCAACATACTGTAGCACTCTCCTCTTTTCCAGGTTTCACTTCTGCGTTGTTTCTGTCCCTGCAGATGCCAAACAAAGAAAATTAGCTTACTTTATTACCAGAGGGCTTTGTTGTCATACCTGCTGCTCCTTTTATAGCAATTATCTTCTTCCATTGCCAAATACATTATGTTGCAGTTAGGGTAAGGCTTTATAAGTACCTGTCTCAAATGTATGGCAGCACATGGCTTACCGAAAATGTATGGTACTCTGGTTACACCCAGGGAGAAAAGAGGGAAAAGTGCATTGTGAAGATTTTATTCCACGTTAAGACAACAGCAATCTGTCTTGAAGACGAAGAAGAAGCATTGTTTTTTTTTAATAAATATAATATACAAATAAATGGCTATTGTTTTACATAACTTTACTCATAGCATGCAGTCTAATTGGCTATTCAGAGCTCTTGCCCATTTGACAGTCATTCTATGCTTAAGCGGTATTTCATTTATTAAAAGTTTTCAATGTGCAAATACAATTGTATTATATACTTATTAGTATCCATTGCAATTACATTAGAAACTAGATAATGAGACCTTAATTACTCTAATGTCACCTTTTTTATTCTCATTTGAAATCATCTAAGCCTGATTTATTATTAGATAATTTTAGCAGACTACGACCTACCTCTATATTTGTAACCTAAACTATTTATGGAAGATTAGTGACGCTTTCCGCGTGATTATTAGTTTATCACTATTATCATTGTCCATATCAGCCTCTCTTGTTTCACTTCCTGAGGTAAATGTCAATCACACCATTTGATGAAATGGCACCTTATAATTGTCTCAAGCACTGTTCAGTTTTACATCTGACATAATTGCTGTTTAATTAACTTTTGTTCTATTGGGATTTTTCTCTTTTTTATTAGCACTCAAGCAGTTCAATGCTATCTTTAACTCGCAAGTTTATAATGTACACAAATTGATAGATATTCTATTCGATGCTGCAGAAAAGCTTGGCAACAGTAACAAGTAAAAAAAAAATAAGTAGATTAGCAGAATCCAGCTATAAAAACATCTAAAAGATTTTTCCTGATATGTCCACCAGTGGGCTTTAAAAAATACTCTATGAATCTGTGAACAGAGAATCTTAGAGTTGACATCAGCACAGTCAGAGGAAATGACCGAATGGCCAAATATCTCTGAAGCAGAGACAGGATTAGATTAAGGCCCTGCTAGTCTACTGATAGGATTATGACTGATTATGAAGGATTCTCTATAGATGGCTTTTTTTATGTACTTTGGCCTTGGGCTCTTCTGCCAGCAACAGTTCTATGTAAATTTCCTGCTGCCTTCTGCCTGACACAACAGTGGCACAGCTGAAATACTCTCAAAGGGGAAAATTGCACCTAATGAAACTCATTCCTCTTTGTGATGACTGTTAAAATGTCACTTGCCTCTCTTTAGGAATATTCCTAATGATTGTGGGGGCTCAGGAGGAGAGAGGGGAGAGACAACAAATCAAACAGTTCTTTGGCTACATCATGAAGGTGGTATGGATTAGTGTGTCACCTATGGACAGGATGGCGAAGGCAGCGCAATAGATCCCCACATGTGGGTGGTAGATTGTACTAGATGTGAATGAGACTGCAGAGAACCATAGACACTTTTCACTCCATGGACTTTATTCGCTGGAGAGCCTTGACAGAATAAATGCACCTGGCATACACATTGTAGTGAAAAGAGGATTTGTGAGTTGGAGCGATAAAAAAAAAAAAACCTGACCATAGGGAATCATGGGTTTTGGGAAAATGTGAGGGGAGATTAATGTGGTATTCCTGATGCGCTCAGTTCAAAACCACATCCTACTATTAGAAAGAAATTATTCAAATAATTGAAAGTGAGCAGTTCTCAGCAATGATTCCCTTTGGGTGAAAGCAAGACTATTTTTCACCAGCAATGTAATGGATCACTAGGCGACAGGTTGAGCTGTAAACAAGGTTTAGGCTAGGAGCATATAAGAAGCTGTGTTTTATTTGTTATTCTGTTTTCTTTGCATTTAAGATTTTTTTAAGATACATTTTTTTTACATTTTTAAAAAAGGCAAAATTTTAATTACAAGAGATCTTTCAGTGTAATTAACATATTAAACATCATTTCTTGTAAGTATTTAAACTTGTCCACAAGCTTTTTGATATTTTCTGAATGCAGATAATTAGTTCTGCAAAATATTTATTTGTTGTTTTTTTTTTTTTTTTTTTTGTAAACAATTTTTAAATCCTTGTTTGCAGCTCTACAGATTGAATATTATTTCTAAATCCACCTGTAGTCTTACTTTAGTGGAAAATAATAAGTATATCTGTCTTTCTATTAGTAATAAGTGGTAGCAATCTAACTATATACAGAGCTAATTGCTTAACATAGATTTGGTAGTAAAATAAATAAAATCGAACATCAGAAGCGACCACATGTGATGGCAGCATACAGTTTTTAGGCATTCTATGGATTGTGCATTATGTGGTTTGGGATGTAGCTTTGAATTCTTTGAATGTGTACTGGCTTGACAATTACTGCAAGACAATTAATCCAAGCAGCAAAGTGCTTGTTATGTTCTTAGCATTTTACTACCAAAGTAGACAAAATTCCACCCAGCAGCAATAACATATTGTGAATGTATAAAGCATAAAAAAAAGATCAGCATGTTTCATAACCAAAGGCAAGAACTTGTCCTATGAATTTCAGATAAATATTCTGCAGGTTGTGTTGTTGTTTTTTTTGTTTCTTAAAGTTTTTGCAAGAAGTTTTATCTGAATGAACAATAGGAACAGATGAATATATATATATATATATATATATATATGTTTGCATATTTTTGACTTATTATAAAGTTAATAGAGTTCTACATTCATTATGCCAAGCATCTTCAATTCCTTTTTTTTTTTTATTGCAATAAAATAAAAATAAACGGAAAGGAGATATGTTTAGTGAGTTCAGTATATTGAATTACCTTGATTTATGATTATGCCAAGACTGACATTTTATTGTCCACAGGGATGATAACATGCACAAGGATCACCTTCAAGAAATTTAATTTAAAAGGCCTCGTGTTTTTCTCTTCTCAAATATTAAATCTAAAATCGATATCTTATCCATGAGGAATATATGAAATTGAATATAGTGCATATTGTGTTAAATCGAAATACATTTGAGTGCAATTATTGCAACGCTCCTCTTTTGGGCAAACACTTCTGAAAAGATGAATGTTGAATTCAATGCAACTATTTGCCAGAAAGCTTTAATTTGGCGTGTTTAAGAATAGTCCAAAATTATTTTTCTATTTTATAAATGATTATCCGTTGCACGAAAGGCCAGTTGTTAAAATAAGATTAAATAAAGAGTATGTTTTTTTTAATCAGCATGTGGTTGCCACAATCTCTTTTCACCTTAAAGTCAGTTCTCCTACGAAGGCTGAATACCAGTCAAACCTCAGTGTCTTCCACTCCACTGCTGATTTGTTCTCAGCAGTAACGATTGATAGACTGGAGTGAACAAACATTGCAGTAGCCCTGCTGAAGCTGAGAGAGGACGTTCTGATCTTTAACAAAACACCCCTTAGTTCCTCTAGGTACGTGGTATTTGTCAGGGTGAGGAATTTTTTCTGGATTTAACTATGATCGTTCGGAGGTGGCTTAAAAAAAAAAATGTATCAGAATCATCCACAGGCATCTTAAGTTCTCTTTTGCACTTTCCTCATGCTAATCATGAAATAAATGAAAGCATGCAGAACAAGCAATTGCACCTGGCCTGCTATGAAGACAGAGGTCAACGTTCCAATTCAGTCAAACCTCTTGCCCAATGTTCTGCCTTCCACACAAAGAAGTCTGGTATGTTTCAATTAATATGTTTCTTGCAGGAGATTATATGGAACATGAATGTAATGGAGGTTCAACCTCCAACCTCAAAAGCATTACTTGAGGTGTACATATACTCTGTACTAATTTGATGGCAAATGCATAGAATTTCCTTTCCACTTCCTTTCCTGCTCAATCACTGTGAGAATTCTCAGCACATGATGATTCTCAAGACCTCATATAAATGTGTTCCAGTCCATAGATGGCTAATTAATGGGGACATAAAATGCTTTGCTGACGGTTGCTTTACTTTTTTTTGTGTTCGTTGGATATGATGCCATTAAAAACCTGCTCGTGTTCTTTGCAGATGCCCTTATTTGGAGGAAGAAAGCTGCTTAAATCTCAGCTCCGAACGGCTCAATAAAAATGATGAGCATGACAGCACTTCTCAGAGCCGTGTCAGCCTGATTGTCATTCTGTCTGCAGTCATGATGGACAGACCAGTCCCTCTTCTTCCTTTGTCGTACCTCACACACCGTTCAGCTACCATTTGCATCATCCTCACCAGTGGCAAAGGTGAGGATGTGCTCAGGATATTGTTCAGCATCTGAAGTCAGATGCTTCCCACACACCACTTTTACAGTAATATAAGGCGAGTGGAAGGCATGAGAGATCAAATGTTTACCACAAATGCTTCTAAACATTAAATCAACAAGAGAGACCACACATTAATCTAGAACTAGTCCCAAAGGACTATGAAAATTGTCCAAAATCACTTAAATGTAGAGTTGTTTATATCAGACACAAGGATCAAATGATAGGTGAATCTGATGAAATGTTAATGGTTTGTGTGGCAAACAAAGATCTTATTTACAGTGGTTATAGTCAGTACCATTAATTGCTGTAAAAGTAAATGCTGATTGTTCCTGACTATTTTAAATAAATCATTTCCATCCACTAGCACAAAAAAACCCCACAGGAAACATACACATACGCAGTGTATCTCTGCGGCCAGTCCCAGATGGGCCACTGTATTGTGGGGAACAAAGCCGACTGGAAGATTAGAGGAAATAATTACTGCTCCTTTATTTGAATTCCATCTCCTCTGGGAAATAAATATGTTTCCAGCTGCATCTAATATGACCTGTTGCCCCCTTGTGTGTGTATGTGTGTGTGTGTGTGTCTGTGTGTGTGTGTGTGTGTGTGTATATATATATAGACTTCTTCCTGTAATGCCTAACAAGGTAGACAAACATTTGTTTTATTATTGCTCTAAGGTCGGAAAATGTGCACTGTCCACTTCGATTCCAACATTTTGAAAATCCAGAGACTTTAGTGGCATTGATTTTAGTATATTGCAGTCTTTTCAGTGTCAATTTGCTGGAACTAATTACCTACCTGTAATTCCAGTGTTAATTTAGTTATTTTTCAATCCTATGGCCAAGACTTAACCTCCTGGCAGAGGTAAACAAGTTTTGAGCTATGAAACCATGGGAGAATTTATGTTATCTTCAAAACAGCCTCTGTACCAAACAGCTGCAAAACTCAAACCAGCATATTTTGAAATATTTTGTCAGGTCTATAAACCTACAGTATATATCGTCACATTAAGTTGTTTTTGTTTGTTTTTTTTTGTTTTTTTTGCTGAAACTTGCCAGGTTTTACATCAATCAAATTAACTGTGTAAATGCAACTGTGAAATTTTTGGGGTCCCGTAACCTTCGCCGTGTTTCATCCTCCTGGCAAGATTTGGACTGATCTATACTTTAATACCCATTTTTAACATTCTGCATTATTTTTTTTAATGTCAGGTTTCAACAAGATGATTACTGTGTCGTGAAGTTTCCCTCTGTTTCCTTGGCAACTGTACCATGACGGAAGGGGGAAAGTTATGAGGAGTTGAGACATGCTAAAGTGGCTGCACATAGACAAACACTATGTAGTATTATTCCATCTATTTATTTTTTTTATTACACATTTTATTAAATTATAATACCACTATTCTAATGCTACTACAAATTATTAATTAGACTAGTCTTTATTTGTCACATATACAGAGGGTTAAGGGCCTTGCTCAAGAGAGTGGCAGCGTGGCGATACTAGGGCATGAACCCACGACCTTCCGAGCAGTAACCGAGCACCTTAACCACTTGAGCTACCACTTCCCCCTTATGTTGTATGAGCTACCACTCCCCCCTTATACCACCCCCCCTTATGTTAATTATAACATTAAACATGTTTAACACCAAAAGTAAGCAACCCACACCTGCTATAAATACATTTCCTAGGGATAAATACACATAATTTACTTTCATTCTTAAGTTCTGTAAAGCTGCTTTGAAAAATTGTGAAAAGCGCAATAGAAATAAACTTGAACTTACAATAAGCATTGCTTCGAAAAAAAAATGTGTGGAGGGAAATGTGAACTTCAGGTGCATTTACTTTAATTTACTCAAAATATAATTATGGAAATAAAAGCAAGGAAACATTTTACTATTAGGATCTCATTCCCTTGGCAAATATTATACTGCAGTATGACACCGAATATAAAGTAGCATAATGACCGTTACCTAAAGCCATATAAAATGCAGAAACCGTTGTGAAGCTGCACACTAATAAAGATTTTAAAGACTTTAAGAAATGTATTCAATAAATACCACTCGATCAATTTCCAAATATTCTCTGTGTCTCTGTGTTATGCTATGGAGAAGGTCGCAATATGGCCCAGTCGTTTATAAGTACGTTGTCGTGTTGAGTACTTCTTGGCAATGTTCATATAATTAATTTAATACTGTCTGCAATGTGCAGATTTATTAATTGTTTCTTTGAAGATTTGCCAAAGGACCGGTTCACACTCTGTTAATTACAAGCAGTGCCAGGCTTGAAACCTAGCAACTCTTTATATTTTGTATTCTTTCTGTTTCAGAGGCACTTTTATATTCCCTACGGAAAAGGTGGTCACTTTCTGCACTACAGGTCTTTTGCCTGGCCACCTGGTCATACCACCACCACATATTTTTCTCCTGTGATGATAAAATGAGCTGCCTAAATTTGTATCCATTGCAGCTTTCTTCCAAACCGCAGAAGACTTTTGATAACAGGCAGTATGTGCATGTATCTCTGCCCATATGTTGTTGTTTTTTAATAGATTAATTCTAATATTGTGGAGCTTTGTATTTCTCAATTGTTGGCAGTGATGGCTGGTTGTGCTATGAAATAAAATGATACTAACACTGTTAGGGTTAAGCAATGCATTATACCCACTTATCAATCCTAATGATAAGTAACGGATGCTAGTAGCAAATATCAGTCTAAATGGCTACCGGAATCAACAGTCTGGGCTGGAAGAAAAAAAAATAATCCCCAGCCTTACTTCATTCTGTGTATAATCCACTTGTGTGGCAGCATTGTGAAGTAGATGCCAAAGATTGATCCTTATATTATGCTCTATGTTTAGTTCTTTTGACTCCTAAACAATTAAAAGCTTATATTATGTGCCATTTCACAAAAGTATAAGTCATGACATTGTGTAATGACGAGCAGCCTTAGATCACATTTCGTCCCTGTCTATGTAGAACTATGGCAAAAAATAATGACATCATAATCTCAACTATAAATGGCATTCATTTTGTGGCAGCAACAGGTTTTGTGGCGAACCCTTTTCTCATGTTGAATCTTGTTAGTTGCAAGCAACAGACAGACAATCATTCAGACGTGCTGCACTCCTTCCTAATGAGTTACTCCTTCATGCCTCCTGTGGATAAAACATGACTGAAGGTGGTTAATCAACTTGTGAAAGAACCCGAGGCGAATGTGATCTCCAGTGGCCAGACTCTCTCATAACTTCTTCTGACAGGGCATTTATCATACTTGATGAAAGCTTATTTAACACCACACTGAAACCAAAAGATAAAGAACGTAGACCTACACTTTATACTATCTGCGATTACCTACTAATACCATAATCCAATAAACACTCAATGTGAATCTTAAATTCTATCATCTGGAGTTTTTGAACCGTTTTCACAACATCGTGGAAGTTTCCAGACTGATTTTTAATATTCCAAAGAGAAAAAAAAAGAGCATTCAGCTCAATAATGATTGCTTTGATTTCCCACAATTGCTGTTATTTGGTTTTATTGTTAAACCCAAAAAACATAAGAGCACCAGCTGATTAGTGACAGATATATTATTTGTTTTATACAATTAACCAAAAAGCCTGTATTTTCACTCCAGGGTAATCTTTTTCTCGTGACAGCCCGCGTTGGCAGAATGGAACTAGCAATAAGAGTGATTTTTATCCATGGCATGCAGAGAAAATGAAAACCTCTAGGTGACACTCCGTATTTCAATCGCATCTCCTTTTAATCGCGTCAACCTGACGTGCGCTGCCTCGTCCTAGGAGAAACATATGTGGGAAATTAGGACAAAGTTCATATAGTTAAAAACAATCAGAATGTGATTGATTGTCCTAAAATGAAAAAGATCAACATATTTTTTTTTTTTAGCTGCAACTAATTTGGCAGGTTCTGGGTAAGAGAAATACTGACATGAGCAACAGGCATTAACTGATAAATTCCTGTATTCAGATGACTGTAATTAGTTTTGGATTTGTTATGTCAAGCCTATCTGTCAAAAGTAAGTAAATTAGCACTTGTCTGAGATTATAATAATTTTTTTTCTTCATAAATACATACACAGAATAGAAGTGTGTAGGCTGCGGAGCGGCAATCGCCCCGTAGTGTTTAGATTTAGCAAAATAAGCCCGTGGAGCACAAATATAGATCCCTCACTCAGAATTATTTGTATTGTTTTGTTTACTTGTCGAATTTGAGCTATTCTGGGGTAATGGTGTCATTCATTTAACAGAACTATCTGTCTGGCTGATCATTTCACAGATTTTGCATATCAATGTGCGCATCTAAGATTGAAATCCATTCCCTTTCCTAGATAGCACTGTGATGGTTTCCCATTACGTCGATGTCACCCTGAGGTGAAATGAAAATGCCATGCCAATTTCTGCAAGGCGGCGCGCTAAATGCTTGAAGCCAGGTGAAATGCACTCTTGTAGGTTAACCTCAGTGCTATTCTATGATGGCACAGAAACAGTGTTGCTTACTTTTTTCTGTAGAATAATGCAAAATATACATCTCAGGAAGGTTTCAGTAAAAAAAAAAATTAAAAAATATTATTATTATTATTGTTGTTACTACTATTATTATTATATAAAAACTTATATATGCAGCCAAATATTATTTTTACATGAGGCCCTGAGCACTAAGAGCATTAGTAAGGGCAGTACTGATGCTGCATGATATTAGATATGTCTTGCAAATGGCAACCCAATGTATCTCATTGATGTGTCTGAGGTCAAGTGTAAATGCAGAGCAGTTAAACTTGTTAATTCTGCTCTCAACAAAACTTTTCCATGGGTTCGCTCATTAAATATCACAGATCTCTATTTTTGTCTAGCTGCTTTCTAACAGTCTCTGATGCTAAAAGCCTCATAGAAATAAAAATGAATTTCTGTACCAACCTCTTTTTTTTTTTTTATACACACTGACCAGCACATGACAAGGCTTTTTTTGCCACAAAATAGAAAACATACAGTCGAACAATCTAGAGGGTTGTTACATGAATGAGTGTGATGCTTGACCGTCACTGTAGTGCTCCACTTCACTATATAGCTCGAGATACGCATTGAGGCAGGAAATATTTCAGACAATACACCGCATAAAGGCCATATATCTTGCGATAGAACACGGTGTCCATGTTTCCTGAACCCAGTTTATGCCTTTACACTGCTCTGTGTGCAACAGGGTTTTACACCACTCTGGCCAGTGTTTCCTTTTTTTTTTTTTTTACAGCATTTGTCATTTGCAATGTTCCCATTTAATATAGTAGAATATTATATGGAAAAATTAACCACCCACTTAAAATTATCCATGAAGCTTAATTTGCCCATAAAAACATCTTTATGAGCGTCATTCTTTATGTGCGAAATATGTGTTTGTGATTAATGCTATATTCGAACTCGACAATTTAAATGTCAATTACAAAAACAAATCACCACCTGATGGCTTTTGATATGAACTCTAATGAAATATGTGACTGTAACTCGATAAATTACTTTGTTGTTTTTTTAGGCTATGATGAAGCACAGGTTTCATGTTGAATTTCACTAAGTTAGTATTTGTATTCCTTTTAGTCATTTAGTGAACGTTTGCAAAGTTCAGTCTACAGTGACTAATGTACTATTCATTGACTTTTCCAAGTCATAAATGAGATGCCATCCACATAGCTTTTGTGATGTGATCATCATCTTGTCACGGTCCTCGTATTTATGAGAGCTTTTCAACTAAATAAATTGCCTGGGCACTCGAATCATGCTGTCTTCATCTCTACAAAGAGGCGAAAAAGTGCATTGTGTTACATTGCGGCCCTCACCGTGACCAAGGTCTCGAACAGTAGCGTTTTAATAGTTTCATCTGCGTTTCCCTGGGAACGCTTTTTTTTTTCCCGTTCTTAATCAACAAGTACAATGCCTACCTCTCTCTGCTTAAGCGTTGAATCTCTGATTGCTTTTCTTGCACGACTGCACAATCATACCAACAGATCTCATCTGTAGGTGTGCGTCAGTATTCAGGTTATTGGATAGTGTCGAACGGGGCTAAGAAGCTTATAGCCTTGTCATTCATGGCATCTTATTCTCAGAGTGTACAGCTGTCAGTTCAAATTAGGATGAAGATGATACAAAATTGAGTATGAAAGAATTCGGAAAAGTCGAAAATTTACACCTTAAAAAGTTTCTCAGTGCGATCAGTTGACACTGTGTTATGTAAGTGTGATTTCAGGCAGTTGGTGTACTTGTAAGTGGTACTTGCTTGTAGTTTAGGCTTGTGTCCTCCTGAGACATGGGCACACACTGCTTCTGTCACTCAATAGTCATTATTGGGTAATGGCCAGTGTAGCGCTGTACTTCTCTGATTTGTCCTAGACATGAGGGAGGATTAGGGAGGCGTGAACTGAGGAGAAGAAACTGACACTTGGTCCAGTCACTTTTAATTAGATAATTAGCTCATTGTCTTTTTCTGGCATTTGAGATGGGTAGAGGAAGTGCTACTACAAATGGGCAAGAGGATGGAGCTGGGGTGTGTGTGTGTGTGTGGGGGGGGGAACGCATTAACCCTGTGTTCTCTGGTCGAGCACGAATTCATTCCCGCAGGATGACTCCGATGCTTTCGGCTTGCGTTATTTCCTGGACAGATTGCTCACTTGACCTGTTTTTTGGCCCGCTATTGATTTTGAAGCATTACAGCAATATTAGGGTGAGGTGGGAGACTTTTCTGAGTGAAGGCTCCAATAAGCTTGTTTTGTCCCTTCTTCCCACTTCTTGTGGCTTTGTTGACTTTGTGTTCCTCTGGTCGATAAAAATAAATTCCTCCGTGAGTGTCTCTGAAATATTGCCTTGTCACGCAGCATCCTCTTCAGACTTAGATAGGGGGAATAGAACATTAATCAAATAAAGGTGATCTCATTTCAATCAGAGCCCGCAATTCCGTGCATCTCGGATCCTGGCAAAGTGCGGACAGCTTTAACCTGTTACAAGACAAGCCGCCCTGTCAGTCCTGATGTCACTCATTCATGTGTTCATTCATTTCAGGGATATTTATTTCCTTTTATTTTTGTTCCAGTGCTACTTTTATGTGGCAGACACACACCGAGAGCTCTCTGTCTCCATGTGCATTAGCTGGTCTTTAACATGAATTATTGATTTGACTTTACTGATCACCAAGTCCACAGCTCCTGGCCTCATAGCACTATGGGCAAAGTGCTTATTTGAGCTTTCAAACAACAGCCTGGCTGCGAAGGAAGAGGTTGTAAAACTTTGCCATTATCTCTTTTGCACTATTAATCCAAAGATAACATTTTTGTACCTTTTCACTGTACGACAGCTTTACAGGCTGGACTATTTGTGCGAAGCTCTTAGCAACGTTTCATTTATTACTCAACTTGACACTTGCCCTTTGTGCTTGAAGCAGAGCGGTATAAATGTTTCTTGGGTTGTCTGCGCTTTCTTTGGTTTACAGTTAAAAGAAAAAAAATTGGTTTTGCAAATGTAACAATGAATAATGACATTATTGCAAGTGATTTCAGTACCAGTATTAGGATGATGCTCCAAGGGGCCATATGCTCCCTAGTGATGTAAGAACTTGTGACATCACCTCCGCAATCTGTTTGGACATGTAGATCCCTTCATCACCTCATGTAGTTGAGTCATGGAGACAAAAGATCAATTGCTAGATGGCATTGCAGCTGAGTCTAAAATGGGATGGATAAATGTATGTTGATAGAACAAACATTTATGGCTCTTTCCCGTTATGGCAGTTTGGTTGTGGAACGGTTGACTCACACATAGTCTGATGTAGTATATATATATCATAAACTCTAATTTACTTATAATAATTGATACAAAAAAGTGTCCATTGTTAACACAATAACTGTTCAAATAATGAGCTCAGAGATATGAAACTGAACAGAGCAGAGATACAGAGATCAGAATTCTCTTAAAGTCTCCGACAGTGGTCTACTAAATTCCTACTATTTACTAAATACTAGTCCAGTTAATACTAAATCTATTTTTTTTTTAAATCTAGAGCATTTCTAAACAACTTTCACTGTGATACAGAGGCAACTTAATGGAAAGTACAATTTTAAAATCTAATCATAAAAATAAACTAAAATTTCACTTAAGTAAAAAACAAAAAGATTAGTAATAGAAATAGAAACTTCAAGCAAGTCAAGTCAAGTCAAGTTTATTTCTATAGCGCTTTTCACAACAGACATTGTCTCAAAGCAGCTTTACAGAAATCAACAGTCAAGGTGAATGGTGTGCATTTATCCCTGATGAGGAAAAACTCCCTTAGATGTTATGAGGAAGAAACCTTGAGAGGAACCAGACTCAAAAGGGGAATCCATCCTCATTTGGGTGACATCAAGAGTTTGATCATAAATCTTTCAACAATACAGAACACTGGAGAGTGAGAACTAACATGAGTACTGGAGTATAAGATTATAAGTAATGTTCTTTCTACAGTCTTTTACAGTCTATATGGTTATAAAACTAGGAGCTACTGAGCTCAACATTTGTGATCATCACAGATCCAGCACCAGCTTCTCCATGCCAGAGCCTTTAAACACTCCAGGAGGTCCAATGTCAAAACTCCACACATGTAGTGGAGTACGTCCCTAGATGGTACGGGCAATAAATACATCTGGGATGTTGCGACTTTCTTCTAGCACTTTCTCTTTTTTTCAAGTGACATTTTTCTCTCTCTCTCTCTCGTTCACTCTCTCTCAAAGTGTGAATCATCCACATACGCATTAAACAGATATTTAGGTAGGATTTGAGTATGAGGGATTGCAGTCTCTTTGCGAACACAACCACTTAATTAAACCAACGGAGGCATTCACAGTCACATAATGCCAACGCTCAAGGTTATCCTTTCATGTGACGTTTGAAAGCGGAGCGAAGTCTTGGCGTGTTTGACAAGGCATAATGAGTTTTAAAAGTGCTGTAGTGTATGAGACGTGGTGGGTCAACTGAAGGGGCAAACAGCAAGTAAGTAAAGTGGGGAAGGCAGAAAATACACGATGGGTGAAGACAGCCAAGTCATTGGGGAAAATGAAATTAGGATTCAATATCAATGCATTACTATAATACAGCTTGACAGTTGTTAAAAAGTTTTCAAACAGAAAATAATACTAACAGTAAGAACGTTCAAATAATGTCAGTCTCTCCGAATGCATCTTATCTACTCTATTTAAGTCAAGACGTGGGTTTTATTGCAAATCCTCCATGTAACAGAACAATCTGGACTGAAATATAGTGTTTTGTTCAGGACCACTGTCCACAGAGTACAAAATACATGATGGTGTTAAACAAATACTACATTTTTTTTTTTTTTTTTTTTTTTTTAATAATTTGACAATAAATACAACTAAATAAAAAATACATTCACAGAACTAATTACACGAGACAACAAGACTATTAAATGCAAGAAACCAGAATAACCATTTGTAAAATGTAGCCTCTACACTATTATGCAGTATGGAGCACATGGACAAAAAGTGTTTAAGCAAGAAGAGTAGTAAAAAAAAAACTCTTGTAGCAGCATAATAGCATTGTCTATGAAATTTCCAATGTAACCCTTAACCTTTCCGCAGCTTATTATTCATTTATTCATGTTGAAGCATATTACTCCGAAACTGCTATAAATCTTTCAGTGACTACAATCAGAATCCCAGGAAGACCTTCTGTTGATAACTTCTGCCGTCTTACCACCTTGGAGCAATAAAACATTTTGTAAAGAACGCATTTTGCTGACAAAATACTCTAGCAGCACAAATAATCTGTGTAAAAAAAACAAACAAACACTGATTTAATAAGTTTCCCTGAATAAAATTTAGAGATCCGACACCCCAGCCGAATGTTACACTGAGATATTAATGAACTGTAATCATCTATGATACATGGGTGGGGCAAAAGACAAAAAAAAAAACAAAACACATAGCACACCAATCAAGAGATTCATTAATGCTTCATCTAGTTGCTAATCTGCTTAGTACAACTCATTATCTCTTTTGTCCGGCAGTGTGGCACAACCCCGGTAGAAGTCTGTGCCCTTTGCTGGTCTTGTTATAGTTGAGGGATCTTATAGATTCAGCTGATCCATACTATTTGTCCAGGATGTGACAGGGAGCATCCCTCCTGTGCACGATTTCAGCTCATTAACATTTTAGGTGATGCGTCTGTCATGACCCTAATCAAATATTCTGGAGTAAGGCTTATGACCATATTAACATTTTAGAGTCATTAAACTGCAGTAACCCGAATGACTGCTAGCTTTGTGTGTGTGTGTGTGTGTGTGTGTGTGTGTGTGTGTGTGTGTGTGTGTGTTTCTCAGCTCGTTCAAAACAACAGTATCAGAACAAGACAGCCTCTACACTCTACTTTCATGTGTAGGTGAATGTGTTATTTATCTGAGTGGAAAGCCAGACCATGTGTTGTTAGAAAAAAAAGCAATTCATTATTACATTTAACTGACCACAAAATTAGATTTTTATATAAAGCACACCACTAATTAGGTCCAGTTCAAATTGGCATTAAGACTGCTTAGAAATGTTGCATTTTACACCAATTAAAGGATAATTGCATTGCTTCTAAAAATATATATATTTTATGGATAGTTCACAGTGTTGAAAGAACTTTGCTTGCTCTGAATTTCGATTTTTGTGAAAATAAAAATGTAATAGACTACGTTAATCTTTTCAGACCTTCTAGGATGACATGCAATGATAATGCAATTAAAAAAAAACGTTTCATTAGTAGACATGTGCATTGTTTTCAATGCTTTCTTTTTCATGATCAACTCCGAAATCATGCCTCTGTGGCCTAAGAACAAAATTGCTGCCCGAGTATTAGTTATCATGCTAATAGGTGTAAAGACCTACCTTTTCCTGAAACACAAACTTTTTTTCCTGTTTATTTTATGTATTTATGGTTTTTATTGGGGTTTTTTTTGCTATAATTCCTCCCAGCAGAGTTTAAGGCTGATGGTATCCTAACTCTGAAACCTAGCGAACCAGTGTTGATGTATTCATTGATGGAGACTTCAAAGGTTAGAACCCCCGCCCTCCCGATTAGTATCCCAGAGTCTTAACCACGGAGCTACCACCCTAGTTTTTACATATCCCAGCTTGTCAGGAAGCTGGGGTCAGAGCGCAGGGTCAGCCATGGTACAACGCCCCTGGAGCGGATTGGGTCAAGTGCCTTGCTCATGGGCCCAACAGTGGCAGTTTGGCAGTGATGGAACCCCTGACAATATAATCAGTAACCCAGAGCCTCAACCACTGAACCACCACTGCCTCATATAGCACAACTTATGGAGCAAAATACCCTGATCAGGCAGAACATTATGACATTATAACATGATGATCGGTGAAGTAAATAACACTGATTATCTCTTCTTCAAGACACCTGTTTGTGAGTGGAAATATCAAGCAGCAAGTGAACATTTTGTCCACAAAGTTGATGTGTTAGAAGTAGGAAAAATGGGCAAGTGTAAGAATTTGAGCGAGTTTGACAAGAGCCAAACTGGGTCAAAGCATCTCCAAAACTGCAGCTCTTTTGGGGTATTTCCGGTCTGCAGTGGTCAGTATCTATAAAAAATGGTCCAAGGAAGGAACAGTGGTGAACCAGCGACAGGGTCATGGGTGGGCAATGCTCATTGATGCATGTGGGGAGCAAAGGCTGGCTCATGTGGTCCGATCCAGGTCCGATTCTGTAGCTCAAATTGCTGAAGAAGTTGATGCTGTTATTGGTTGACAAGTCAGGATGTTTTGGTGGCAAAAGGGGGACCAACACAATATTAGGCAGGTGGTCATGTAATGTTATGCCTGATCAGTGTACACCAGTGTTGGGAACAAGGACACATCCTAAATGAGCTGGATACCAGGCACACATAGTCATTCACACCCTGATTCAATGTTGGGGTCAGTTATCCATCCATTGTCATATTTTGTTTGGTTAGATGGGAGGAAACTGGAGAACCCTGAGCACATGATGAGAACACCACACAGATATTAGTAGACAAGTTTCCAGCTGGAAAATGAAAGCATGTTCTATTTCCATCTTGAAGGTTTTGGGAAGTAAGAGTTGGACCACTTTTAGCATGCATGATAAAAACAACGTTGTCATGTTTTTGCAGTCTTTTTTTTTGCAGTTATATTTAATTTTAGCCCTGAAACCTCTCTAAAAACCCAGTGATACAGTATAGTGTGTCCATTGGGAGGGAGTAGCAGTGTCCACCAGTTCTCTGTGAAAAGCACAAAGCGTCCGGTGAAGTGGGGGCGAGGCGCCGCTAGGAGGAGGAGGAGGAAGATGATGAGGAGGAGGAGGAGGAGGAGGAGGAGGAGGATTTCACACAAACAACAGAACAATGAGACACGTTTGCGCCGGTGGTGCCGCAGGAGCACGTGAGCGCTTTTCGGTCTGCGGGCCGATCTGTGGCGCCGAGTGGCGGCCAAGAGGCGACACGCTGACGGCAGGGAGAGAGCAGCAGCACACACGCTGAGATGACGGTGACTCAGAAGCGCGTCAGCGCGCCGGCGATGTGCCACGGCCAGCGCGCACGCCTGGGGAGCTGCGAGCTCACACACGTGCACCTGCCCTCCGGTTCCTCGCTGTCACACACAGTTCTCCCTTCCGATTTCCGTACGATTCAGCACGACGTTATGATGACGTACTCGACCTGGTATTAGACAGCATATTGTATTTATAACCTAGTATTTTTCTACTTCGAGGCAGCTATTATAAACCTAGTATTCTATTTATATTATGGTATAAAATGCACAATGCATGGGAATGTGCAAAAATAGTATGCCACAGTATTATACACCGAGCAGGCATAACTTTATGGCCACTGTTGTGTTGGTCCCCCTTTTGCTGCCAAAACAGTTCTGACCCCCATTAACAGCATTAACTTCTTCAGCAAATTGAACTACAGGAGCTCGTCTGTTGGATCGGACCACACGGTCCAGCCTTCGCTCCCCACGTGCATCAATGTTTTTTGACCGCCCATGACCCTGTCGCTGGTTCACCACTGTTCCTTCCTTGGACCACTTCTGATAGATACTGACCACAAGAGCTGCAGTTTTGGAGATGCTCTGACCCAGTCGTCTAGCCATCATAAATTGTCAAACTCGCTCAAATCTTTATACTCGCCCATTTTTTTCTGCTTCTAACACGTCGACTTTGAGGACAAAATGTTTACTTGCTGCCTAATATATACCACCCACTAACAGGTGCCATGATGAAAAGGATAATCAGTGGTATTCACTTCACCTGTCATAATGTTGTAATGTTATGTGTCACTTTTCCTTTGTTGCACAATTTGCACAATTGCACACGGTCACTTAACACTGGACTGGCACAGCACAGTGTCACTTTAATACCAGCACATGGACACTTTAGTGACAATCACACTGGGACACAAATCTGGACTACTGTCAATATCTGTCATACACATATCCATCTCCCTTTCTGTCTACTTCTTGTGTGTATATATATATATATATATATATATATATATATGTAGTGTTTATAATATATATATTATTATTAACCTTATTTTTATACTTTATATTTATACTTTATACTATTAATATACGTTTATACTTTTTATACTTCATTTTATTTTGAATTTATTTAATTTTTATTTCTATTTTCATGTTTAGAGAAAAGCATTTCACCACATGTCGTACTCTGTATGAACGTGTATGACAAATAAAAATGCAATTTGTATAATGAGCCAGCATTTGATATACACTATACAGCCAAACACTTGTATACACCTGGCTATCACACTGGGCTTTCTTTTGATGACATTTTACATTTACAGCATTTGGCAGACTTACAACTATCTCAGTTTTACAGCTAATCGTGAGGGTAAAGGGCCTTGCTCAAGGACCCAGCAGTGGCAGCGCGGTGGTGCTAAAATTTGAACCCATGATCTTAGTGTTAAAGAACATTAAGTACGTCAGGACTAAGTTTGGGAACCTCTGCTGGAGACCAACAAAATGACCTCTTCATTAGTCTCAGTGTTTAGACCTCATAATGTGAACAAGGCCTATAGATCATGCGCCGCTGTAGGACCGTGATCATCGACCAAATGTAGACTAGAGTTTAAGCAGTAAATCTTTTTGCTTGATCCGGCTGAAGTTGAAGTCAGACCCAATTACTTTCCATTGGTTTCTTAGAGAATTGAAACTCTCATCACTCCTATAAAAAACGAATGCAAAAAAGCAAAATCAACAACACCGGTAAGAAAAATCTCTAGGAATTCCCATCAGAAATCAATGCTTATGAAATGTAAACATTTTTTTTTTATATGTAGTGTCTTGACAATATGTGTTTCTATGAACCTCAAGAAAAGCTCAGACAGCCTCATATTTCTATTTATTGCAATTAATGACATTTTGCGTAAAAGTAATGACCAATGCATAGAAGGGTAAAGCACCACATCTGTCTCACTCACCAGATTTGCACAGTGGAAACAGGAGCATCAGGAGCTGTGGATGTTGCAGTGGTGTCAGAGACACGTCGCGGCTCGTAAACGACGGCGATTAGTGAGTCCGCGCATTGAAATTCGTATTACATTACTGCCCTCTGCTGGCGCAAAACAGCTATTAACACACCATCATCATCATCATCATCAAAACGCATTTAGAGTGATTTACGCTTTTCCTGGTTTGTGTCGTCGGAATAAGATATCGTTGCACTTAAAACGAAAAAAAGAAAAACATTTGACTCAATTTGCACTGCAGAGACCAGACAGAAAGACCTGTTGCTCAAAGAATTGGACTTTGACGTGATGCATTTCAACCAACAATTAACCAAGCTAGAACTTTCTTGCCATTACAAGTGAGACCTCGTCTGATTGTCTCCTCGCCACGCGCATGACGCAAACAGATGCGTGTTCGCTACACATCTCTCTATTCTCAGAGATTCTCAATCTCATGCACTGCAGTGTAACACTCACGCGCGCGACGCGGTGACTGACAGCCGCGCGGGACCCTGGTGCAAGGGGCGTGTCCGTGTTTGTGACGTCACGCCGGTCGCGCATACTCCGTCGACGCTTAAGAGTCCGGAGTGTTCAGGACTGGATACTGACTGAACGTCCTGTACTGTGCGTTTTCGATGTTTCTTGTAGATCTGTTTAGATGACAAAATCTTGACATTTCTATTCTAATTTGCATCTTCTGTTGCAATAAAAAGCCTGGTTTCTTTGCATGTGGCCCAAAAGGTCTATTTCCACAGCCTTAACCAGATGTGCAGTATATCTTTGGTTTACTAGTGATTTCTTTATCTTGAAGCAATGCAATAAGGATTTCAACAACCATCAAATCATTAAACATGTGTCTACAGTGAAACTCTAACCTGCTGATTCCTATATCGCTGAAAACACTCCAGGGGTTTTCAGGTACAGTTATAGTAGGTTCTCTGCACAACGGAGTATCTCCTTATCAGGAACCGTTACAGGAACCCGGAGGGGGATGTAGCTGTGGGGTTAGGGGTAGGGGATACCAGAAGGATGGGAATATCTGACACATTTGACCTTGCGAGGACATTTGCGTTCTGTTAGAACTACATGTAGGCATGACATTAGAATTAGCTGCTTTGATAATTATGCCAAGTCAACAGATGGTCATCACAATGATAGTAAAACAAAAGTGTCAGAGAGAGAGAGAGAGAGAGAGAGAGAGAGAGAGAGAGAGAGAGAGAGAGAGAGAGAAAGTGAGAGAGAAATAAACAGAGAGAAAGTGAAAAAGACAGACAAACAGAGGGAGAGAGAGGGGGCGAGGGAGACAGATAAATAGGTAGATTTAAAGAGAAAAAGGGACAGACAAAGACAGAGGGAGACAGATAGATAGATAGATAGATTGAAAGAGAGACAGAGAGAGAGAGAGAGAGAGAGAGAGAGAGAGAGAGAGAGAGAGAGAGAGAGAGTGTGTAAAGAGAGACAGAGAGAGAAAGAAACAGGAAACAGAGAGAAAGTGAAAAAGAGAGAAAAAGACAGAGGGAGAGAGAGAGAGCGGGAGACACAGATAAATAGGTAGATTGAAAGAGAAAAAGAGACAGACAAAGATAGATAGATAGATAGATAGA
>JAAIIK010000072.1:482524-512532 GCA_014706435.1 Silurus glanis | reverse complement strand
AGATAGATAGATAGATAGATAGATAGATAGATAGATAGATAGATAGATAGATAGAGAGAGAGAGAGGGAGAGAGAGAGAGAGAGAGAGAGAGAGAGAGAGAGAGAGAGATGGGCAGATAGATAGATAGATAGATAGATAGATAGATAGATAGATAGATAGATAGATAGATAGATAGATAGAGAATGAAAGAGAGAGGGGGAGCAGGCCTGGGGGACACCACACACTTGTCTCTACACGTCTCTACCAGCACCAGTGTCTACCTGTAGCTGACCTTTACGTTCCCTGCAGTCTGAACGTGGTCCGTGTGAAAATGTGAAACAGGATGTTTATTAGACATTTTTCTAAACATTCCAGGAACATAATGAGGGTGTTTGGTCTTCAGCAGTCTGGCAGTATGTGTAGGGAAGTCCATAATCCTTCAGGGGAATAGCACTGATAGACCCCCAGTGTACTGTAAACTGTAACACAACATAACACACAAGTCAAACACATAACCTGAGACTCAGCAAACCTCTGGTGGTCCTTGAAAAGCGCTGTGGGCCATTTAAGTCCTCTATTGTGTTTTTAGGCCACTTGTCCCGCCTCCACTAATTCTTGTGTGCCGTGTTGCCAGATACATCAAACAAGTGTAGGCCTAAACAGAGAATTGGGATTGTTTACAAAGTAGCTTTCTGTAGTGTCTGACATAGTTTACTATTATTTCAGATTATTTTAAAGCTAACAATGATGTGCAATAAATAGAGAAGGATTTAAATAGTTGTTTTTTTTTTGCCTGGAATCGGGAAGGATACTCGGTTCAATCTGGCAACCTTGGTTTTTCGGACCCCTGTAGAGTTGAGTAACTTTTTTCACTCAAACTTGTGGAGTCACTCGGACCCTCCTTTCCTCCTTTTAGAGAGTTTGGAAAGTGTGAATTAAGTGAATTCAGACAGACTCTACTCATTCTTTGGTTATTTGTTGTTTTTTTTCTTTTTCTTTTTTTTTGTGTTTTTTTTTTTTATTGTCAGGATTTACCATGAGTGTTAAAGCTCATTTGAATAGTCTGGGTTTCGCTTTGCTGTTTTTGGGAAGTGTGTCTCTGAGTATCCAGTACAACCCGCACAGGTTTAGGAACAAGTAAGTATATCTAGATACTGAACGTGGTGAAAGTTGCATTCGATTTATTATTGATATTATATATATATCGATATATATGTGTGTTTGTGTGTGTGTATTTTTTTATTCTTGCCAGCATGCTGACCTTTTTTTTTTTTTGCATAATACACTAATTGAAATGAAGATTATATGAGATATAGGATTATAAACCTGTACTCTAAATGACTAGTTTTGGGTCCCTTTTTTAAAATCTCACAAAAAAAATGCCATACAGCGTGTAGTGTCGTTTGAATTGGTTGATGCAGATGTTTCCAGATGCGTTTTGCAAACTTTCATTGCTTGTTTTTTTTTTGTTTTTTTTGGTTTGCGGTACAGATCACTATTGCACTTGATTAATCCGATCTGGACTATATATGTCGGATCGCAATAACTCGGCTTTGTGTTTGGATGTTTGGGCAGAAACTGGTGCGCGTTCATCGTGCAGAAGAACGTGAGCTGCGCAGTGCGCGCGGACATTCGCACGATGGTGGAAGCTGAAGCTGCTCCCTGCCCTGCGCACCAGCCGGACTGCGAACCATCAATGATGTGAGTACTATCGCGATGGGCGGGGCGAGGGGCGGGGTAATGGGCGGGGACTGATGCTTATGCATGGCTACGAATGACGCCAATACTACAGGGAGAGGGTGGGGCTTACAAATGCCTGAGAATGCACGGCCAACTGAAAGGGATCTGGCCATCCGTGAATGTAGTTTTATTTTCTGGGCGTTTTATGGTGTGTAAGATTATTTAGCAGTGGTAGACGAAGTACACAAATTGAAGTACATACACTCTGTAAAATAGGACTCCAGGAAAAGTGCTGCCTTTAAACTTTCACTCGAGTTAAAGCACAAAAGTATTTGCACATTTCAAATGTACTCAAGTATCCAAAGTACTATGATTTATTATGGCTATAAAGTACTATGATTCATTATGGCTAGAATATTACATCACAACTACTTTGGAGTCAGGAGATTCTTCCATCATTTATTCCTCTTAAAAAGTTCTCTTTGCTGTTGAACTGACGCTGAACTGTATGTTGGTGATGAGTAGATCCCACCAAGGGGCAATCAAAACAAGTTGAAAACAGAGCACTCGCTCTACCCTGATTGGTGGTTTGCTGGGTGCTCGACGTGTTACGTCTTAACCCATAAAGAAAAAAAGAACGCCTGATTTTGCAAAAATGTAGTTGAGTAAAAAAGGAAGATATTTGACTTTGAAATGGAGTGAAGTTAAAGTAAACGTCAACCCTAATGGAAATACTTTAGATACATGAAAAAGCTACTTATTTGATGCTATGTTTGATGCTTAAACACATCACTGTCCTCCACTTGAGGAGAAGGGATATCAGTTCTTTAGTCTTAAAAGCAGAGCACAGCACTTATTTCACCCACATGAACTCTAGCTGATCCGAGAACATGGTCTTCCTGGGATCACTGTTCTGTTATATGGAAAAAAAAAAAACACACAGATGAAGGGATTACTGTCACCACCTGCATGTTTAATATTCATATTCATGGAGCCTTGTCTGAGATAAGATTTGAGGTGTTCTTCACACTAATCTTCAAGTCATACCAGCCTAGAGGCCTTGAAGTTCTTTTCAAGTAACGGAAAAGTAGATACGAGAGTTCGGTACCGGCAGCAGTTTTGCGTAAACGTTTGCTCTGTTCAGAGTTGTGTAGGTCATGTATTTAAAAATGAATGAATAACTAAACTATTGTGACTGGATAAACTCCATGTACTCCAATTTATGGAGACGACACGTTTGTTTTTGTGCTGCATTATCGAGCTTGTGTATACCATATATCATTGGAGATGAAAAAGCAAAGTGAAAAAGGAGACATTTTGTGAAATGCATCAAATTGCTGCATGTAGTCAAGTGGGCTTTATCGTCCTTCCAACCATATAGCGTGCAGTACACAGTGAAATGAAACAATGTTTCCCCAGGACCAAGGTGCTACATCGGGCAGCATAACACAAAGCAACACGCAACTACACAAAACTCAAAGCTAACAACACAAAGTGCACATATGCAACGTTTAGTGCATAAAAAAAACAGAGGACAAGGAAATAAACAACGCAGTAACTGTCAAAACGGTAAACACATTGACACTGTATTACCAACCAGCATGGCACAGAAGGTTGTACAAGTGGATTGTCTGTATACAAATTAAAAATAACTACTGTACATGTACACATTTAAAAGTTCAAATGTAAACATTTAGTGTACAGAGGTTCTTGATTTTATTTTCTATATAATTTCCAATTACACGACTCACTATTTAGATAATGCTTTCAAATATAGTACAGAGAGCACAAAGACTATCTCATATATTTGGGACATGGCCTAATGCAGAAGCTTAGAAGTCATTGCCTGCACAAATCTCATTCTTCTATGCCAGGGGTCTTCAGTCTTTTTCAACAAGGACCAGTGTGGCTGTAGGCTTCATTCCAACCAGACCAGTATCATTCCTGTTTCCACTTGTTCAATCAGCTCATCTTGGGCTCCAATCAACTATCAAGAGTACCTCCTATTTGGCTGGAATGAAAGCCTGCAGCCCCAATGGGATATTGCGCACAAGACTAAAGACTCCTGTTCTTTGGTAAATGGTAACATCACCTAAACATGGCAGCCATCATGAAAGTGTGATGCATGTTGGGAGGTAAAACTGACTCATTAAATGCAATTTGACTTTTCATCTCATGTAAGTGTGCACAGGTAGTCAAATATTTTTGAATGATGTGTTTTTTTTTTCCCCCCATTTATATCTATTGCTTGGTTACATTTTTACATTCCAGTATATAGAAAACAATTGAATTTCAACTAAAATGGCGCCGTTTTGACAGGCAGTGTAATTTGTGTACAAATTGTAAAGACACTTCAGTTGTTATCCTTTACGAAGGCGAAAAATACCACAAAGGTTCATGCAGGTTTGACCTTATGTTCCATGTCAGATTTCATAATGAGCTTTCTTCCACAGTTTCTTACAAAAAAAATAAGTTGCAATGAAGAGTTACCATGAAGAGAATATGGCTTGTTATCCGAGAGATTTCTGTGGGAACATGCATTATTTTCATCCATAATTGCACTCACAGATGTGGCCCAGTCCCCTCCTCATCGCAGAAAATGATGCCATTTCTTTCTTTTTTTTTTTTTTTTTTTTTTTTTTTTTTTTTATCATCACTGATGGGAATCCAATGTATTATTGTGTTACTCTCCAGTTAATTGTATATGTGGAGAACCAAGTGCATTTATGCAGATTATTAAAAGTATCAGCAGGTTTCATATAAATATTAATCACACTCAAGGATTGTGAAAAGCACTAACAGTCTTAGAAGAGTTTTTTTTTTTTTTTGGAAAGTTATCTACATAGAATGTTTGGCATTTTTCTCAGAGGGATGAAGCAAAAAAAACCTTATTACACAGCTGGAGGAAATCCTTTCTTTCTAAGCATGTTTAATCATCTGGTTTTAGGGAAATTCAATACTCCATGGAATTGTTAATATGGTTACGTTGTGAAATGCTAGCTTAATTGGTAATCATGTTAATTAATTAAGATTTAAAAGCCTGAAAGGGCTCTCTGATTTCATATTTTTTTGCCAGGGAGAATGTATGTGCAGCGAGATACATTATTGTCTACTTCGGTGCATTACATTTTGTTTTTGCAGATATCAGACCCATTTTCAACCCAGTTACAGGATTTCCTATAAGACTGTTACCGAACTGGAATGGAGGTGCTGTCCAGGGTATCAAGGTCCAGACTGCAAAGAACTAAAAGGCTCCCCAAATCGACAGATGTTACTTAAACCTCAACCAAAGCCACATCCTCTGTCCAATACTGGATACATGCGAAACTCCCAAAGTAAGATAGTCAAAAACTTTTGTAATCTAATTAATAATCTAATTAATGTTTATACTAATAATCTAGTCCACATTTGAACACCAAGGGTATCTTTTATCCAATATCTAACATACTGCATGCACGATATATTTTTTATTAGAAGAATCTATTTGCTATCTTTTGTCCCTTCATAGGACCATCGATACCGGAGACAGAGAGGTACGACTCCCATCATGAGGTTGAGAAAACTCGTCAACTGGAAGAAGAAGTGCAGCGCTTATCTCAGACAGTGTTGGATCTCCAGGCAGCCATGACTAGCATGACTGCGAACCTACGTACAGATTTACAGGAGGACACCAGCAAAATGCTCATCACTCTTCTCAGCAACATGCATGTGCAAGATAGTGCCAAAACAGGAAGCCTGGAGGAAAGCTTGGTGCATCTGGATGGACATCAGGCCACAAGGGGCCTTGATGACAAAGGCATGGAAGAAGTACTGGCAAGGCTTAATGACGTGACGGATGCTCTGAAAAGCAAGGACGAGGCAATTGAGGAGCTGCGGGAAGCTGTGACTGGACACAGTGGCCAGATCCGAATGCTAATGGACGCTTCTCAGGGACTGACAGTTACTGCTGGTGCCTCCTCAGACATTGATATCCTTCAGTCCTACATTGATACTAAGTTCGATAAATTAAAGAAGGAGCTGTTGGTGGAAATGAAGGACGAGATAGCAAACCTGAAGAGTGCATGTAATGACAGCATATTGTCTGTTCAAAAGACCTGTAAAGAAGGATGGAAGGAAAGTTACGACAACCTGTCAAAACAACTACACAGCCAGAAGGATGAGCTGAGGAAGGAGATAAGCGAGGTACGTATGGATATGGTTATGTCTGATGGGCTGGTGCGCACACACAGGCAAACAGCTCCGTTTAAAGGGCATGACGGCGATCTTCAAAATATGCTTCAGCGCCTGGTCGAAGCTCAACAAATCTTAAACGCCCGTGTGGACAACGAACTGGTACATCTGTCTATGCTACAGTTGGAAGATTTATTTGGTCCTCGCATGGATGAGCTCGAAGCCAGGATGAATGTGACGGAAAGGAACGCGGAAACCTATTGCTTCTACGTGGATGAGAAGTTAACGACGGCTCTTGCTGAAGAGACGGCAAAGATCCGCGCACTCTTGGACAAGAGATTGAATTATCTGGAGGACCAGTTTACAGACATGCTGATCGTAATGACTAACACCTCCTTCCCAGATATGCTTAATAAATCTGCTGATGCTCTGCAAACTCAGGTCAATGCAAACAAGTATGCGATTCAGGGGCTGGAGGACAAATTGAATACAGTTGAGCAAGTTTGCTCCACTAAATGCAACTCAAGCCCTCAACGCCTAGGCAGTCTGGAGATAATTGCGGAGGACGTGAGGCACTGTAGAAATCAACTGGACGTCCTGAGCACCAATGTTGAGAACAGTGAAGCGAAGCTTGTGAAATTAGGGACTGAAGTTGGTCAGTTAAAGCTTGAAAACCAACAGAACAGTCATAGGGTACAGAATGCGCAAAATCAGCTGGCACCTCTAATAGATAATATAAATGGTCTGACTGATGCTGTGACAGGATTAGGAGATGCCGTGAGCAGATTTAATCAAGATCTTCAGACCCTGAACTCTAGTTGTTGCCTAGACGCCCAGGTCAAAAAGATTCAGACACCATTAGTGGGACCATCTCTGTCCCATGAGGCAAGCAAACCAAGCCTAAATCAGACGAAGGAGCTCAGCAACAGACTAGACAGGCTAAGATCCCAGGTGACTGCAGAGTTCACCCTTTGTAAGGAGAAGGCAGCTGAGGACATCTCTGCAATAAGCAGCAGGGTTGCTACACTGGAAGAATCATGCGCAAGAGTAAATGATGAGAGAAATCAAGTTCAGGCTACAAATGAGAATCTGGAGAAAAACTTGGCTCAAATGAACTCCACACTGCAGACACATGCCAGGGGGATCAGCAACCTCCAGATCACCCTGCACAATGTTCACACTCAGCTTGCGAGCATTAAGAACCAAACAACAAAACAGCAAGGTAAGTCATGCAAAAACCACCGGTTTACTACAAGTGATGCAAAAAAAAACCCCCAAACATTTTGTGATTTGAAAACAGTATAACGTTAACGCGAATTTACTTCTGGGTACTGTTCCCTTCTCCACCAGGCATACTGAATTCTACAAGCGTAAATATTTCGTTTGGTTTATGAGATATGGATTGAAAACACTGCATGATTTGTATACTTGGAAAAAGACCCTAAATGGAAATTGGATTGCTGCCACACACTCACAAAAATGGTCTCTTTTTCATCTCTATGACTCATATCCATCCCCAGGGTTTGCCAACCAAACCAAACCTGGTATTTGATTTTTTTTTTCTCAAATCCTGAAGTTAATTCTCGAAGTAGAGTGTCATTAATGCATGTGCTATGAGATACAGGCAATGCTCTTAAGTCTACAATCCCCTGGGGCTGCAGGAAGGCAAGAGGTACTTTGGTCATTGGCATGGAGCTAAATACTATCACACCTTTTTTCATCGCTTAATCGCTGCACGATCTCGTTATGCTAAGCGTGTTATATTTTGGTTATCTGTCTAAAAGATTCAGCTTTATGTAACGTTTAAAGAGAAAACACTACTACAGGGTTGGATCTGCGTTGTTCTAAAAAAACAAAAACAAAAACAAAAAAAACTGGTGTAGGATTAACTTGGTACAATGTTAGTATTTAAGCTTCCTGAGACAAAGCTAATCTCTGGTGTACAAGATGATGAATGATTAACTGCCATCCACCCTCCTCTTCTTCTTCCTCCTCCTCCTTTCCTGAGCTTTGTGAGCTCATGAGTTATCCGGTCCTCCGACTGTCCTTTGCCGGTCATGCGCTGCTTTATTTTCCTGCACAGGATAAAAAAAATGAGTAGGGAGTTCAGTATTAGCTTGGGTCTGGTCTTCATTAACCAGCAGAGCCTGGGACTGGGCCTCTGGATGTGCAGTGCTGTAAACCAGACTCACTTACCCCACCCAAGTACAGATGTTGGACTATGAGTCCTCTGTGATGTAACGCCTGCATGCTGATTCCTGGGAGCCTCCCTGTAAAATCTGATGTCATCATTCCAGGGTGGATATCATGTACTCTTAATTCCTGCACATGCATAAACATCACGTTTTGGGTCCAATTTATTCACAGACACATGATAATATCAGGGGTGCAATGCAAGTATACTCTCTGAACTTCTAACCGGTTAGTAGGGGTGGTCTAAATCAGTAGGGGGATTTTATTGCTGCTTAATCATTAAATCTATTACTGTGTCCAAGGAAACATTTCAAAACACTAGGGGGAGGGAAAAACCAAAAGAAATGCATTGTTACCATGCATCCCACCCAGTTTCTTTTTTTTTCTTTTTTTTTTTTTTTGTATATGGTCATGAAATTTTGTATTTTGTTTTCTAAAATATATCCGAACCAGCAGGCTAGATTAAACCGCTATTACCCTGAGAGAAGCACTCGCTGAGGAGTGCTGTAAACATGTTGTGTGCCATTCTGTCTCACAACTTGTTTGTTGTCTTTCATGTGATCTCAGCACTAATGCGTACCTCTAATCTCAACCAGATGCCCTGTGAACCCTTTTGACAAACAAGACAACCAAGAGAATAGTGCACCTCCTATTCAAGTCTATATGTGTTAGACATGATCAGTTCATTCTGAGTAAGCTCAACTCAAAGTCTATATTGGACTGTACTTTTTTAAATGACAAGCAATGGCAATTCCCCCCCCTAGAATTATACTGAAGAACAGAGTGGTGTTCTACAATCTTCTACACTACTACAATGCCAGAATTGAACATTCAGTATCAGTATAATTACAAAAATCTTATGGGCATTGCTAAGATAATAGAATTATTAGCCTACAGTGAAGGTAAGCTTTTTAGAAACAGAGTGGAAAACACTTAAACCATTTTGTCGTTCTAAAATGGCTCAAAAAAAGGTAGAAGGAATGAAGAACCACAGCCAACAAGACAACTGGGGCTGCTTTTGCAAAGTCTTAAGCATTACTCATCCTTTCTGGCAAGCTGTCTGGGGCAGGGGTACGCCATTGTGCAATTCTGGAACTAATTTATACAGTTGCTCTGTCAGCGACAACAGCATGTGCCGGGAAGTGTGCGAAAATCCGAAGCTCTTCACTGATTTCTGCAATGTTTATGGCATTTCTTTTTCAACCCATGAGAAGATTCTGACTATCGGTTAATGTGACTGGATAACAGGCTCACGGCTCAATCCGGAGTCCATCGCTTGATAGTTATAGAATTCTGGAATAGAGAACCCAGAAAATATCACCCGAAATGGTGTCCCATAGAGTATATGTCAGCTTATCTGCTCTCATCTTCTTTCCTGTCCTTCTCTTTCTGCTGATTGATATCTTACTAGTATTGGATTCGAGTATCTCACCTCCTCTCCTGTTGTGTGCACATTCTACTGGCCAGCTTTAGGATGGGAGACTATTTTTAGTATTAATATAACTTTTTTTTTCTGTGAAGAAATCAATAAGTGGAGAATGAAAGCTGGGTCAAAGTTCTGAGTCAAGGTCCAGAGACCCATCTGGGTGTTTTCAGATTGGATCAAGCCAAGAGTGCGATTACTACAGCGAGGTCTGGCCATTAGAGCAAGACCACAGCAACTGCACGCCCTTCATAAACAAGCACGGCATCCGAGCCAACACTATTCTCTAAAGCATACTCTAACCTCAGCAATCATCAACCCTGTTGCCAGAGATCTTTCAAAAGAACTAAGATCCTAATCGAATATATAATCATATTTATCAGAGCGTGCTGGATTATTGAACCTGAGTCAGCCAGGAAGGTAAGATTTCCAGAGGCAGGACTAATGTTGGCTTTATATTATCGTAGTGAGTCACTGTTGTTTAAGATGCCATGCTGAGCCATTGCCCAAAGTAGCCTGCGATTTCCTCTGCATCCAAGCACAGCCCCCCCCATGGGAAACCTTTAGATAGCAATTATCTCATGGGAAATGGGCTTTACGTGTGCGTTTCTGAGATACCTGGTATTACGAACAGTGGTGACGCAGGAAATCGGGGGGTTGTAGCGTGCTTGAAGAGCACTCGTGGGATTTTGGCTGTTGCTTTGTTTTAATCATGCTGCTTGCAAGCAGGAAGAAAAAAGATGCAATTACAATATTGGCTAAACCCTGAACCACACATCCTAGATCGAGGCTGCTGACAGTTCAAATTTAGTTTCCATTTGGCTAAATACTCAGGCAAAGTATTTTCACCTTTAATAGGCATTATAGTAGTGGTTCATTTTCAGTGTCCCAATAAAAAACGAATAACGTTATTACTGAACAGCGCGAAGTTCTAGACAGCCTCTAGAGAATTCTAATATTGTCCTAAATACCTACTTTTATCAGAAATATAAACATTTCAACATATCTTTCTAGTGTTACAAATTAAGTGGGACCAAAACTGGTCAATGGTTTTTGTTTTGTACTTGTGAACCCTACCACCATGTCGCTGGTCACCCTGGAAAAATGGTGAATTCTAGCTGACAGTTTCTCAACCTCAACTACATCACTGCGGTCCTAACTTTTAATTAGCCTTATCCGACATGCATTGTTTTTGGGGTTTTTTCTTAATCATTCTTTTTTTAATCCCACCCACAATATATTCAAAGCGATGAATTGAGCTGTACTTCCCAGAAACATAATGTAAAACACCACTACATCGACCAGACAGTTGAAAATGAAGGAAAGCAGTAAATGTATTGCATTACACTCCTATCTGTATTCGTTGTTTTCTTCTTCAGCTTCATATCTGATTGCCTGCATGAAAGTAAAAACCTTCCACTGCCTTGACTTTTTTTTTTTTGGTTGCATCCTGTGGGATCCCAGTCCTGAAGCACCCCTTTCTCCAAAAAAAAAAAACAAAGAAAGAATTGTGCACGCTTTTACTTCCTGCATTTGTATATATTCGGTACGTTATTTGTGCAATCCGAATAATGCGTCCATATTCAATTACATCCCTAATGCAGAGTTTTCATATCGGCTACTTCCTTGATATTGTTTATTTGCGGTGATTCATTTATCCATTTGGCTTTCATATTTGTTTTTGTTTTTCCAGTGCCACTGAAGCCAGAGAAACCCAATACTTTCCATGATTCTCGGAATTCATACCCACCGAGGAGGACATATATTCCGGAGATCCACATTCCTGTGTGGATACCCCAGAGGACGGTGCCTGTTACTTCCCGTCCATTTGTACGCCAGCCGCATGCCAAACCCTCAAGCCCACGCCAGCCTTACGCCCCCCTGCAGCCTTCAATCCCACACCAACAGCCTAATCAACCGGTTGTGTTGGCCGGAGTGGCCGGACCTCCCGGGTATGCGCAAAGAGCCTCATCTCGACGAGAGCGTGGATCCCATCACTCAAGCAAACCCATTATTGGATACGCAGGTGTGCCAGGTCAGAGATTAAACAGATCATCAATCTCTAATATGTATTATGTTAAACCTAAAAAAAAAAAAAAAAACACTTAAATCCTTGTCTTGCACCTTCACAGCAGGCAATCCTCATGTAAACCCAGTAGCATATAAACCCTATCCAGTGCCAGGTAAAAACCTTTTGCCTCTAAAGATGAGCTCTTTGGCTTTGCTTTGTCCTCGATTATGACTTTTTTTTTTATATATATATTTTCATTAGTTCACCAAACATTATGGAATCCTGCACAGAGGCTTGTTGCAAAACCAGGTGAATTCAAAAATGCATTACTGTATGCATATCTATTTATTTCACACACTATTTGAAATCTAAGCACCACCTTCCACTGCCTCTTTTACAGTGTCGTCCGAGAGAAACATGGCTGTGGAGCCTTTCTCCTTTTCAGCTGGTCTCACACAGCAGGCGTTTATGGGAGACTTCGGCATCATTCATTTCAACAAAGTTCTTGTTAATGATGGAGGGCACTACAATCCCCAAACTGGTAAAAAATAAAAAGTTTTCATTCATAGCTACAATTGAAAAACAAAAAGTGTATTGCTTTGATCAAAGGATACACTTACTTTGAACAAAATCACCAGTATATGTTTTAGTCAGCAGCAAACTAATCTCTTAATTGCTCACCCTGCAGGAATCTTCACAGTACCCGTGAACGGTCGTTATCTGGTTTCGGCCGTGCTCACAGCTCCTCGGCACGAGCGGATCGAGGCTGTACTTTCCGTGTCTGAGCGCAGCGTACAGAAGCTAGATTCGGCGGGTTATGGAGGACACAGTGGGCAGCACACATCAAGGCCTTGCCAGTGTGGTAGCTCGGTCTCATTCAGCCTCGTCCTCTCGCTGCGTGCAGGAGATCGAGTCGCACTGGTGCGCACAGCCGGCACACTCGCCCTCTCCGAGGCCAAAGAGATCCTCTCCACGTTCAGCTGCGTCTTCCTCTACTCGACCCAGGTTCACAGATAACATCCAACGTAAAAAAAAAAAAAAAAAAGAAAAGAAAAGAAACGCACACACTGCTGAAGACTGCCGGGCTGTGCAGCTCTCCACATTTACATGGCAGCCTGTGGCGAGCCAGACAACACTGCAAGGGAAATCACAGCTTGGCTTTGGCTTGAATTAAGAAACTAGAAAAATTACACGTGCCACACATTGCAATGGTTGTACCATGGAAAGCAGTGCCCTGAGATATTTAGTCCATATATTTTCATTGTATTAATGTATTTACTTCGACTGCACCTTTTGATATAAAAAAAACAAACAAACAAAAAAAATTGGCTTTTCGTGAGCATCTTTGATCAACAGACCAAATTGTATGGAATCATTTTAGTCCAAATTAATAAGAAGTATTATAAATGTCTATTTTGCTATGTGTGGGGAATAAAACAGTGCAGTGTTACAGAGTATTAATAGATGAAAACCACACATCCCACATTGTTTTATTCCTTTTATAATACAGTCTAATCAAAGACCACGATTTTTATTTATTATTGAACACATTGTGCATTCAATCAGTGTCAAACTGTTATCACAATATGATTATCACTTTGCTTCCCAAACCCCAAAATTTCTTTCTTTATTTCTTGAAGACAATAATGCAATTTTTTTGAGAAACCATAAATATGTTCCCATTTCAAAACAGAAAGTAACGGATTTACCTCTAGAGTCTGGAGACGCCTTTTATAAATGTTAAATAAACATCTCCTCACTAGATCAACAATTCCATGGGTTTTTTTTTTTTTTTTTAATCCTTTTATGCGAGTCCCTGTGTAAGTCGTTACTATAGAAACGCTCAGATTGAATGAGTGCATTAATGTAAACCTGAAGCCAGAACTGTCCGGGCTGTGCCGTTCTAGAAAATGAATCGATAGCTTCTGACCACAATTGAACATTGAACATTGTTGCGCTACAAGCTTTTATAAATCATTCACATTATAAATTTGCAAGACAAACCAAAACTTAAGAATTTCAAGACGAAGCAACGGCATGAAGCTCTTTCAGTTACTGAGGGCAGGGTTTATGGTACGACTGACTTAGAATAGATAAAGCCCCCGACAAACAGCCACACGAAGAACAAAAGGGTTTGTGTATATTTGTATTGTAAACAATACCGAGATAACGAGATCTACGGATTCAACCAACGCTGAGCAGAACAGCTGGGTTTATACATTTAGCGATTTCAGGAATCCTAAATTAGCTTGTTGATGTGATGCATGATTTAAAAAATTATTTCTCTTTATACAAACTCCACAGCCTTTGGCTTGGACATTCCATCTTATATATTACAGCGCTGGACACGGTAATGAGGAAAGAAAAACATGAAAATGTTCATTTTTCTATCCGCTACGTAAATGAAGGTAATGTTTAACCTGAGGTGATCATCTCCCAAATCTGATTACGCCACACAAGCTCCAGCATTCATTCCATTCCATCACTCACTTGCCTGTACCTCTTTTTCTCTCCACTGTCTACACTTGTCTTCCAGTCCTTTGACTGAATCTAAACATCTTCCTGAATGAAATAGAAGAGGAAAAGAGAAACGGTGAATCATTTGTAATAAATGCATTTTAATAGATTTTCCATGTCATTTATTTTCATGTCAAAACAATAAATTCATACAGTAAGTATACACTTTAAGGTATCTAGACTGGTCAGATGCAGTAATTTTCCATTTTTACACTGAAACCAATACAACCTAAGAGACAGGTTTGCGTACGTCGGCAAATAAAAGCATATAAAATGAAAGGCATGAAAGCAAAAAAGAGTAATGAACAATAAATGATCATTCCAAAGTAATAATTTTTTTTCCCTAACATTTTTCTTAACCATAGATGAGTGTGTCCATCCCACACAAGATGTATTACTTTCATAGAAAGAATGGGATCACTTTGTTAATCATTAACAGACAGATTTCACTTCTACATTTCAAAAAGACGACAAACAAATGTCATAATACATTTGTGCATAAACAAATCAAATCAACCAGGGTAGCCCCGTACCACACACCTCCCTCCCGCCCCACCCCAAAAATGTTACCTCATACATCTACCCTATTGTAAATAAATTGCTTTTTATTGTGCTCCGAGTTGGTGTGCATGCCTACCTAACACATGGTACCCTACGCCTAAAAGAACATAGAAACAAAATACATGAAAATACACTGTTTCTGTTACACAGAGGCAAAGACCAGCCATTGGAAATTAACAATTCATGACAGTGATGTGCTCATTTCCCTTGGCCATTGAGAATCATCACTTGGAAAATGTCCAGGAAAATAATAAGGGACACTCCTCTTGCAAAACAGCTGCGATCGGTTTCTTCAAAAACACTGAAATCGGCTCATTACAGTGCTATAACTACTTTAGCAGACTGACGGACTTCCTCGGCACAAAAACGTCACTTAGCCTATAGACCTGAAGAACTGAAAATATCTCAACACCCAGAACTAAAACTCTTAATTCTACGACTATATCATACTAGTAAAAGAATGAACTATAGGCTATAGGTACAAATCAGTACATATTAGAACTAGTCGTCTCGAGAAATCAAAATCCATTCGCATTTTTAGGTCTATTTCTCCGATTAAACTAATGAATTAGGTTTATTTACCTGCGAATGCAGTTCAAAAACACTTGACTCTTATATTATCCTTACAGAAAGAAAAGGTTCCAACAATAAGGCCATCCCTTCATTAACTGCAAGCTGATCTCTTGGCTGCTGCTGAAAGTGCGGTCAGTAAGGCATTATATAGCAGCCAGACAATGAAATTGTTAACGAGTGGAAAACACCTGGAATACAGATGGAAGCCTTGCTCGGGGCTCAGGGCTTTTCCGCCAGGACTAAAAACTTTGAATGCACCATCAGACCGAAGACGCTGCGGAACGATAAAAACGGCTCACCGTCATGTCTTACTTCGATAGCAGCATCGGCATTCAAGAGAGCCTCCGATCGAACCTAGTCAGACAATTCTCCCACCAAATATTAGAGGCAGTGCGTGTTAGTCATTAACTTACCGCTAAATTGTTAATAATCACAGAACAAAATAAATTAGCATTCGTAAATAAATATGTCTGTTAATTAGTTCTGTGATCCTACATGGTCTCCCACATGACTCATTTTCTGTTTCCTACTAAACATACATTGTGGTTGTACCCACACGGTGACCGGTAAGTGCTTAAACCATAGAACTGTAAACACCAGCCAACGCTGGACCACCAAGGGTAAACGCCTATACTAGAGCTGGAGGGGCAAAAATCTTTGTTAAAGTGTCCACCAGTATCAGACAGACCAGCACTAAGGCTAAACCCCTATTTTACACACACACACACACACACACACACACACACACACACACACACACACGGGAAACTTTGAAATAAGAGTATCTTTTTAGGGCCCTTAGCACCCAGGCAAGCTTCAAATATCCCTGATGTATGTGACGATAAAGGAAAACTGCACCATCACCTCCCCCAGAGTTCAGCGTGGACGTTAGATTAAAGGAGACAGCGAGGCATTGTTCAGTTTTGGATGTGCAGATGGATTTGATCAAATCCTTTACAACGGAACACGTCTCGGCTGGTTCTAGTGCAGCTACAGGTAGTAAAAACGTTCGCCGGAGTTACGCTCATTATCTTCGAGGAACGTTACTTCAGCCCATACGATGACAAACGCACAGAGACCGAGAGCATGGCGAGTCTATGAGAGTAAGTCCTCCGGGTTGATCTCAGGGATGGGCTGCCGCCAGAAACAAAACGAGCTGAACTCCGGGAAGCTGAACGCCGAGCTCTGTTCTTTACTCAGCAGAGGAAACACGTGCTCCACCAGCTCACTCAGCCTGCTGTACCTGCACATGAATGGCAACACGTGATATGCAGATAAATGCATACGAAACATAGCATAACTTCGAGCTGCTGGAAAATTACAAAGATAATTCTAAAATATTAGAAATAAACGGAATGAAAGGAATGGGGGAAAAAATGCTTTTTAAAAAAAAAAAAAAAAAAAAAAAAAAAAAAAAAAAAGGACCTTGAGTATTCATTGCATGCTTGCTTGTGTCAGATTGGCAGTGAAAAAGCGTTTTAAACCTTATTACGGCATGGTCTGAAAAAAGATCTCGCGAAGTGAAGCCGAACAGCTTGAAGATGAAGCATTGCGTGCAATGAACACCGCTTGATTAAAACAGCCAAAGTAATAAAGTAGTACTTATATAAAGGTGTAGACCAACTTTTTTGATTCGCCAACATAATAAGGTCCAAATCCTTATCCTGAAACTGTCTGAGATTACACTTTATCACAGACCACTATAGTGAGTAGAAAGCAGCGGTCATGAAACTTTAAAAAAAACTTTTTCCTCTTGCCTCTTGAGGCAAATGGCTGTAAAATCAGAATGACAAAAGTCCAGAATAAACCTTAAGTTCTTAACAGGATTAGTGCAGGTGGAAGAAATGGACATGCTTACGAAGTCTTGTTCCCTTTAGTCTGCTCCTGAATGAGCTCTCCTTTAGGGTTAACAGTGAAGATCCTGCAAACAGGAACTCCGACCTCCTTATAGGCGAAAACATCCTGCGGAGAGAAAGCGAAACAGACTTGCATGACAGGCTATGGAACATTACAGTCATAAGGAAAAATAACAGCACATCTTTCCACCAAGCACATAAAGAAGATTTATTTCAGGCAGAATAAATAGATGCAATCATGTCTGTTAATGCAGCCAAAATACAACCAATAAAAGAAATTATTGGTATATTTTATTACTTGGGCTTGTATTCATAAGAGCCGCTTCTTAACCCTAATAAACTCATCTTATTTTGCCCAAATTGTCCTAACGTATAGTATTCTTAACTGAATTTAAACTTTCATTTTGGTGAAGGATGAAAGAAAAAAAAGGGAAACGGCGAATTCACGCCAGGACTTGTTTAAATGACACAGATATTCCACTCTATTATATGCTTATTGGAAGGGCTGCTGTATTTGTGCTGAGCATTCTGCCCTCTGCAGGCAATTACAAATAGTTTCCCCTTAACTCTCCCCGAGTTATAAAAATATCCGTTTAGTTTGACAGCCCCAAATACAACCTTTTCCTTAAGCAATATTTGAACTGTCAATGAAGTTAATTATGATGCACTGCCGTATTGGTTTTTTTTTTCGAACCTCACGTCATCTGGCTGACGCAAGTTGTGTTGCACACGGCGCACCTCAAATCCCGAATCCACATATCACGCTTGGCACAAGCAGCAAAAAATAAATAGAATTGGGGTCAAAATGCAAACAGGGCTTACTACAACTCAACTCACATTGGTCCTGTTTCCAAATGCGGCATAAAAGGGGTGCTTGTTGGACTGGAACAGGTTCTTAATGTCAGTAAGGCATTCAATCTTGAAAATCTCTGGCTTTTTCTCAATCACTTCCCTGTAAAAAGGAGAAGACGACAAAATCTCAGTCCTCTGAGGACAGCACATTGCATCCGATTCACAAATATGTTTGCATGTAAATGTACAACGCTATATAAAATCCACTAGTAAACTCCCAAGTTTGAAAAGGCTTGATGGGAAAATTGGGACGTTTGATTGACAGTGTACAGATCATGTCAAATTATTTGATCTCAATTTGGTTATTTGCTAATTCCCACCCACAAGCTCGCTGTAGTGAATAATTCTTGAACATCAGTTCTCGTTGTTGTTTTTTGCTGAGAAACACATCCTTCTGAATTGCTGCTTGTGCTACATTGTGCCACAGCTGAGCAAGGAAGTGCTAACTGCCCTGTTCTACACAAATGAGCTCCCAGGTGCCCATGATTGTTTAGTCCTGCTATGACTGCCAAAAAGTAAGAGAAAAAAAAAGAGAAAGCAAGCAAGAAAGCAAGAAAGAAAGAACGAACTCTGGCAGGATAAGTAAAATATTGTATACATGATATGCTAGTACAAACGTCCTGTAACACCACACAGGTGCACCATTTTTTGTTGTTCTGAGTAGGTGTGGTACCTGTGAAATGCAGAGAAGAGGCTGCTGGGAGAAAGCATAAGGGGTCCACGGGGAAGAATGGTGCCACCATCATTCACCCACTGCAGATAGCCACGAGTCATATCGGCCATGCCAATAGCTCTTGCTGAACAGTACAGGAACTTGTATCCGTTCCTGCATGACAAGCACGAACAGGATTTAATACATGATGTATAAAGCAATGTGAAATTGTTCAAATGAAAGCATAATAAGACAAATGAACTCACTCAGCTACAGAATGGTAAAGTTTGGCGATGCCTTGGTGAGTCCAGTCCTTCCCCAACTGAGGCAGAATCTGCCCAAACACGTCAGATCTGTAGACACACACAGCCAGACCATACAATCTAAATATAGCCAGTCGCACTTTCTTTTCTTCTGCAAATGAACGAAGTTTAAAAAAAAAAAAAAAAAGACAGCTTTCACTATTTGAATAAAGCTTAAACCATGCATTCTGCTAACGAGGAACCTCTTCCTGATTTAAAAATATTATCTGGTGCACAGCCCAGGTGGCGGAGCAGAAAAGCTAGATTTAAATTGGCTCCTTATAGTGACATCCTCCGCATGGGCCGAATCTGTGGCCTTTCTCTTGCCGCAGAAATAATAAGCGCCGCTGTTTTTTTTCCCCTTTCTTTACATTGCCCACCCACCGTTCTGTGAAAACAGAGGCAGATAACTGTCTGTTTTTTTTTTTTTATTATGGATGCACATTATATCTGCCTTTGCTGCAATTAAAACTTTAAAACCCTAGACTGTCTTTGAGCTAATAATAGAGCTGCGAGCGTGATCAAACTCAGCACTATTCAGTCAGGCAGTATCCCTTAGACTATGCAAACAGGGTCACTTTTGTGAATTTTAAGGCTGCACTCGAGTAAATTGCAATTCATTCGCTCATTCGGCTTTTAGTTTCCAATTGATCGAATGGAAGGCTTTTTTAATTTTCTACCCTTCTAGCTCAATGTGTTGACCGACTGAGTGGTCTTGAGAAAGTTGCACAAGCACAGAATCGTTTATAACTGCAACTGGAACAGAGAATGCAACAACACAACACTTTATCAAGCTCTCCATTATAAAAAAAAAAAAAGAAAGAAAGAAAAAAAAACAGCGCAGGCTTTAGGGGGGAAAAAAGAAGAAAAAAAAAAAAAAAAAACACAAAATACCTACTTTGTAATTGTGCCATCGATATCAGAAATGATGACCTTATCATCCCACTGCCACAAGTAAATAGTGCCGTCACAGCGGCATGTGCCCTGATACTGGGTGGTTATGCTGAAGGTGACATCATTGGGCCCCTCCTTTAGCTTAAGTTTGGCCTGTGAGACAAAAATATTGATTATATCACGTTACAAATGTATCTCTTGCATTACTATTTACTACTCTACCAGGGCAGGGAAAAAAAAAACTTTCCGATGTGCGTTAAAAAGTTAAAAGCAGAGATATTTCATCTGGGCCACACATGCCATTTAATTATGTCCGGCATATTCACCAGACGTACAACAACATGAGTGTGTTATGTTAAAATTGTAGTAATAATTGCTTTTTCGTGTTGAAATGTATGGGTTCAAACATTAAATTGAATACTGCTAAATATTAATTTATCTACTCATTTGAGCTATGTATTACTAATCTAAGCTCTTTTACATGCTAATTGTTTGCGATGATTTGAAGCCAGGAGAGGGAGCTCTAATCAAAAAATAACAGCCAACGCAATACTTTCAAAATGATTCACTGTGCTGCGTTAGGAGATAGATTATAACAACCTATTTTCACAGAAAAGCCTTTAATAGGGCATTAGACAAGATCTTGTTCCTTTCTGGACTTTAAAGAACCATTGAACATATTGATTAGCGAAGCCTAAAAGGCTGGAGCTTTTTAACACCACTTGCACAGAAGCAAAGAGATAAGAGCAAATGGATTTTCCTGCTCGTATCTATAACTCTATTTAAGCTTAGTTTTACCTGGGGAGGTCCTGATTTAGAGGATTAATGTAAAACTGATCTACAAAGTCTACAAAGTTGTTATATAGTGTCAAACTATTTAGAAATTATCAGCATATACACAGACATAAGGATAGTCAAACAGATTGCTATCAGTTACTGTAATAATTCCTGCCATCATTGTTTCCATGGTTACATACTCTTTACCAATCAGGGGTTTAACCTTAAGAGCATAAATGAACTGAGTGACCAAAATGAATAATAAATAAATATATTTAAAAAAAAAATGCTTGAATGTACAATGTGCATGTACAGTGGAACTCCGGTGTACGAGATTAAATCGTTCCTGAAAACCGCTCGTGTTCCCATATGCTCGTACTCGCATGTTAATTTTCCTATATGAATGAATGTAAAAGCAATTATCCTGTTCCCAGACTTTAGTCGCTCCCTTATTTCAGCCTATTTTAACACACAAATATACTTGTAACAAAGTATAAACATAAAGAGTAATAAATTGTAAACAAAGAAATAAATAATTTTTGTTCTTTATGATTGTACTTACTGTTGAACAAGGCGTGCCATATTGCAGACAAAGTGTACGCCACCTTCATGCTTTTCTACTATTTCTTTATTTCAATGGTTATTGTTTTTACAACCTTCTTTCCAGCGCTATCACTATACTTCTTGGGACCCATGATGCAAAATTTATAGTAAAATAAAACAAAAACACTATAAAACCAGATGAAAAGCACAATATTCACACAAGAGAATGGTGAGAAGGCCCTCAAAACAATGTCTATGAAGCGTGACTGGAACCAAAGGCGTAAAAAGAAATTCTTGTGTTCCTGAAATATGCTCGTACTCCTATAAAGATTTTTACTATTAAAACCGCTCGTACACCGATATTCTCGTACTACAAGGCACTCGTACACCGGGGTTCCATTGTATATCGAATTATCTATCAGAATAAAGCCAGAATCTGGTGCATATTAAAAGTTTTGGGGAATATTAACTAGTACTTAGTAGTTATCTAAAACCGAGCCTCATTCACATTATGAGAGAAGAAATAGGTAGGGGAGACTCACAATCTGGTCAGAAGAGAGGCGCAAGGACTTCCTGTAGGAATGCGTGCTTGGCGGCTGAGGTTGAGGTGGAGACTGAGACTCAGTCTGAGCCGAGCGCTCCAGAGAGGCCGCAGCTGCGCTCACCTCCTTCCCTTCTTCATCACTGGACGATTCTCGGGACTCCACTCTGAACAAACAGTAATCAATTACACAACGCACACTAGTTCCCCATTTAGCGAGGCAAGTCTGGAAAAGTTTAAGTCAGCAACTTGGGTAAAATAAAGGAATTTAAATTTATGGCATTTGGCAGATTCAGAGAATCTTCCATTCGACCAATTTTTTTTTTTTTTTACATTTTTTACAACCAAGCAGCTGCAGGTTGAGGCAGCAACAGCACTTGGTGGTGCTGCGATTTGATTTCATAAACTTTCCATCAGATCTACAACAGCATACCACTGTTTAACAATTAACACAGTGTGATATATCAGATTCGATCCTCACCACTGCTTACACTTTCATTTCTGTTAGGGTGCGTCTAACGAAATTCTGCCCTCTGACCCACATAGACAACGAGCTAAGTGAAAGGAAGCAATCTTGTGTCTTACTTGCAGGGATCATTTTCCAGGCAGGTGTCTCCTTCTTTCAGTCGCTCTTCCTTCATCTCTAGTTTTCCTGCATTCTCAGACTGAAAGAGAGAGAAATCAGACTTGGCTGCTGCTTACTTCATTTTCCCTGTTATTTGTTCTTGCAGAATCACCCACCACAAAAGACCCATGCGGAACAACAAAAGCCTTCGCGCTTTGAATTTTGCAAACCAACAGCCCTCCGATTTGTTCCCGATGATAAACCTTGAGAGTAATAAGCTGCCTGTGCTGCTTATTATCCATCATCACTGAGCCTGTAAAACTCCACACTCCATAAAGTCCTAATTACCCAAACTGCAGGACGGAAATAGACACTGTGATGCGTGAGCAACAGAAGACGCTTCAGAGCAAATAAAGGCTTTTTAGATGCTAACAAACATCACTCGTCGCTTTGAGCCAAGGATTACAAAAACAAGTCCGCTGCTAGGAGGGAAACAACTAGCCTAGTAGAGGCAAAATGTCACCTGCACGCTAGGAGATTAAAGAGCATTTAATAGCAAAAAAAAGAAGTTTGTGATATGAAGAAATATTTTTCACTGCATACAGAGAAGTGGATGGACAGGAAACAATTACTCCAAGGTTCATAGCTGGAAATTTGATGATGGCGTCACCGATCTCCCAAAAATCTATAATGAGACCCCTTCCATTGCATCTATCAATTTAAAAAGCATGCCAGAAGAAAGCAGTTTCTTTCTACATATAGCTACATATTCATTATACACTGAGCAGAAATAACATTATGACCACCTGCCTAATATTGTGTTGGTCCCCCTTTTCCTGCCAAAACAGTTCTGAGTCGTTGAGCATGAACAGCATGAACTTCTTCAGCGATTTGAGCTACAGGAGGTCGTCGTCTCGGGTCGGGTCGGACCCCCCCCAATCCAGCCATATGTGGCTATTTTGTTACCTCAAAGATGAAGGCACACAATTGAATAGGATTGTCTTTAGATATGCTAGCATGAAATTTTCCATTCACCACAACTAGGAGACCCAAACCTGTTTCAGCATGACATTGCACCTGTGCACAAAGCAAACTCCATGAAGATATGCATTTCATGGGTTGAAGTGGAAGATCTCCTGCTCTAAAGCTCCGACCTCAATCCTAACACAATTTGGCTCTTGTCAAACTCGCTCAGATCCTTATGATTGCCCATTTTTTAACACGCCAACACGTCAACTTTGAGGACGAATTGTTCACTTGTTGCCTAATATATCACAAACAGGTTCCACGATGAACAGATAATCAGTGTTCAGAATGTTATGCCTATGTCATTCCCATATTCTATACATTATAGCCTGACTACACATTACCTGTTTGATAGTGCTGTCTGCTCTTTTTCTCCAGAACCACCAGCGACCAGACTTCTTTGGCATCCTCTCTTTAACCCAGGCCTCTTCTGTCGCTTTGGGTAAATTCTTCTGGAAAGCCTGTAAGCTTAAAATTAACGGTGCAGCTAATGGCCAGTTGTAGTATCTGTGAGGAGGGATGCATTTTGAATAATTAGCAAACATTAATAAGTGCTATTATAAGTATATATCTTATTTATGGATAAATATATGCTTTTTACCTGTTCCCTATTTTCACAACTAAATTAGGATTGTCTATAATGGCTGGATTCTCAGCAAATTCATTGTAAGTGATGATGTGTTCCATAAACTTCTCTATAAAAAAGGATATAAAGCAACGTACGATGTTAGCTGCTTTCTCAAAATGTCAAGAATGCAAGCGATATTGCAACGAAATGTAATGTGGGTACCTTTGGAAATCTCCGCATTCTCGCTTACCCCCCCGCAAAGAGAGAGTGTGACGTCGGGCAGGTCAGAGGCCGAGTCAGACAGACATTCTGTCCCGCTGTCGGCTGCAGCGCTGCCCACTGACTGAGGGGACTGAGAGCCTGAACACATCCCAGAGTCCATCCAGTGCTTGGAGTCTGAGTCACTGTAAACACACACACACACACACACACACAGATGTGAGTTCTAAAATAGATCCACGATAAGCACGGTCAGCTATGTTCACAGGCCAACTAGCACTAACAAGTGTAAATGGATGATCCAGGATTTCCCTAAAAAAAAAAAAAAAAAGCTGCAGAGCTTTTACTTAAATATCACTGCAAAAGAAAAAAAAAAAAAAAGACATGACATGGCATTTTAGCAAGCCACAGGCTAGAAAGTCATTAGCTTCGGTGTACCTCTTGGGAAAGTATCGTGCAGCCACATCAGGCTCAAGCACGTTCAAATCATCTAGGTAGATGTCCTCAGGCCCCTGGTGCTGACTTCTCTTTGGTACACCTGAACAAACAAATAGCATAAGCAATGCTCCTAAACAGTAACACTCACAGTTCAGCAGTCTCAAAGCAATGCATTTAGTGCATCGCATCGACTTTGAGCTTAATAGAAAACAGGAGCGACAATCAAGAGAACATGAACCATACATTTACAGTCACACACGGTTCACACATTCAGCTCTTATCAGGAACTGCAAATTAACCATTAACTGCTTTCTCTTTTTGCCCCTTTCTTGTTTTCCTTTTGAAAACATTACTGCCTATTGTAAATGCCTTACAAAAGATAAAAGAGACAATGATTACAGTGGCCTCTAAAACCCAGCACTAAGATTACAAATCAGTTCACCCTTTTTCTTAGAAGGAGAGTCTGTCTTTGATCCGACATCCATCATGGCTCCACCTTGAGGGTTGGGTGCAGCAGTGTGGGAATCTGTGGGCGTGGAGGTGGTCACGCTGTCAGAAGATATTAGAGGAGTGATAGGGGTAGCTGGAGTACGAGGCTCAGGCTTTACAATAGTGCATATGGGCGTAGGTTCCAGTATGTCTTTCACGTCAGCCTCAGGCTCCATGGCCTCAGAGCTCAGGATCACTCTGAAGTGAGTGTTCTCTGATGGGGTTATGGTCACAGTCTTGGGCAGCTCAATTTTGTCTTTTTTGGCCATCTAGTGGAAAGATTTCGAAGAGCAGGACATAAGTTTCAAATATAGCCGGTAAATTGTATACAATTAAAAAATTAAGCTCATTTTCCAGCTATCAACTCGGACTGTTTAAAATAAACTGAATTCAAAGGCAAGTTTAACTCTTTAAACTAAAGCATATGATTCAGTATATGCTTAGGAAGAACAGGAAAAATAATAATCCCACAAAAAAAAAAGAATAAATAAAAGAGCTATCTTAGGACAACTACAGGTTTCCACTGATAAGCAGTCAAAGTCTGGTCCCAATAACAAGTACTGGGGGATTAATGATAATGAATTAAAATAATTTAAAATTCAAGAGAGGAAATACTAAATGAAAATGTAAGTAAAGAAAAGAACAAAGTGGGAAAAAAAGATGAAATGAAAGAAAGAATCAGAAAGAAACTGAAAGAATAGGGGAGGAACATGACTCTTCTCGGGTTCCATTCTTTCACTTTTCTTTCAGTGAATCCATTAGACTAACTGCATTTTCCATTCCAAGTCCATCGGACCTTTTATATAGACTAGCTAGTAAAGAGTAAAGTATATTTTGAAAAACAGTGTCTTAATAACATCTATGCTAGAAATTTAACGTTCATCAAGAGTCATAAAGTACTTAACTTTTTCCTATAGTGCCAATAAGCTGAAGTTGATTCCTATGAAATGGTTAGGAACAGAGACAGGGACATTTTGTTTAGGGAACAGAACTTCATTTTAAAGCAATTTTCTCATTCAGATTTAAGAAAGAAATATATTTGATAGATGTTTTATAGGACACTATATCGAGTGTATTATTTTCCTCGCTGCTGTTATAAAAAAAAAGATCAATGTTGGGGTGCTTTTTTTTTTTTTTTTTTTACTTGCCAACAAACAATTTTCACTAATTAAAGAATTCCTTTTATGGCTCTTTAGTTGCAGAACGACAGTAAAAACAAAGTTGGTGTATAGCATGTGGCATAGAACCATAAATAGCCTTCCCAACTTCATATTTTTCCTCTTTAATGAAATTAATAAGACATAAATGGCATCTTTTTGCACAGAAATCACAAAGTGCAAAGTCCTCTGTTCTGAAGATTTTCCTCACACGGGCGAACTTACAAGTACAGCTGCACCTCCTACTGTTATCGCAAACAGTGAAGCTGAATTATTTTTAGACGCTCCATTAGTTTCTCTTGTGCTTCAAATCTGCTTTAATCTCTTTATGTGCATTTGTATTAAGGGTTTTGCGAGTGTGCTGTACACTCTGTGCCGGCGTGTTCTGACCTGCTCTGTCGTGACATAAGATAAGTGAAGCGAGGTGAAAGATAAGTTGTAAACCTTGTCACATGAACCAGATCATACAGTAAACTTAGTTGCTCTGAATGTGTTACCATAACAGACCTAAATATGTGATACATATTGGGTCGATTCATTCAGATTTATTCATTTCGCTGACATCCTTCAAAACATTAAATGTAAAGTAATAATCTCCCTAATACATCTAGTGAACCAAATCACCGCTGGGACACTTTTACTTTTGCGAATTAGCTGTTGCTATAGAAACGATCATATATCACAAGGAGCACACAGAAACCTGTTGTCTTTCAGCTTGCCCCTCTGTCAGTGGTGGTGTGAAATATAAATCATGACTGACAAGAAGTTCACATTAAACAGTGGACTCTTTCCCAAATGTGGCACCAGCGAAAACGTCCCCATCCTTATCCCAGTCAATACGGTGAACCGTTTGATTTAAAAAGGTGATCGCTAATTTGTGCAGGAGTGACTCGGATGTGGTATCGCACGTACCCTGGTGGGCTCTGGGAATTCTCCCCATGTCCACTGCATGTGAGACTCCAGTTTCAGCATGCTTTCTGAAGGCCTGATCACCAGCTCGGAGTCGCTCTTGGGGGAGAAGACTTCAGACATGGCGTGACTACTCGAGCAAATGCGAAACAGAGATAAGTGAATTCCTTATACACTATATGGACAAAAGTATTTAGACACCTGACATTACCCAGCCATATGTGGTTCTTTCCTCAACTGCTATTCAAATTGAACTAGCACACCCAAACCTGTTCCAGCATGACAACGCCCCTGTGCACAAAGCAAACGCCATCGAGATATGCTTTGCATGGTTTGAAGAGGAAGATCTCGAATGGCCTGCACTAGAGCTCTGTCCTCAATCTTACTAGAACACCTTTGGGATGAATTGGACTAATAATAATTTGACTGTACCCCCCAGGCATCCTCACCTCATCGACATCATGCATCTGACTTTACTAACACCCTTATGTCTGAATGAGCACAAATCTCCACAACCACGCTCCAAAATCTAGTGCAACATCCTCCCAGAAGAGTGGAGGGAATTATAAGAGCAAATTGGGACTAAATGTGGACTGCGATGCTCAAAATGCACATACCATACTAATGAACAGGTGTCCGCAAACTTTTGGCAATAGAGTGTATGTAACACAGAGTATGTCTTTGATCATGAGTATGCATTCTTGTGTTGGGGTTTACATGATTAGTTACCTGTCAGTAGGTGACCAGTCTCCATCAGAATAAGGGTAGCTCTCTGGAGAATAACGAACTGCTGGTACTCTTGGTTCAACCTCTTTTAATGTGCTAAGTGAAGATGATCTAAAAATGTGACCGTTTGAAGGGAATGTTTACACGTAATTCACTACAAATACACTTGAGTTAAAAAATTTTTTTTTTAACTACACAGGAAGTTCATAAAAAGAGGCAGAAAAAGTGACTAGTCACCGTGTGCTGGGAGTGGCCTCTTCATCAGTGCTCAGATCCATTTCGAAGATGTCGTCGGTATTGGCGGAGGCACCGACAGATGCAGGAGGAGTCATCTCTTCACGCCGAGGATCCAGTTTATGCTTCTTTCTCCGCCTCTTCTTCTTCTTCCCTGTACTGGGCATGGGGGGCTCAGGTGGCTCCTCATGGTCCAGGGGGTCATTGTCGAGATCCTGAGTTGTACCTCTATCGCTTCCAACCCAGAACATGTGGCTTTCAGTGGGGATCGGAGAGGTGGCCAAGTGAGCTGGGACTATCTCCTGAATTCAATCAAACGCACACTCTTTAATTATAGGTCTGAAACAGAAGTGACGTTTCTTTTAACAAAGTAACAAAAACACAATTTAATACATTGTGAAAATACTTACATCTTGCACCTCCGTTTCCTGGACGAAAAAAGCTTCTCCATTGTCCCCTAGCTTCATGTGTAGATCCACCGGCTCGCCGTTGATTTCTATGTCGATCTGGGCAAATTCAAGATCAAAATCTCACCAAATCATCTTCATAAAAGCCAAAAGAACTACCCGATGCTCAGAATCTCCATCAGGTTTGTGATCTTTTAATACCTTTTTCCTTCGCATCATGCAAAATGGACCTTTTCATTGCAGAAATTGCAATCTGTGAAAACTAAACCCATTTAGTGCATTTCATTGCAATATATTACATCAAAATGCAAATACAAATATATAAATAAAAATATAAAAATCTGAATCTTCTCTCTCGAACGTTTGATCATTTTTCATTCTGCCGCGTCTTTTGTGTTTACCTGTCCAGGGGTCTTATTTAAAAAAGGTCTCCACGCAAAGTTTGTTATCTATAAAAAAAATAAAACCTTGACGGGATAAAGTGCACACCTGTAAGTAAACTCTGAGCCCTGCGTACACACAGAAGGGTGTGCGCACGTTTCCAGCCCTATTTTGTGCGCACGACACGTTTATAAATGAGACCCCAATGCGGTCCAGAGTTTAGCAGGTGGTGCATCAATAATAATGGTCCGTGGGGAAACACAATGCTCTTTGTGAAGTTAAATGGACTAATAATTTTTTGTATTCGAATCACTCATGGAATCGTTTAGCCCTAACAAATTCTTCCAAAAAGGGGGTGGCAGCAAAGGCATTTCTTTTGTTTCTGCTATTTACTGAAGATTCGGGTGGGCGATCAAAATAATCAAAATAATAAATAAAAAGAAAATCGTCAAAAAAAATTGCACGGAAGGATTCACGACTTCTAGTCAAACTAGTCAACTCAAAAAACATAGCTACATCAACGCCCGACCTCTCAAATCCGAACTATTTCAAAACCACAGAAGAAACGCTACTACACGTCATCCTGACGTAAAGAGCCGTCCGTCTCCGTGGTGTTAGACTATTTCTACATTAAATAATTTCCACATTTTATAATGTTACAGCCTTATTCCGAAACTGATTAAATTCATTATCTTTCTAAAAGAACAATACAATATCCCATAATGAGAATGTGAAAATAAAGTTTGTTTGAAATCTTTGCAAATGTATTAAAAATTAAAATAAAATAAAAAAAAATCACATGTACATAAGTTTTCACAGTCTTTGTTTAACACTTTGTTGAAGCACCTTTGGTACCAATTACAGCCTCAAGTCTTTTTGGAACACATTTTTGGGCAATTTCTACCATTCTTCTTTGCAGCACCTCTGAAGCTCAGAAACAGGTTGGACGGGGAGCGTCGGTGCACAGTCGTTTTCAGATCTCTCCCGAGATGTTCGATGGACTCCAATCAAATTGTAGAAACAGCTCACAGGTCAGTGGAAACAGGATTCACCTGAGCTTAATTTTGAGTGCCATGGCAAAGGCTGTGAATACTTTTGTACATAGTGTGATTTATTTTAGTTTTTTATTCGTAATAAATTTCCAAACATTTCAAGCAAGCTTCTTTCACATCGTCATTATGGGGTATTGTTTGTAGAATTTTGAGAAATATAATGAAATTAATTTTGGAATAAGGCTGTACCAAAACACAATGTGGAAAAAGTGAAGCGCTGTGAATACTTTCCAGATGCACTGTATCATCTGGTTGGATGCAGGTGTCAACATTTTTATATATATATATATATATATATATATATATATATAT
>JAAIIK010000072.1:449677-482424 GCA_014706435.1 Silurus glanis | reverse complement strand
AAAAAAAATAATAATTAAAAAAACCTGAAATACCTCGATTTACGAAAAAATTTAATCGCCATAAAGCGTAAATTCTAATTAATTAAAAAATCTTTGAAAAAATAAAAAAATAAATAAAAATACACCTAGCCCTAACTGAAGACATTCAGGTTTGAGATAAAAAATTTTTTTTATTGATTCTAGACAATGGATCAGAATTTCTGTGTTCTTTCGAATTTCTTCCCCCTGAAGTTTTTCTCGTGTTCTGATTTTAGAAAAACGAATGACTTTTTTTGGGAGAAAATCATGATAATTAAATTTAACACGTTAAATTAACACATAAAAAAAGATAAGTGCTTTCAAATGTCTCGCCTTTTCTCTCCTGGACAGCTCTCTGGTTTATCTTGGTTTCTCCTCTTTTAACAACAAATGCAGTATTTAAAGATAAAACCCAGGGCTACCAAAGCAAAAGTAGTAATCCGGAGGTATTTATCAATTTAATATGGCACATTTGGGCAAGAGGAAACACCCAACAGTCCCCTGTTCCAATATTTCTGATCTTTTAAAAGATTGGTGGGTCCAAACAAAAGCTGCCATGTTCCAAGCTGTGGAACACATCTGGATCTGAGAAATCTAGAAAAGCAATTGCAGTACTTTTTTCGGAGGAGACTGTGACATGTGGCCTTAATGCGTGTGTATAATTAAAACATAAATAAATAAAATAAGCATACACATGAGTATCTAAATCATTGGTTATATCTCAGTTACTCATGTATAGTCAGGGTCACAGTGGAGCCAGAGCCTAGTACAGCTCTGCGCGAGCACACCCACACCCACACCCACACACACACACACACCCACACCCCCTAGGGGGAATTTTTAGTCATCATTCCACCTGTCAGTATAAACAGTATGAAAAAGTCCATGCAAAAGCCTGGAGGAAGCCTGGAGGAAGCCCAAAGGACACTCACGTGCACACTATAAGAACAGTAGCACAGTAATCTGTGCTCAGAATCAAAATGGGAACCCTGGAGCTGACACTCTGCGTTTATCACATATCTAATCGAATATTCGGTCTAAAAATAGCTGGGAAAAAAAAGTATTTGATACAAAACAATAAATACACCTCACAGAGTTTTTATTCCTAAAGGGTATTCAGGTGCAAATGTATACAATTGTTTAATGCATAATGAAAACCGTATTCCTTCTTACTCTTTTTTACAGCCCATCGGTTTTCAAAGCGTGAAGCCTTGTGTAAATGAAACTCGTGTTTTCCTGCGAAACCAATGCATTTTTAATGACCTGTTCAGCTAAAGACTTCACACAAATACCAACGGGGACCAGGGTGCTGGCATTTGGTCACGGATAGCGAGATCATTTCACACACCTGACACTGCGCAATAACAGAGTCACGGACGCTGATTGCTCGGCATTCAACCAACGGCCAGGCTGCAGGAAACGCTAGCGCTGATCCGAAACCTCTGGTGCATACTGATTTATTTCGACCTCTTACGCAGAATCCGCCCAGTCTCTGCTTTACTCAATCTCTGCCTTTCTACTGCCACTTAGGGGAAAAGCCTCTTGTCTTCGGTTACAAGGTTGCTAGGCAATCTGGGCATTCGGCGCAGGAATAAGGGCCAGAATGTTAACGATGCCACTGACGGCGTTCTGGGGTGAATCTGAACCAGAGCTATCCCTCATGCCAACCCAAAATAAAATATTTAAAGCGAGACCAAAACAGGACTAGACTTGTTCTGAAAGAAATATCAGCGACTGTTACTTTGAAACCCAACTCTCTGTGAGACTGTGATAACGAAAGGTCAGGCAGAAATATGGAGGAAGGAAAAAGACCAGAATGTAGGACCATTTATGTCTCTAAATAAGCACAGGAATGGATAAACCAAAAAAAAAGTCACATTTTGTTGTCTTCCTATTATATAAGCAACCTTGATGGTACGATTCCCACTCCTCCTTTGGCAGGCACTATTTATTCCGAGAAATACCTGTTGCCATAGCAACCTCCCTCTCAGCATCTCCACACTTCGGGTGGTTTGACAGTGCTTCTTCATCCCCCACCATTTTGTGTTTCCTCCTTTCTTTAGATTTATTTTTTATTTTTTTTGCATGTCAGCTACATGCAAAGACCGCCTACATTTCCTGTTGTTTAACTACGGTAATTGATCTTATAAGGGAAAAAGAAAACAGGACAAGTTGAGTTCTATAAAAAGCGTCTTTAAAAAAGGCATCAAAATATTCCAACCCACTTATTTGTCTGTGCATTTTTAGTATTTCAACATAAATGCACTCGCTGACCACTTTCATTAGGAATATCTGAATATCAGCACATTTTTTGTTGGAGAAGTACACACTAATACGCTCTATAGTCCAGAGCTTCGGTTCACATCAAACATAAAAATTAGATACGATCTGATCTCTGTAACTCGTGAACTCTGAAGAACATGGCGTGCTTGTTGGTGCCAGATGGGCTGGATTGAGTAGTGGATTGAAAACTGCTGATCTCCTATGACTTTTACACAGTTTCTAAAGTTAACACTCAAGTAAAACATTAAGTGATAGATCTATCAGATGAAACATCTTGTGGAGGTCTGGGATCAACTCCTGTCAATCTATAGTTACAGTGGGTACAGTCTCACCCAAACTGGAAAGATAAAGATTGACATTTTCAGCAGCGTGCCACAAGATAAATGCATTAATGTGAAGAAACAGCTACAGGTGTTCCTAATAAAGCGGACAGTCAGTGTTAAAGCAGACAGAGTCTTGACCTCGATTTGACGATAATCCAACTGTTATTACCCCAGCTTCTGTCTAATCTAGTAACAAGAACACAAGATTAAGTTTTAATGTATTTTAAACCATTCATTTATTATTAGTTGATGAATTAATTCAATTGTCATCACAATCACATGTCTCTATTGCTTAATTTTACTATGATGCAAAGCGGGTTACTGCCTCGAGTCTCTGCACCAAGGAAATTATATAAGAATTTTACGTTCTATTTATCTATTATTATAAAATAAAAAAAGGACACAGGATGCAGTGAAAGTCTGATGTTATTTTTTTCTTTACTATAAGGGGTGGTGTTTCAGACTCCCATGACGATACATTTCCAGTAAACTCACGACATATTTAATATTAGTAAAAAATGTCAAACCACAGGCCTACTGATGATAAAACCTTTACACTGAACCTATTTCGTCGAGAACGAACGAGTGCAGCTCAGGACAGCGAGGAGAATAAGGCCACAGACTGGCTCTGTACAACTGACTGAAACTTGAGCCAACCATTTGAACCTATTTTATATTTCCTTAGAGAAACACTGCGCAGGAAAAAGATATCACATAACCCATGACAAATGATTACATATTTTGGGAGAAAAAAACTGGTGAAATGCCATTTAAAAAAAACAAAAAAAAACCAAACAAAAAACAAAGACCCAAAAAACTGAATATGGACCTCAATATGAAAGAGAGATCACCCTTCAGTCCTCCTTTACAATATTGTTCCGTGCCCCATGGAGTCACTCACCACTTTCTCTTTGGAGCGCAGCACTCCAAGTTTTCCGAAGCGCACGTGGAAAGGAGAGCACTGGTAGGTCCCGTCCTTCTGCTGCACCACCACCACGTCGATGCAGCCCGACAGCGTGGCCTGGTTGATTCCCTTATACAGCTCCTTCACCGTCACCAGCACCTGACCTGCCAGCTGCCCCACATAGTTCATGGTGTCTGCCTGCTCAGGGACACAATGGAAATAAAAACAAAAAAATGGACTCGGTCAGTGCAGCTCAGCGCTTTCTGCCTCTATATTAATGGCATCATTAGTCCTATTACAATGAACAAATGTATTGTACATCAGTTTCAGATGACAAGAGTCGCTGCCATAAACCTCTCAGACAATCAGCAATTCCCTTACAAGGCTAATTAGATGCAGCGCTCACATATTTCACGAAACAAAAATCGGCAGAACACCATCGCTGAATTATGGCCTCCGTAGATCGTACTTAAGCAGGTGTTTGGCTCCGTTAGTCGCGCTCTGTTAGTACATGACCAATACAGACTCGCAGTAGAGCAGTTGCAAATTATTCATCCCTCAGGCTGTTTCTTTTGGCAATGCAAGTTTAATTCATGATTCACAACAAGCAACAGCGATGAAGAAAAAAATGATTGTACCTCAAGGCTAAGCAGAGCCCGAACCACAACTCCTGTGTTAATTAAAGACAGGGTTTTGCTCGGCAGTGAGCATCATCATGCCTTTCGATAAAAGACACAATAAACTTGAATTTGCAATTGTATGAATGTTATTCGTATTGAAGAGAAAAATTACAGATATGAATAGAAGGTGAAATAATATCTATATATTTTTTACATTCACAGAGCATTAGGTTAAGACTAGAGATGTGTACACACGGATCGGGATCCTCTAAACAAGCATAAATAAGTGGTCAGATATGAAGCTTGAGAGACAAATAAAGAACATGCTAACATCCTGGTGGACCTTGAGAACCTCCCTAGTCAGGGTCAGAGTGGTGTAAAAATATAGTAGTTTGTAGTCAGACAGTTTTTTGCCAATGGGGGTGACTAAGGTGGCCTGTTTCTCTCATTAATGTTAGAAGGTTTTTATTTGACTCAGCCTTGTATTTGAAGAAATAGTACCAACTATATTTGTTAGAAAATACAGCAGGCAGGTACAAAACAAAAAATAAAAAAATTTGATAAAAACTTAGAAAAATCTAAAACTCCCAAGCACATCTTTCCCGTCTCTATGAACTAAAATGACATATCAGAGGTTAAGAAAGAAAGTTAGAAAAAAAAAAGAAAGGTGCTTTATACTTGTCACATGTACTTTACAGCACAGTGAAATTCTTTCTTCGCATATCCCAGCGATGTTAGGAAGCTGTGGTCAGAGCGCAGGGTCAGTCATGATACAGCGTCCTTAAAGTACATAAGGTTAAGAGCCTTGTTTAGACAGAGTGACTATCCTGGGGCTTGAACCCCCAACCTTCAGATCAGTAACCCAGAGCCTTACCACCTCCCCAAACAGTCCTCGAAACTGTCAGAGCAAGAATTCACAGCCTGACCCAGAATTTTCAAAAAGTGGTTTATGTCATGACCGCTTTAGGTTTCAAACCGAAAGATTCAGATTAAATAAACAGATACAGATAGTGTAGTTACTCATTCTTCACAGCACATGAAAAAGCCTTTATGCGTCGTGTAACAGCCTGACAGTAAACTAATATAATGCATGATATAACACTTTTTAAGCATAAATTGACTTAGGAATAATAGGATTTAATACCGAATACTAGAACGGATATATAATGACAGCTCAATTAGAACAATTACCTGGTCCTGGTTCCTTTTTTAAAAAGCAAGCCACCAGTCTAAATGATTAGATCTAGGTCATTCTTTATTTAGACAACTTCACTCAGTGAAGACTTTGTACCTAAGGATAGTCTATCGCTGTGTTTGAGTAAACATGAATATGATTGTATGAAACACAATACCTCCACTTTAGACTTTAAGGGCAAATGTACAAAAATCATGTGTATTTTCACCTACATAGATAAATGTTTAACCCATGAATTAAGACTCCGGCAGACTGTCAGGATTCTAATTCAAGAGTTTAAAGAGCTGCTTCTTTTATATAAGATCTATGAGAAGGTAATGTCCCCAGATCTATTTGTAGAGAGACTTCTGATCATTATCGATCAGAATCTAATTGAATGGGTCTTTCATTCATTTCAGGTACAATTCATCGAATTTTGAGTTGAAGAACAGCATTATTGAATATGTTTCATGATCTGCCTGAGCCACGTAGCCCATGTCAAATGTCAAACTGGTGAAAGTGCTTCGTTCCCTGTTTTTACTGTGTACAGAGTAGATAACGCACCCAGAACACTGATCGGAAACTACACAAAGTAAACACTCGGGTGTTATGTTTTTGTTCTCCACACTATATTTCAAAGGCCTTATGTTCGGGCCGAGAGCAATGCACACGGTTTGCAGCCATTACAGCTACACGTTATCCTCTTCATGTTTTATTGAAGCGGTGACCAATATGTTCTCCAGAATATGTGAGGTCTAGGATTCCACAGAATGAACACCGTTCTGAGCTTATTGCTCTGTTAGGTGCAATACAACACACGCTCCCATTGAGAGCTTTTGCTCTTTCACTTAATACTCAGTAACCTCATATGCACCACAGAGATTTATTCTCATATCGCTTCTATAATATTCAGCTATGAAGGTGGAGCAGCCAAACTGAACACTAGTGTACTAAATGGCATAGTACCAGTGGTGTCATATATTCAGTGTGCTTGGTACAGTTTGGATTAGGGCTGTAACGATTCCTCGAGCAATTCGATTACAAATTATTTGCCTCAATGCTTCGTTCAGTCCATTTGACTAAACAGGGAGCACTGCGTTTCCCATGGACCATTATTACTGACACACCGCCCGAAAAACTCTGGAGCGCTCTGGGCAGGTAAACACAGAAGACGCTACAGAAAGAAAAAATTGGAGGAGAAGATTCAGGCAAAAGAAAACGGCAAAAACAATTCCAAAGTTTGGGATCATTTCAAACTAAAACAAAGAAAACCATTTTTAAAATAATTTGAAATTGATTTTTCATATTCTTATTTATAAGTGAGTTCAAAAAGTCCCTCCACAGTGGTCGTGTAGAGCATTTAGTGGAGCATGTTTTTAAAGCTCTGGCGATAAATACACGGATTCGGTGCTGGGAAATTTCAAGCAGATTTTCCGGAGACAAGAAAACCACATCGCGATACTGTGTGAGATTTAATAAATAACTAAACAAACGAGTGAGAACAATTACAAGTTTCACTAAACGGACATTTCCTAAAAAAACCCTACTCTACGTGACCACTGCGGGGGGACTTTTGAAAGCGCAGTATTTGTATTTTGATCTAATATGCCAATTCAATGCACCAGACGGGTTTAGTTTCACCAATATTCTTGTACGCAATTTCAGCAACAAAAATCAAGATTATTCCAAAAAGAAAAACAAATTGCCTGCTCAGTTGAAGAAACAGTCTTATTTTTTCTTTTATTTAATATTGCTCTTTATTAAAGAAAAGGTACCTCTTATCCGATTAATCGATGACATAATTGTTAGAATACTCAAATAATAATAATAAGCTAAGATAATCGATAATTAAAATTCGTTGTCAAGGAATGCTGTTATCGATTAGTTGAGCTGCTAAAGTTACAGGTTAGATGTTGAGCAGAACCTGTATAATCCTTATTGTGTGAAAATGGTGTAGTTTAATGAAGTGTTACTGTGTAAACTGTTCTGCGCACTGGGTCTGTTCTGTTGGGACTCGCGAGCATCAGGTTGCGCAATCAGCTCGCTCACGACGTGATGATGGATTCAATTAAAATGGTGCAAACGAACACAAAATTTTGAGTCACTGTTTTGCGATTTGTACACCAATGCTTTTCCTTTTTTTAAGCCTGTCAGCTCACTGCGTTTCTCTGTTCCATTCCCTTTTTTATAGCATTTGTCTACTACAACACTTATCTGTTTTCAAACATTTTCTACTTCGGCCTTAAAACATTCAAATGCTTGTTCTCAATGTTTGTATATTTAATTTATGCATATATCATTTAATTATTTTACGAAATTTTATATCTTCACAACTGAACAAAATGTCTGTGTACTTTTTTGCATGCTTGTCAAATTGGCATCTGCAATTATCATTAAAAACCAAACAATGATTTACACAATTTACACTTTCCTCAAATTCTTTTTTTTTTTAAGAAACAACCCATCATGAGTGAATTTGTTCAGGGAGAAATGCCCCATGCACTCCTCAACAAGCAGCCACTATAACCCTTAAAATATCAAAAATATAGATAGTTAAACTAAATGTCTTGCTTTAGAATGGTTTTTTTTAAGTACACTTTTATACATGAATATAGTTCTATATAGTTATAATAAAAAAAAACAGCTTTTTTTTTTTACACACATTTATAATCTGATCGATCGAAGTAGAAAACAATCGTCTGATTAATCGATTATCAAAATAATCGTTAGTTGCAACCCTGAATTCTATCTCATAATTGTGCACTCATAAAAAATAAAATTTGGTCCAGCCCAAGTTAAACTCCTTCTTCTGTGCACTGCATTAATGGCAATATAGATATAGCTTAGAGAGCAACAGTGTATTCCCTTTTTACATTTTACAAGTTCCCAAAAGAAAAGCGTTCGATGCACAGGTTTGAATCATGTCCACATGTCCAAGAGAGAAAACATTTCCGGTGCTCTCTGGGTGGACTGATATTACTCTCACTCCTCGCTATCAATCATACTGACTTTATCCAATCATGGTCTTCTGAGAGCTTGTGCATCCATGTCTATGCACATATCCTAGTTCGATGTGGCTGTAAATAGTTTTGATCAAGATTTAAAGGGAAACTTTTTTTATTTTTTTTAATCAACCAATAATAAATAAATCAATAAGAAATGTGCATGCTGTGGCACCTACCTAACATCAATAATTAAGGCAATTTTAATACTTTAATACTAGAAATGTACATACATGCAAATTATAATCAGATGAACTGTGCTTCATTGCCTCAAATCCATTACAGCTTTTTTTTATATAAAACAATTACAGTACTAAAAAAAGGTCAACCTGCAGTCTGACAGTCCACACAGGCATCACATTTCACACATTTGATTACCAAATATATGAGCAAAGGGAATTGCATGTGAAGAGAAATCCCTCGACGGGAACTGATTTCAAAACGTAAAAAAAAAAAAACTTTAAAAACACTCTCGTGCTGCCATGGAGACCGAGATTCTAAGCACAATATCACTTGCAGGATAGAGGTGAAGCAAACACCTTCTGCGAAGATCAAAAAAACGCGAAAGAAAAGTTTGCATTTAATATAAAGCATGCTGCTGGTGACTGCAGGCACTTTTTTTCAGCAACTTAAAATTCTTGTAGGAGGTCGAAAACTTTACACACCTGGGTAATACATACTAACACACTGTGAGGCAGAGATTTGAATACGTGCACCACGGGAATGTGCTGTTTGCTTTTACATTACATAGTCACATGACTGCATTGTAAGCAGCTTTCCAACAACCCCAGTCATTGTTTTGGGTTTCTTTTGCTTTTATTCAAAATGAGTCTTGAATTGATTTGCTATCGTGACGCTAGTGTTATGAACTGAATCTGAGCGTGTATACAAATAGGGCTTCGCTATACAATATATATTGCAATACTGGTCTTCTGAAAGCTTGCAATATGCAAATGAGCACTCGTCTAAACGTTCTGATCTTGTTACATGTTTTTACTTGATTTTGTTGATGCAAGGTGCCAATCCAAATAATATCCGGTTAAAAGCCAATCTCTTTTTTTTTTGTTGTTGTTGTTTAAAGCCATGCCACAATTACAATATGCCGTAATAAAAATCACAAAAACGTTTTGCTCCTTTGTACTTTAAACATCAAAACGGGCAGAACTGGGATAATTACTAATAATTATTCATTGCACTGTTCAACTTATTAGTCTAATCAGTGTCCATGCCAATATTTTTTGTAGTGCTGATTAACAATACCTTAAACCTGTGATAAGGATAAAAGTTCTTATCATGGTGAGTTGATAAACCTCCAAGAGCAGTAAACAGGTAATGAAAGTAAAAGTAAATATTTTATAGACTTTCGTTTGCATGAGAAATGCTCTTAGCTGACCAAAATGACCATCTATCCGAACTAAAACCAAAAAATGAGCCTAATATACGGCGCTGATTTATCAGTACGTGATGATTTGCAAAACAGTAACATGTGCGTATTAGGTGATTGATAAGTAGTCATATGCCAGGTCCAGGCCCCATGACAGACCCCTACATAGGTTTACTTACAAAAGACCAGGATGGTTTAAGTGTTGAAGGGTCATCTTGCTCTCGGTCATCCTCCTCAGTCCCGCTGCAGGGGGTGTCTAATTCTGCTCGAGAATGCAATCGCTTCATCTCACCGAACACCTCAAGAGCATATTGGACCTTTCAAACTGCAAGTGCTCATGTTTTCCTGTCATTCCACTACCTCATAGACGGTGTGCACTTGGGCTTGCAGGTACACACATATGCTGACTGACATTATTCGATACATTTTGCGGAATGCTATTTTCCTAAAATGTTTTTCTAATTCAGAGTCGACTCATCCAATGAGGTAAAAGCACGCCCACTGTGTGACCCATTAGGACATGGACACAAAGTCAGCACTTTTATAGACAGATAAGAAGACATGATTCTTGGTATGGCGGCTGCTGATAAGGGGTTGTGTGCATGAGGGTGAGGCGGAGGAATGAACTTAACCACCGCCGATGGGGGCCGTATCAACCAGACTCAAAAACAGCACAGTTCAGTTAATGATTTTACCACAAGAAACTCTGGCTTCTGTGAAAGCAGAGAGGACAGAGTGGAGTTTTACCCTTATCCTAACTCAACCCAATGTATGGCACGACAGTTCAGAACGTCACCGAAGGAAAACAGGGCTACACAAACCATCTCTCAGTTCTCATAATCAATTCTCCGGGTCAACGTCCGCCATCCTTTTTTTTCCGTCCAGCACTGAACAAGTTTTAGATTAGGCTGATGGAAATTGTACGGCACCGTGTCACCATTGAACTGTTATAACTATAACCACATTAAAATCACTGTATTATAGTGAAGAGCCATCAGATTTAGCCATTCCAGCTACTATAACCGTTTAACACGCTCCGTTAATTGGCGTTATGAATATTCCGAAAAGAAAAATTAAAACCTTGCCCAAAGATAGATCCAAGCCCAATCACTTGGTGCTGGTTGATTGTGTACAGCAATATCTGCCTATATCTTTTGATATATTATATATTGGTGAATGCTATTTTAAATCAGCATTCGGGGGGGCTATTTTTTCTTTTTAAGCACAGTCCTGAATGAGAAGGAATGCATTACAAAGAGAAAAATAATCACATTGTCTCATTAAATAACCAATACATTGCAATATACTCAGCATTAATGTAAAAACATTTCGTTTAAACATATTTACATCTTATATTATAAAGAACATCAAAAGACATCAGATCATCACACAAACAATATCCTTTATCGTACCTGACACACAATACTGTCATTTGCACTACCATGCACTCTCACCTTATGTACTTCACAGATCTGTCATATGCTCTGTATCCCTATTTAAATACTCATACTGTCTATATTGTCTCACATTGTCTCGTATAGTCTGTTTTTGCCTTGTTTTGTCTCGTATAGTCCAAGCTGAATGTATAGTCGACTTACGCACGGCGCTGAACGTTTTCCGATGCAGCAGAATGTAAACGCATTGTGAAACCAGGAATTAATGTCTGTAATGAAGCAGAGGCTAAACTTTTAGATGTGTTTAGCTGTATGTCTGGATGTACCATAGTAAACATTCAAATCAGTATATTTGAATCCTATTGTTTAAGGTTATTGTTTATATGGCATTCAGATACCAATTTGATTAGAAACGCGTACAAAAACAAACATAACACCACAGGAAACACAGGACCGGCACTGGCTCATGTATGGGTATTCCTAGATTCTCAATTCTGGTCCAAACCAGGCCAAGATTATAGTAATGGCTCATGGAAAAAAACATTTCTCTACGAACGGTACGATTTTACTTCTAGTACCTCGTACCAAAACGTTTGTTTTTACAGCTGTAAAAAAAAAAAAAAAAAAAAAAAAAAAAGAGGAAATCTGATTTCTCAGGAGGATTTCCTTTTGTAAAAATTTGAAACTACGGCAAAAAACGCTTTCCAATCAGAGGGAAGTTTGGACGTTTATATAACGTCCTCGTTTATAACCCAGATCACAAACATGAACTTTGAAGGGTCATTTTAGATCATATGACGTGTTCTTTTTATTTTGACGAGGAAAAAGTGTAAATGATATGAAATGAAAAACGACTATTACAAGCTTACAACTACAAACTACAGAATACAAACTACAAAACACTGCGCTTGTCTTATTCTGGATTCTGGAAAATAAAAAAACATCAAGTTCAAGTTCACACGGTCTTTTTGAGCTAGATTTGAAGAAAATGACAGCTTGGAGGTAAACAAAAAACAGTCCTGAATGAGGAGAAGACAGATAGATGATAGAGAGACAGAAAGAAGAAAGAGTGGAAAGAGAAACTTCTACAGCCGCCGCCATTCTCAGTGCCTCAGTGTAACGTACTGAATGATGAGTTGGCAGAGGAACTAGGGGAAGAAAAAAACAAAAAAAAAAAACCCACCAACTTCTGGAGCTTAACCTTTTTTTTTTAAGGCGTAAAAGCTTCATATGATCACCCCAGAAACAGGATGAGAACTTTTCCTGTTATTACTTTTGAGGTTTTTTTCTTTCCCCTTCGAAAACTTCCTCGGCTTGTCAAAGCGTCGTGTGTTGTTACCTGGCAAACAAACCACCGGCATCCGTTCACCTCAGGTTTCCACACCGGGGTTTATAGACTGATTCATTGCTTTTTATTTGAGTTGTATACTCCTAAACAAACCTCGGTGTTGTATCTACCACTGTGTTGCAGAATAATGTTCGTAAATAAACCATATAAACCATTTCCCCCCCTGTTCTTATTAGACGTTAGCTGCTAGCTGGCCATTTTGAATCCGAAACCACTGACGTTAGCAGGCGACAGTCGCTCATCATATGACTCTTTGCTGTTAGCCGACTAGCTACATCACCCCCCCTCTCCCCCCCACCCGCCTTAAGCTTAACGGTCGAAATGAGTAAATATTACAAATATACATTATATACAATGTCAAAGAGCACAAGCCGTAAATCCGAATATAACGTCCATCACCTGGTCTGTAGACGGTGAGATGAGCTGCAGTTCACGGTGATGTTCCGCTTTCGGATTAGCTTTTTCCTCGCCGACGGTTATTGTTACCCGTTCATTTTCTCGAGCTCAGACGTCAAGCTGCTGTTCGTCAGAAACGCGTTGTGTTTTGTTTTTTTATTATTATTATTGATATGGTTATTTATTTTTGTGCCTTAATTCGAACGCTGTGTGCGCTGTGAGCCTGAGCTCGGATTGAGGAGGAGGAGCAGCGGTGGTGGTGGTGGTGGTGGTGTGTGGCGCGCGACCGTGGCCGCCGGAAAAGACCCTTCCCATGATTCCTCGCGGCATCCCATTCCCGCATGCTAACTTGTGTACCGGGATGCTGCTGCTTCTGCTGCACGGCCGCGTTCAGAAGTTTGTCGTGCATGCGGGAAAATAAAGGCTATTGTACCTCTATAACAAATAAATAAACCATAAAAAAAAAATTCAAGGTGCTGAAAGTGGTTTTTTTTTGTCGCAACCCAAAGCGTAATGCAGAACCCAGAAAAAAATAATGCTGTGAGAAGTGATGCATAATCATCTAATTGTAATAAAGAACCCCAGAAGACAGAATGCTGTAAGAAGTACATGCATGATTATCTGATCATCATGCAAAACCCCGAAAAAGAATGCTGTGAGAAGTGCATGCATGATCATCTAATTATAATAAAGAAAACACAATGCTGTGAGAAGTGCATGCATGATCATCTGATCATGATGCAAAACCCAGAAGACAGAATGCGGTGAGAAGTGCATGCATGATCATCTGATCATTATGAAGAACCCAGAAGACAGAATGCTGTGGGAAGTACATGTGTGATCATCTAATCATAATTAATAACCCAGAAGACAGAATGCTGTAAGAAGTGCATGCATGATTATCTGATCATAATGAACATTATAAGAACATTATAAGAACATTACTTATAATCACACACTCCAGTGCTCATGTTAGTTCTCACTCTCCAGTGTTCTGTATTGTTTAAAGATTTATGATCCAACTCTTGATGTCACCCAAATGAGGATGGGTTCCCCTTTTTGAGTCTGGTTCCTCTCAAGGTTTCTTCCTCATAATCACAGTGTTTCCTTGCCACAGTCACGGCTTGCTCATCAGGGATAAATGCGCACCATTTACCTTGACTGTTGATTTCTGTAAAGCTGCTTTGAGACAATGTCTGTTGTGAAAAGCGCTATAGAAATAAACTTGACTTGACTTGACTTGACTTGACTAATGAAGAACCCAGAAAACAGAATGCTGTAAGAAGTGCATGCATGATCATCTAATTATAATAAAGAACCCAGAAGACAGAATGCTGTGAGAAGTACATGCATGATCATCTGATCATAATGAGGAACCCAGAAAACAGAATGCTGTAAGAAGTGCATGCATGATCATCTAATCATAATGCAAACCCCCCCCAAAAAGAATGATGTGAGAACTGTATATCATTTGCAAAAGACAGGAATTGACACTAAGTATATTTTCTTTACAGTACATTGTTCTGTTGTGATTATACCTTTTACTTGGCATAAAACCAAAATCAAATAAACGTTTGTTTACATAAGCATGCAAAAAAAAGTGCTTACTCAGGTAGTGATTAGGTGGACAACATATTTACTCTGACGTAAGTGTAATGCTTTTCATGACTACATTTACTTTTACTCGGCTGTGTGTTATTTGGATACAGTTTGTTATTTTGTCACAAGAATGTGTTATTAAATTATGAGAAAATTATTCTGTTATTCTATTATGCTACTCTTGTAAAGTGTCTTATTATATTATGCGAGTGTTTCTCTTATCACAGTGTGTTATTCTGTTATGAGATTGTGTTGTTCTGCCGTGTTATTGTGGTAAAAAAGTGTTATTCTGTCCCATATTACTGTGATACAATAGTGTGTTATTCTGTCCCAACAGTGTTATTGTGTTACAACAGAGTGTGTTATTCTGTCCCACTAGTGTTAATTTGTTAGTGTTTTATTCTGTTCCGACAGTGTGATTGTGTCACGAGAGTGTGTTATTCCTTCCCAGCAATGTAATTGTGTTACAGGAGTATATTATTCTGAACCAGCAGTGTTACTCTTTTAGAGTGTGTTATTCTGTTCCAACGGTGTTACTCTGTTACAACAGAGTGTGTTATTATGTTTCAGCAGTATTACAAGAGAGTGTTCTATAGTGTTAAAACACAATTGTGTTTCTGTTACATCAGAGAGTTTCATTTTATTACATAATTTCTAAATTATTTTCGACATTGTTTTGTTTTATATCATTTATTAACAGTGAAGCTTTTAGTTCATTTATACATGTTGCCTGTGGCCTGAATATCAGTTTTGCGCAAGTTAAACGTGAGAACCGTTATTGCGACTAAACACTAAATACTAAAATGAACTCACAGGAGTAAGAACGATTTACATGTTAAATGTATTTATGTTCATTAATCTCACATCGAACACCAATACATTTACCTGCGCATAGCTTTCTCAAATTGTCTACTAGCATAAAAGATGACATGGGAGTGAGTGACGTGTACATTCTGCATAAAATGCTTAAAGCGTTAGTGAGCCGTTGACATCTGGCCAAGCGGGTTTTCTAAACAACAAAAGACATTTTCCTTTTGCAATGCGAGGCTTTATTTTACGGTCGTCACTTTTGGTTTCTGTCGTGAAGACATATGCAGGGTGATATCAGACCATCGATATTGCAAAACAGACAGCCTATTACCCTGAAAGCCTTCTTTGAATTCAAGCGCATCCATAACCTAAAATACAGCTACAGTTACATGACATTTCCCTCCTACAGTCTGTTGACTTTATAAATTTCACTGTTTCTCGACTTACTGTTCTGTCAATCATAGAAGGAGGACCTGCAGGTAACGTTTCTTGTTAAAACAGGAAATATGAACACAGATAATACGAACAGAAATAAAATTTTTAAAACACTCAAGGCACGTACTAGTTCTATGTATTGAACAGCAACTATTAAAGCATTTTATTTCAAAACATGTTCGCCTTTGACGAATGGTTGTCAGAAAACTAGGATAAATGGGTAATTAAAGCTGAGTATTGAATGTAATCACATAAGTGATTGGCTGTTTTTTTGGGTGTAGATTAGGTCTACATTTTCCCAGATGTGTCACTGATGTGTCTTTCCCAGAAGTGTTAATTATTACTGTCTTTGCACTTGCAATGTATTGAGGTTGCACACGTTTTGAAATAGAATGCTGTAGGATGCAAACTGGACATATCACAGCCCTTGTCTCTTCTGCAGCTTCCGTATTACTCTACTCTTTCTTCTCGGCCTCGTCCTCTGGTATGTAGACGCTGACGGTGAACTCCCCAGCCTCCGTGCCGTACTTGTTCTTTACCACCAGTGCGTACTTCCCGGAGTCAAATGAACTGACTGCCGCTATGGTGATGCTGGCGAACTTGCCATGCTCAAACTTGAGCGTGATGTGATCGTCGCGTACCAGCTCTTTGTCGTTCTTCAGCCAGCTGACCTCAGGCACAGGGTCGCCCCACACGTTTCCGGTGAGGTTCAAAGACTGAACAGGAATAACGGGGGAAAAGAATTTGAGGCTCCAAAATGCCAATGCCCAGATAATTATCTTTTTTACTCCTGCAAACTCCCTGCAAATCCCTGTTACTATAGAAACTGTAATGTATTAGTGCGAGTGTTTTAATATAAACCCGTGATTTAAATTTGAGCTGGCATTATCGCCAGAACGGCTTGTCCTAGAAAACTAATCAACACTCTTTAACCAATCAGATTTCGCCACCGCTGTGGTATAAATCACATTATCTTTCAGAAATCTACTTTGCTTCTGTAATAGTCTGAAAAAAAAAGATACTGGTACACCAATTATAGATGAGCTACGATGTGATAATGAGATGTAATTTGATCATAGGGGGTTTTCTGGTGTCTCGTGTAATTAGAGATGTATTACCTTGCCCTCCTGGATAGTGACCACATCTGGCAGGCCTCCGATCACACGTGCTCGGTCTACGAGAATAGAGAAGCAGTCATTGAGCCTCTTGGTAAATCAGTGTGAATGAATTTTTGACTCCTGACCTTACACGTCATTTTATTTCCAAGAACAAGGACTAAGGTTACAGCTCAGAGTATGGGGTCTAAACATTCCCAAGACATTTAGACAGGAGATGCGCCTTTACTGCATCACTACTATATACGCATCCTACGCAGGTAAGTAAGGAAGATGGCTAGAAATAGCATCCACATGCTCTGAGAGCAAGCTGTCTTCAAGAAAGAACCACCACAATGACAGCAGAGACAATCACTTACTTCTCTCTGCAATAGCTGCAGCCCTGAGGAAGGAAATGGATAAGCACACTGTTAGTGAAGGCTTTAAATAGCATCAGATCCTGTTAAGGTTGATATGGTCTACTTCCACACAGCGGTGTCAGAACAAGCCAATATCGTCATAAGGATGTACTCGGATGTGATTTTCTATTCTAGGAAAAGTTTGTTTGCATACAGCAGTTTGCACAAGCATACATCATTTGTGAATGATATCTTTAATACAATGTTAAAGGAGAAATCGTATAATTTACTATATAATAGTAAGCATAAGTACTCACTTTAACCTCTGGAATTCAGAATAGGCCTCTTCCCATACTTATATAGAATAGAAAAAAAAATCATTCAAGGGAATATTTTGTGGTCAAAAAAAGTGTGACTAAAAAATACACTCATATGACAGTTTAGTCACACTGAAAGAAAGGCAATGTAGTTACAGAATGCTTGAAACACATGAGGGCTTTTACCTTGGCCGGTGAGGTCAAGAACTCGCCTGACGCTGCCTTCGCCAGCGAAGATGTCGATGGCATACTTGCCCTTGTCCTTGTCTGTGGGCTCCTTGATTTTCAGCCACAGCTGCTCCCCTGTGACTCCACACTGAACTCTGTCCGAGTATGAAATCTTGCCTTCTCTAAATGGACACAAATGATTACCAGTCAAAGGGCACCGTCAGGGCTCTCAATAAAACTTGTACAAAGAAAAAAGAAATGCTACAGCTTCACACTACAAACTCACAAAAAAAATAAAAATACAAATAAAAAACATTTTGCCGATGCCAGCATTAGTGGTGCTGTTAGGCATGTAAACTGCATTGCGAAAACGACCACGTGTGCTTCACGTTTTATGTAGTGGATTGTAATGCACGGCACAAAACGCATTAGCAAATCTCCTCTCAGAGTGCCAGACGCTCCCTGGCCTTTTGTTCTTTCAGAGTGCTGTGCTCTCATAAGACACTCTTGACTGCACATTGGTGGATGTCGTGTGGTAAAGAAAAAGCTGTCTAAAGGCAAAAATTTTAAAACCTTTCTTTTGTTGGTTGGTTCGTGACTCCATTACAGCTTATAAAATATTTTGTATGACCCAAAAGACAAAGGTATTTCATATTCTAGGTTTTTTTTTATTTTTTATATTTCCATTTTATGGCCGGCATGGAAGTGTAGTAGGGCAGAGCAGAGTCCCTGAGCTGCATGGACTTTCTGTACATTCTTTTGTGTACATTCACCTGGGTTTTCTTGGGGTTCTCTGGTTTCCTCCTATCTCCCAAAAGCATGTTAGGAGAGGATGCTAATGCAACTCCTAGGTGTGAGTGTGTTTGTGTGTGTAATGCTCTGTGATAGACCGGTATCTCATTTACTGGCCCCATCTCAAGCTATGTATTGTATGGAACATCAGGAAAAATGCACAGTGCATCTGTAAGCACATGATTCTGGGATTATTTAAATGTCATCCCCCCTGCAGCAGCATTTCAGTGTTTAGCATATATACAAGACACGGGGGAGGTGGGGGGGAAGAGATTAAAAAAAAAAAAAAATAACCTACTTGTGAAACCACCCGACAGGAAGCTCCTCTGTGTGATACACAACATTTGTGTAGACTATGATTCCATGCTCGGTGCTCTGAACCTTCAATTCACTAGAAGAGTGGGCTGTGACGAAAAAGAAGAGTAACAATATCACACAAATGAGTGACAAATTGAAGGAGGAAAAAAAACAAGCAAACAATATGAAGTGTTCAGCCATGTGAAGAATAGTTACTTGTGTTTGTCCTTATATGTCATGAACATCGCAGTCATTTTAATGTGCACTTTCGAACACAATTTCCAACCCTGTTCACTGATGCCTTTCCCACAGACTTCAATGTAGAGATCAAATTAGCCTCTGTTCTTATTGAAATGCAAGCCAATTGAGCAGACTTTGAGTCCAATTATTGAGCCCCAAGAATGCTTCAAAGTCAATTCGATCCTTTCTTTTTGCCACCATGATCCGAAATCGACATCATCTGGACATGCTCAGCATTTTAATATATGCTGCAAAGCATGATGAGACATTAACTGCTTTTCTTGTATCATCAGTGAACCATTTCAAGAATGGCATGGAAGGAGTGCAATAAAGAAAAAAAAAACTCACCTATAACTCGGAACATTTCATTCAACAAGGCTTTATAACCTAAGGAACAGTCAGAGCAGCATATTTTAGAACATGATATGGGGATTCAGAAACTACACATAAGATCAATACTTATATATACACAGTACAAATATATAAAAGACTCCTACCAGCTTCTGTCAGATCCAGCAAAGTCTTATCCTTTCCTCTCTCGTCCCACAGTTTCACCTCATAAACACCTGCATCTTTCTTGGAAAGCTGTTTGGAGAGTTACAAAAGAAGTGAGAGGAAGAAAGAGCCTTGCTCGAGCCGCTTTCACAGAGCGGCTTTGAAATCATTTTGACTAATAACAACAAAAATAAACAGGGACAAAAATCCGAAAAGCCAAGCTTTTCTCCTGCGGTGGATGCTGCAGGCAAACAGGGACACCATAAAAATAGGAGACGACAGCAACAGAGATATAAACCACAGAACAGCACATGAGACTCGGCAATAACTTATAAAAGGGAAAAGGTGCAGACTTTGGGTTTCTTTGGAGTTTCTTCAGCGGCAGGTTTCTTTTTCACTTCTCGTTCATTCTTTTTAACCAGCTGAAAATTAGACAGATATTGTAGTTAATGCCAATACCAGCCTGCGAGAGTGGCGTCGGGGGGCGCACCCCCACGGATCTGCATGCAAGCGGTGTTTACTGTTTACAAGATGAAAACTAATTGAGAAATCGGTCTTTACAGACTACAGTATTGTGATGTGACATAGGGGACATTTTATCAATTTGTCACACGGTAGTGTAGGTGTAAGAAAATGCTGTAAAGTGAGAATGCTTTCAAAAAACTAAAAGTATTAATATTTTTTTTTCATTGATTAACGGAATGGTAAATAAATGAGCAGAAGAGAAATCCAAATCAAATCAATACACTTGAAAAACAGTCATTTCTGAAACAGAAAAAGCTGTGTAGGAGGCAAAAACCTGGGTGAGGAACAGCCAAACTCTGCTACTGAGCTGAGGTTATGGAAGAAATTTCCCAGGACATACACCATGGCAAGATTAAGCACAGTAAGAAGACACAAGAAAGTTATACTGCATCAGCAACGTCTCTTTCAGGGAAAGATTTTAAAGCAGACTGGAGTTTCCAGAGGTGCTGTTTAAGCTATTTTGAAAAAGCACAAAGAAACAGGAAATGTTCAGGACTGTAGATGCGGTGGTCGGTCAAGTACACTTAATGCAGCAGATGAAATCATGCTTACTTCCCTTTGGAAGAAAATGTCCAGCAGTGCCATCAGTAAAGAACTCCCAGAAGTGGTCTTCATGGAATAAAAGCAGCAGGTGTTCTGGACTGTCAAAATCTGAAATATTTGGCTGTAGCAGGATGCAGTTGGTTTGCTGAAGGGTTGGAGAGCAACCCAATAATGAGAGTGAAGCATAGTGGCGGTTTCCTGCAAGATGACGCTGCATTTCTACAAATGAAGATTAATTCTGTCATCAATGCTGAGAAATACAGGCAGATCATCAGGGAGGTGTCTGATTGGCCTCAAATTTATTCTGCAGCAGGACAACAAGCCCAAACATACAGCCAATGTCATTAAAAACAGGGTTTTTCTTCAGGGTAGAGAAGAAGAAGGAGTCCTGGAAGTAATAGTTTTGGCCCCCACAGAGCCCTGATCTCAGCATCATCGATTCTGTCTGGGATTACATGAAAAGTCAGGAGGATTTGAAGCAGCCTTCATCCACAAAAAATCTGTGATTAGTCCTTGTCTAATCTGGAACAACCTACCTGTTGAGTTCCTTCAAAACTGTACCTAGAAGTCCAATTGTCCAATTGCTGTTTTGTATGCGGAGCGGTTACACAAAATATTGATTTGATTTGAAATTTCCATTTTATTATATGATACAATAAGACTATTAACACTTCTATTTTTAAAAACATTATTTTACAGCATTTTATTTTACAAATGCCTAAAACGTTTGTACAGTACTGTATATTTCTAGAATACAATCCTGAATTGAAACAAAAATACGTTGCAAAGTGTTGAATATACAGTATATGTAAAAGAATTTCCACTATTTATGTGGTCAAGAGAATATGCTTTTGCAAGCTGAAGCCTGTAGCATAGCTGCTAGCAAAGCTCACCCCATAGTTTCCCCCCCATAATGCCCTGTAGCTGCCTGACCTTGCCAATATTGAAGGACAGCACGTCGACTGCAATGCCAATTTTCTTGCCATCTTCGTCATCCTCCGCGATCTCAATTCCATCCTTAAACCAGGTTATCTCGGTGTCAGCTTTGATATTTCCTACCTGAAGAGAGAAGAGTAAGAGGGAGGCCGAGTGGAAGAGGAACGGATAAAATATTAATCCGACCGACTTGGGGGGGGGTTAGTGAGGAAAATTCGTTATGTCTTGCATGACCTTACCTTGCATTTCAGGTACACGTTACATTCTTTTGTAACCTCGTAACTGAGGTATTCCACAAAGTGAGGACCTGGATGTGAGAATGTGACGTGTTAAAAAAATGTTTAAAAATGTACAGAAACATATTTAGCATTGAAATGCTGCGTGGGATACCTTGTCTCCTGACCCACTCTGCTCTCTCAAACTCAGACTTCTTCTGAAGCTCAGCAAACTCTGTTGTGTAAAAAAAAAAAAAAAAAAAGAAATGATGTGCATTTATTGATATGACACGGTCATTCTACAAAGTCATGTCAAACTCGACCCATGAATTGGCGTGAGCTGCATCACAGGGCAGAATTACTCTCTTTTAGGAAGATCACTATCTGCCCTCTTCTACATACATGGAGCATCCCATTCTTCCCTTCCTAACAGCATGGCCAGTTTTTCTTTCTTGGACTCTTGGAATTGGAAATTTTCCCTTGTTCTTTTTTTTGGGAGGAACCAGAATTTGACATGATATATCATTTCTCGTGGTTGAAATATCTCCAAAAAAGCATATTTCACCTCAGGAAAGCATCTAACTTTCATATCTCAGAAACATTATATTTTTGAAAAATATAAAAATGTCAGTTTGACAGTCGCAGGCTGTCACAGAGTTATAATTCAAACTTTATTGCAGGAAAGTCCTGGAGTTGAATTTGTGATCAAATGCACTACTCCTGAACTATGAAGCCATTAAATACCACTAAGGAACCTGTTAGCTGCTGTAAGAACGGTCATTACCGTTCGCCTCTTTAGCCGATAATGGAGTCGGAGCTAAATCAGATCCAGTAGCACCCAATAATTGTGTTTAATAATGGAGTAACATGATCAATCAGTAAAGCCTGATAAAGTCCAATCAGCAGTTAAGGGAATGATGTGTATGCTAATGGACGTCCTGTACAAAGCCCTAATAATGCTCCTGTATGAGCGAATCGATTTTATGACCCTTTCCTGCCCTCTACAGGACAGACCTGAATACAGCAGTCCGAATGCATAGCGATGGTCGAGGGTTATATTATAAAATGACAGGGACAGGGTTTTATTTTACCATTTCCAATAAGCACCAAACTGGTACGGCCGGTAGCTTTGCCATCAACAAGATCAAACGTGAAACTTCCTTCATCTGTGATTTCCAAAGAGTCCATGAACAGCTCAATGATGCCTGTTTTCTTGTCAAAATTCATGGTGTATTTCTGCGGAATTAGGAAGATTTATCAGTGTGTATGCGTGATAGAGGACAGTATGTGTGGAATAAAGGTCTAGTGCAGGAATAAATAAACTAGTTGGTATACCTTTCCCTGAGTAATGATGTTATCGTTGAAAACATATTCCACTTCACATTTGGAAGTAAACTTAGCAACCTGTGCCCAGAAACGCACACGTCCTTTCTCCTGCAGCTCAACAGCCATTTCGGACTCGAAAGGAATAACTATAAAAGAAACACTGTGATAAGTATCGGTGTAAAACAGTAATGTATTTCTATGAAAGTCGTAAATAAATCACTCTGGAAATGCACTGAGGTACACTTTAATGTTACTGTTGTTGTTCTGTACTTACTGGGGAACTTGTGGTCATGGCTGATATCCAACAAGCGCCTCAGACCTATAAAATATTTTTCAAATGCATTCCATTAACGTACAACCGGAACACTGTAGCTCTGACGGAGTTGGATCAAGAATTCTCAGAACGAATCTTCTTTTATGTGACACTGCAACGCTTTATCGAGCAGTTACATACAAGCTTCTGATATATGTGCATGCATGTCCTTGATTTGTTAAGGTTCAAAAAGAAGACATGACGCACCAGCTTCTGGAAAAGATTACGAGTCTTTCTGTCCAAAAGACAGAAGATAGAATATCACCGTCATTAGCCAGAGAGTTGGGGAAAGTGACTCACCCTCCTCTGTCAGTGTGTAGCTGGCTGAAACTCCATCAGTGTTGGTGACAACACAGGAGTAGATGCCCAGGTCTTCCAGTGAAGGATCATTAAAGATGGCTCTGGATCTGAGAACACATCAACTGGTATGAGGACGGGGAAAGACATCGATACTGCGCGTGTAATGTTCTAACTGCGCACAATTCTTTCCAAAGAGCATGAAATCGTTTTCAATTCGAGTAAAACACTAATTAGTCTTTCTCTTTTCTTCAAAGGTTAAGTTGCACCAATTTGTTTTTTAGTCCCCCCCCCCCCCCCCCCCCCATTCTTTTCTTTTTTTCTTTGACCACTTTGCCTCCCACTTTCATGCTGTCTCGGCTTTCGCAGCACATCTGGCAAAACAAAGGTGACACACATCTCCTCTGGCTTCCAGACAGCCTGCCACTATTCATCCTCACACTAGCGCCCACGCGGCATTGTCCGACGCCTGAAACTAACTGCTAAATGTCTACCGCTGCCATATGACCAAACCTTTCTTCACAGAACAAAGTGAATATAGATCTTACTGGAAAAAGGAAAAAGCAGCAGGATAAACAACACATGGTGCAAAAAGAAATACGTATCGATAAGTAGGACGTTGACTCACTTTCCCTTGACTGTTTGAATTGTGAGACGGGAGGTATCGGTGAAAGCCTCGTAGTTCTTTGACCACACAAACTGAGAACTTTCGGTCATCTCGGAGCACTCGAAGAGCAGCGAGATCACGCCATCGTCATCCACATCGACCACAATCTCATTAGTGCCTGAAGAATGACCGTGAAAACAGAATTTAACGAATCGGTTCTGGGAAAAGTGATGGAAAAGATCGATTGGTTTATTCGACTGAGTCTGTATCTGCTTCGTTTACCTGAGCGTGTCTGTGCGATGATGGGGTCTGTAGCTTTGGAGGGGCCACCAACACCGGCAATATTCTTAGCATGGACACGCAGTGTGTAGGAGGCACCTTCCTTTAGGCCAGATATCTGGGTGTGGAAAGGTTTAAAAGACGTGTGTTTGAAATCAGACATCCATGCAGCAACACGTTCATATAACTGACATTAAATAAGCGTACATTTTATATTTGACCAAAATGAGGCATATTTTTTGCTAATTCCTAACTTCGTTGGTCTTCCTAAAGATCTCCACAGTTGTCCTGCCTATGTGTGATTTCCTCACACAAAGAGAGCTATAATATTTGTACGTTTCGGGAAACACCACATGCCACAGGTAAACAGATCACCATAACCAGCTTGAGTTCGGACTCTCCGATTGTCCGTGGTGTTCCTGCGCCATCACATGGTCAAAAACGAGAACAGCACTTACACGCAGCACTAAAAACTTTTAAATGGCCTAATAAAAAGAAATTAATTTAAATGAATTTTACATTTTAATTTAAATCTAGGCAACAGAACAAAACTCACCGAATCAACCAAGAAAGCCTGCCAAAAAGAGATCAATCGAACTAAGAGATGATGAAGTGAGCACTATTGCCTGCTGATAATCAAAATGAGAGCTCATTTCACAACGTCATATATCTTATTTAGTGGTAGTAGTAGTTAATCATTTTTTCCCTATAAATGTATTGGGTAAGAAATGGAGAAAGTAGCTGGGAATTGGAAGGAATCATTTGGACAGAGATACGTGAACAATCCTGTAGTTTTAAGACCTATATAGAGTATACATTCACAGTACCAAGATTACCACACACACAAAATTTTCATCTTGGTTGTCAGCTTCCTTACAAACTGACCTGCAAGTATGTATTCTGAGTGGACCTATCCTCAACACCTCTCCATTTGCCATCCCCCCGCTTGATATCCACATAGTAGCCAGTGACGGGGCTGCGGCCGTTGAACGTGGGTGGCTCCCAAAGCAGCACCAATGAATCCTTTCTTAACTCCAGTATATGAAGGCCATGAGGAGGGCCTGTGGTACCCAGACAAAAGCATAACAAAGATGCATTAGAGCATGTAAAAGTGGACAGATTGACAATAAAGCAAAGCGAACCATCAATACAATGAGTAGAGTAGTGAGGACCTGGTCATATCATCTAATGGCCCCTTTTATTATCTGTTTGTTAAGAGAGACACCTGAAGGCCATTGAAGTGACTGCACATGCAGTTATGTTCACAACAAGTACTCGCGCAGGGACAAACTCCTATTACTGTACAGATACTAAACCTTTTTATAACTTTATGCATTGCAATCAAAGCAAGATCATGCCAGCGATGCTAACTGACCCCCGCTTGCTATAAATCATCATGGGCTTATTAAAGGCAGTCAGCGAATCATTTGATTAACACCCAGCATTATAGGAGTTTTGAAATGATGGCCTATACAGCTGGGTGTTAATTAAATGATTCATCGAGCATCATAGCACATTAGAGCTGTATGACACTACTCTGGCTGACTAATTTACCTGGCAATGCAACAGTGTACTCTTTACACTCAAAGGCAACGCTGGTGATGCAGGCCTCGCTAATACCAGCCTGGTTAACTGCACGAACCTGGAACTGGTACAATACATTCTCCTTCAAGTTCTCCACCTGAAACACAGAAAGGGAAGAAAAATCATTTCAAAGTCGTTTTCAGGTTGTAGCATAGTTATATTTCATTTGCAATTATCTGAAATACACCGATACATGACATAGATGTAAATCTTAACAGCAATGTTGAGATTCACCACATCAAAGCGTGTCTTTATATCTTTACAGACAGATCGGTGTGAAAATGTAAGAGTATACACCAGGGATGTTTCTAATACTTTGGGGATCTACATGACATTCTACTTGCAGACCACTGCAGACCACAAGAAGACCTCTGCAAGACCACAAACTTTGCTAAGAGTCATGTATTCACATCACAAAATATAAACATGGCCCCCTCATGGCTCAGGGGCCCTATGTGACTGCTTATGCCACTTATAGTTTAAAATGGCAGTAGCACACTTCTTGCCTCAGAGAGTCTCTGACTCTAACTTCGTGTATTGAATTACATCGCATCACATAATTTCAAGCTGTACATCATAATGGATTGAAGCATAGGCTACAACCGAAATAATGTTGATCTATATTAGTATATTATCTACTGTATATTATTGATTACATTTCTTATGGAGGGGAATGACACTATTCTTTTTAAACATAAAAATGGTATAAATGATTGTTGGATATATTTATAACAATTTCTGCAACAAAATTATATGTTTTCTTTAATTTATTCACATTTAACCAGCTTTAGCTCTACCCAAAACTAAAGCAAAGCATATGTAATGTGCTGCCAAATGTAATATGTTAATATGTAATTGAATACGGTTAATATTATTTAATGCTGATAGAACTTATGATTTTAATATTATTTAATGCTGATATAACTTCTTATAGCGTAGTTAATGCATTTTTTTTTCCATTACAACTCTACACCGTAGGCAAACCTGTGGGACCCTCTGCAGGCCAACAAATGCATACTCCTACATAAATACACCAAAAATCTGGTCTCACTACAGAATAAGTTTTGCACCAGTATTGTTTTTATACTGTTCTACAGCTGTGAGGCTGATAGATCCCAACAGAATGGAAACCTAATCTCTAGATTTACTCTACATTTACTAAAGGCGAGCCTGATCTCTGTATTTACTAATCACACCGAGACTTAGCAGACCATTTCTTTCTACAAGTGCCTCTTTTTATATTAGAAAAGTACTTGAAACAGGCAGTTTATGGTACTAAACTACATAAATCACATATCTTTTGTTCCCTTATTAAAGAGAAGTGTGTGCTGATTAAATGTTCAGAATCTGATGATGAATGATTTACGTATATCTGCTTGATTTAATTCAAATAAATATAAAATATAAAAAAATATATAAGAATGTATGCAGGTTGTGTTTATTCATATTTCTATAGCCCATTCCTATCCCCATTCCTCTGTGTACTCGTGTATTAATCCCATGTGAATTCGACAGGGTTGCTGTACAATTTACTTTATAAGAAGTGCCAGTGACAGCCTTGGTGTTGATCTCGTGCCACTTGCTTAAAACACTGCCTTTAACGGTCCTGTAGTCCAGGTAGTAGCCCCTGATATCGGCTCCTCCGGTTTTAGCAGGAGCCTGCCAGTTCAAGACCATGTAGTCACGAACATGCTCCACCACAGTGAGACCAGATGGAGGAGAAGGCACCTCTGCACAAGGAACAGCTCAGGTAAATCCTCTACTCTAAATGAGCAGAATGAATCATCCCATAATCATCATCATAATATTATCCATCCTGATGAAGTCATTCTGTGAAAATGTGTGCTTAAAAATAATATTGTATATTCAGTAGGTCAAACCAACATGATGCTGTTGCTCTTGAACATTAAACAAAGGTAAAATCAGTACATTATTACCTGCTCATTTTTTATGTGTTCTTAATTTGTAGGTATCTAGTATTAAAGTCCAAGTATAAACTATTTTAATTTATGGTCCCCAATTGTACTGATAATACCTCGTATATAACACCTAAAATCATCTTGTGAAATTTAAGCATTCTGTGCACATAATATTTTATTAAAACCTGTTTTAAAAAGCCACACATCCCCTGTTGTGCATTTTAATATGCTGGATTAAAAGTTAATAAGAGCGAACACTTTCTGAAAACACATTCAGTACAAACCAGCTCTCGTTTCGAGCACACATCATGCACTTACTCACTGTGCTCTCCCCCACCTGCCATGACTCTGGGATGGATCTGGACTTTCTTCCTCATGTTCTACACACCGCATGCCCTAAAGTCATTTATGAAACACAGCAAGAGACACACAGCATGGACATACTGCACTGCCGAGAGACACAGTGTCACACTCCCCAAGAAACCCTCACACTTCACACTCTGATTTCAAGCCGGGTTAGTATTGAAACGCAGGAGGAAACATGGCCGTGTTGATCATGTGGCTCAATGAGGTTAGATGTGAGTGGTGAATTGTATGGTGAGATGCAGGGCATTGCACGTGCATCGCTGTCTCCATGCGGCAAGTTGACTTCTCGGTGAGAACAGCATCATTTGGTTGTGTCCAAATAGGTTTTCAAAAGAAAGTTGAACTAGTTATTCGGTACAGAAGGTGGTTCTACATGGTCTTGTGATAAATGGAGATATGGTGAAAGTGCCGAAATGGTGAAAACTGGAAAACAATGGAAGCTCAAAAACAGTGTATTATGTACAATGGAAAGTACTACTGTGTGCAAACAGCCAAAACTGCAGCTGTGAAAATGATTTCCATTATTTCAAGTGATCTAGAGCTTACTGATAATTGTACACTCTGCAACTCCACACACCTTACACTATTTATAACAAAGTCTTTGGATCCACTACATTCAACTCCAAGTTAACCTCATAGTAAAAGCAAATAAAGGCAGGCAGAAAGAGAGCGTGGGGCAGCAAAATGTGCAAGTGGATACCTACGTTGACATTTATAAATTCTTGTTTCGCTTTTCTAGTTAGATTAAAATGGCACTCACCAATGGCTGCTTTTACAAGGCAGGATTCAGACACGCTAGAAAACGTGCTGTAGCCAGCAGAGTTCACGGCTTTTACTCTGAACACGCAGTTGTCTCCCGTATTCAGCCCGTGACACACAAACCTACAAATCACAAGTTCCAATCCACATCAACTCAAAAAGAATTACACTATTTACAAGGATATCATTTTAGAAATATGCGAGAAGATGTTAAAAAGAACAGATCTACCTAGTGTCTCTGACCGGCTTGTTGTTGCATGGCACCCACACATTGCTGCCCACGACGCTGACTTCCAGATAGTAGCGCACAAGCTTTCTGGCCTCCTTAGAAGCTTCCCAGGTCACTACAACAGAGGAGGCTGTGTTCCTGATGGGCACAACACGCCCTGGTGCCGAGGGCAGGTCTGAAAAAGGTTGGATTTGAGATTGAGGACAGGTGGACACGAGCCAAACAACATTTGGGGGTAAAAGTCCATTAAAAGTCTCCGATCGTAGAAAACTAACAAAAAAACCCCGAATACTTCAAACCTGATTGTATAATCAAAATTCAGTTGGTTGCAATTATTTATACTAGATTAGACACTATTAGAACTAGATCAATTAGAACGATACACATATATGTATATGAGCAGCCAATACATATACCTTAAATGAAGCATATAATAAAAAAAAAAAAAAAAAGGGATGTGAACAAGATATTTAGATACTTGAACATAAGCACGGTATGTGCTTTTTGAGCATCGCGTTCCACATTTTAAAGAGTGCTTGTGGAAATTTGTGCTCATTTAAATACAAGGGTGTTTAGTAAAGACAAGTACTGATGTAGGTGAGTTGAATCAGTGTGAAAAATCCATCATAAGGTGTTCAATAAGATTTAAAGCTCTTTGGCAGGAGATCTTTCACTCCAAAAGCATATCTTCAAGGACCTGGCTTTATGCACAGGGTCATTGTCATGCTGGAACAGGTTTAGGACTTTGATCCTAAGGCTAAGGATCTTTGATTAAAAGGCTCAGACTTTTGGATTGGTAAAAACACAGTGGTCGGATACCATACAATAAACGAATAATAAAATGTAGATATCAGCACACAGAGGTTTGTAACATTTGGCTTATGACAGTAAGGAAGAATGACATTAACACTTGTACCCAGTCTGTCTCCTACAGTCGTGGCTCCGGTTTCCTCAGACGCCTCGCTAACACCTGCGGAGTTGCAGCAGCGCACACGGAAGGTGTAGGATTTGCCCTCGGCCAAGTCGAAAAGGGCAAACCGAGGAGACTTCACTGGCATCCCTGTGTTCACCCTCTGCCAGGTGTCTGTGCCAACCATACACTGCGAACAAACAGTACATCCAGTCTCCGCGTTAGAACCTGGTCAAGGTTGTGTCGCACCTCGACTCATGGCAGAAGATAGAATTTTCAAGCAGACATTAGATTGTGGGCAGTGTGTTTTTTTGTCAGTGTGGATTCCTCATTTAAGAGTTCTGGGGGATATCGTGCAGTGTGAGAATAAGAAACTGAAGTAAAATAAAATGGATTGGAAAGATACAGTATTTAAAACCAACTTCTTCCTCAGGTTTTTATTTTTTTATGGTCATGGTTCTTACACAGTCTATTCTTGAAGCAAAGTCAAAATCTATTGGTTTATGGAACAGTGATTATTATCTTTGGTAAACATTGTGACATATGACTTTCAAATTGGTCAAATAATGCCATAAATATAAAAAAAAGACTTATTACATTTCAAAGAACTGTATAATATATTCAATATAAATATATATTATACAGGAAATTAAAGTAAAGGTTATGTCCTTTCACACATTTGCTCACCTTCTCCACATAATACATAACTCCTTCATGTCCTCTCTGCACGGGAGGCTTCCAGCTGAGCACCACATAGCTTTTGGTTGCCTCGGTCACAGCCAGATCAGCAGGAGGCCCAGGGATTATACCAACTGAGAGAAAGAGAAAGAGGTGGGGGTAAAGGAGTAATGTCCTTAATAACCTGTATTCTTGTTGAAATTGCTTTTATGTGTACTGTAAATCCCATCAAAAACACCAAAACTGTCTACAGTGTACATGTACGTATTTCAAGTGATTAGATTAGATCTTACCAGTGGGCTCTTCCTCAGTGAATTTGATCATTCCGGTCCATGGAGCAGAAACACCAGCTAATATAAGAGTAATAAGAAAGAAAGCCAATGCCATACATTAATCTATACAGCATTGAACACAAAAAAAAACAATACAGTACAGTACCAAAACATCTCTCACCTCTCAGACGGGCTCGGTCAGATGGGTCCATGGCAACGACAGGGTCAGAGACACGAGAAGGGTGACTCACTCCAGCCATGTTCAGAGCGCTCACCCGGAAAACGTAGGTGCGCCCCTCTATGAGCCCGGTTACTGGAAAGCGGGCATATTTTACTGGAGTGTCATTACACTGGGTCCAGTGGTGAGTGCCAACCTCACACCTGCAAACAGCACATGAATCCTTTTGAGCATTTACAGTACATATGAACATATTATATTGCAATATTTATTACCGTATTGTATTTCAATAAATGCATATATTAGCTCAATTTGATATGAAAACTCTGCCTCGGTATTTTGACATTTTTAACTCTCGTCACCGATACAATGGTGACAGGAGTTCAATTGAGACAGGGGGGGGACAGGAGTTCAATTGAGAAGGACCGTAGAGAAGCTGGAATCCTGAGTCTTTTACTTACATGAACATCAAGAAGACCAGCGTTCATGTATCATTTGATGAGATGTTAATCCCATTAATGCCAATTTGACAATGCCGACTTTGACAATGCCAATATTGAATACTGGTAATAATGATGATGTACAATAATGGAGCCTAATGGAGCCTTCTTATTCACGACTCTTATATACAGTCGGGAAAAAGAAGTACATTCTCTCTGAATTTGATTTATCAGTACATAATAGAAATTTAGGTTTTGTTCCTCAGGTTTTAGAATGAGGTAGATACTGCTGCAAATCAACAATTCATAAAACACTGTGTCTTTATTTACTTTACAAAAATAAAACCATAATGGAGAAACTGTGTGAGAAACACTAAGTATTTCTTATGATTCTACAGCTTGTAGAACCACCCTAACAGTGTTGGGGGTAACGCGTTACAAGTAACGTGCTTTACGTAATAATATTACTTTTCTGGAGTAAGGAGTAAAGTAGCGCGTTACTTTATACATTTACACACTAATATCTGAGTTACTTTTTTAAAAAAGTAATGCGAGTTACTTTTCAGTTAAATTATTTTGCATAAAAAAATAAATACTGAATTAAAATGAACGTAGTCACGTAGAATCGCGCACTCATACGTGCGAGCAGCAGGAACAGAAGCTGGTCAGAAGCGGAGATGGCAAACTAGGGATTACATTACTGCGATGGAAGTATTATTATTATTTTGAAATAGTCGAGGAAAAGGAGAAAGGAATAATGGTTAAGTATAGATTATGTGTTGGTGAAAAGCTCTTGTCAACTGCAAAAAAATACCACTTAAAAAAAAAAAAAAAAACATCTGCATGCAAAGCACAGCACTACAGATGTGTTCGTGTGTGTGTGTGTGTGTGTGTGTGTGTGTGTGTGTGTGTGTGTGTG
>JAAIIK010000072.1:430148-449667 GCA_014706435.1 Silurus glanis | reverse complement strand
TGTGTGTGTGTGTGTGTGTGTGTGTGTGTGTGTGTGTGTGTGTGTGTATAATGTTGCATATATGTAAATGGAGACAGAAATATAGAAAACTTTTGCCGACTTTCCACCTCTGCAGATCTATAGACTGCTCAGAATAAAAGTTTTCCGTGGGAGACACATGTACGATGCCATCGCAGCGGAGAGAGAGAGCAAATTCACAGCTCATTTGCTCTTTGTGGGAAGATAAACTGCCACGGTCACTGATAATAGCAAGAACTTTGTAAAAGCGTTCAGAATGTTTCAAGCTGATGATGAAGCAGAGAATGATGTAGGCGAGGACGAGGTCATATTTACGGAATTGCATGAAGTTTTACGTGATGACAGCGAAAGGTATGTTCTCCCTCCACATCACCGGTGTGCAGCCCACACCCTTAACCTTAGATACACGAACGATAGTTACATTCCTGACGGCGAAGGCAGATTGAAAAGCAGTGTACAGAAGTGCGACTGGAAAGTGTTCAGCCTTGTGGTCAAAAGTCGATCATCTTATTGTTCTCTAAGAAGTTATTAAACATTTTAAATGTTTAAGACATGTCTTTTGCCCTAATATAACTTATTTCTTAATGGCAATTATCTATATTACACCTGTTACACCTGTAAGGCGTGAAAGAGATACAAGTAACGCAAAAGTAACGCAAAAGTAATATAACGCATTACTTTCCATAAAAAGTAACTAAGTAACGTAATTAGTTACTTTTTTGGGGAGTAACTCAATATTGTAATGCATTACTTTTAAAAGTAACGTTGCCCAACACTGCACCCTAATCAGCAATAACCTGAAGTAATCGTGTTCTGTATGAATTGCTCTCAAATTGTTGTGAAGGAATTCACCCTCACTCTTCTTTCACAGGCATTTGTTTATGCACAGCTCTCTTAAGGTTCTGGCACAGTATTTTAGTTAAGTCTGGACTTTGACTGAGCCATTGCAACACCTTGATTCTGTTCTTTTTCAGACGTTCTGTTATAGACTTGCGGGTGTGCTTGAGATCATTGTCCTGTTGCATGACCCGGTTTTGGCCAAGTTGTAGCTGTAGAACAGTTTTTACTTTTGTATGTTTTGGTATACAGACGAGTCCATGGTTGATTAATGATTGGAAGGTGCCCAGGTGCAAAACAAGCCCAAATCACCCCCCCCCAAACACAGTGCTTTATAGTTGGTATATGGTGTTTGTGCTGATATTGTTTGTCATGTTTTTTCTTGCCAAATGTGGCTCTAAGTATCCACTTTGCTCCCATCTGTCTAAAATACATTGTTTCAGAAGTCTTGTGGTTTTTCAGATGCAACTTTCAAACTTAATCCGTGCTTGTTCTTTTTAGAGAGAAGAAGCTTTCTCCTTGCATCCCTTTCAAACTCCTAACCTTAGCCCAAACTGGTTCAGGTTTTTCTTATTGCACTGTCATGATCTTTCATATTTAACATGCTAATTGAGGCTTGTAGAGTGTGAGATATAACTCTTTAAGCAATTTCTCTGAGCATTGCACAATTTGACCTTTGCTTTTTTGGCAGAACTTTCCTTCAACTTTTGCATCCATAATAAAAGTTGTGTTTCCCATCTCCTCCACCACTTTAATCTCTGATTCTGACTCATTTCATGTAGGTGGACTTGCACATGCACTGACCTGTCTATATAGTAGCCCAGGATGGAGCTGCTGCCCTCAACTGCAGGCTGCTTCCAGGTCACCACCACATAATCCTTATTAGCATCATGACACCTCACATCCAGAGGGGCAACAGGGACCCCTTCTACCTCCACGTCAGCATCTAACACGCACACAAACATAAACATTCACAAGTAGTTCATCAGTGTTTAATCATGACCTTGTTTGTGATATGAAAAGCCCCTGCAACAGCCTGCATAACATACCAGAGACATACCTTAGCCTTTACGATTTTGGACAAATTCATCAATCTACAAACCTATCTTATTTAAAATGTATTATTACTGAAGCCCCAGACCTTCGATCTAAACACTGAATATGTCTGACGGATTAAAATTGGCACGCACGTCCTATGGTGACTTCAGCCTGATATAGAAGCAGCACTGCCTAGGAGAAACCTAATACAGGGAACGAGCTGCTGCTTAAAGACACAGTGCAAATAAAAAGAAACAGGAACATTTCCCCTAGAAATTACACTCACTTCTAATCTGTTATGATTTCAAATACTGATATACTGAATAACACTATTTCAGAGTAAATATTGAATTTGGTTTGTATAAAATGGAAAATGTGTGGAAAAAAAAAAAATTCCCCCAAAAAGGCTGTAGATTTTTTTTATTAACTTTCTAAAAGTGACCAGTGAACAGACCATTTGCTTCATGTTTTAAAATGCAATGTGATGATGCAATACATTTCATTTATACAATAATACATTGGTGCCCCTGATATATGTGCGGTGTTATTGTGTTATGTTATATTGCTTGATACTGACTGAGTTAGCATTGATCCTCTATATGTAATGTGCTAATTTCACTATCAATATTTCACCTTTACTAAGACAACTGAAGCCTATAAAGAGTTGCGGTCAATGCTGAGTTGTGGTAAACTTCACCTTGGACAAAGACAAAGGCAGAGTGAGAGTCGAAAGCTGACTTGGTGTTGATGCGCAGAGTGTAAAGTCCTTCATCCTCTTTGTTGAGGTGGATGAGGGTGAGCGTGGCACGCTGCCCACTCCACTGCATCTGCACCCATCTGGATGGTTCCAGAACCACACCTAGTTTGAATGAAAATTTTTTAATTATTTAACTGATAATAATTAGACAAAACCAAATATAGTGGTTAGACCCAATAACATACACTAAGACCCATTAACATTACTAATTCAATTATCACACAGAATTGTCTACACTGGATCTGATCTGTTGAGCAAGTAAATGGTTCCTAGGAGCCATTTGTTACTCACAATGTTAACCATGATTTCTCAGGTTCAAATCATAAAATTATTCACACTTAAATCAATTCATAATTTCAATTATATACACAAAATGTAATGTCTTTTTTGTGAATCTCTATCGTTGCATATTATCTTCAATCTTGAAGAAAATCATTAAATTAAGATGAAGGAACTGTTACACAGAAAAAGAAGAAGACTTGGTCTTTGTCTGTGTGACATGCTGCAATTGCTTAAGCTGCATTACTGGAAGTAATTTGCTCATACAGTGGTGTACAATAGAACTGCTTGGTAAGTTACGGCTGATTGACATTTCCCAAACAAGTCCAATATTTCACTAAAATCAAAAAAGGATGTTGATAACACTTCAGAACAGATAAAAATATGCGATATCTCAGCATTCCACGTATATAGTAATACTACAAAAATTCAATACACGTACAATTAATATTCTCTTATACCGAGTGACTACCCACCATTCCTGTACCAGAGCACCTCAGGTTGATAGCGTTTCACAGTGGGATAGACAATGACAGTGCAACCCAAACTCAAGGTCTCTCCTTCACGGCCGAAGGCCACTTCAAACTTATCAATAATGGTGGTCTTGAAGGTGACGCCATATTCAGGACTGAAAGCATCTTAGCAGAGGAAGACAGCAAAGAATTAGACTTTCAAAGTGGAAGATGTTCGGTGTTGAGTAAATCATGCAAAATGAAGATGTTATAGAAACTTACGGGGTCTTTCAGACACTTCTCCATCTTTAAATCCTTTAAAAGACAAGGGCAAAGATATCAATTCGGCAGTGAACAAATCTGATCAAAAGAATGACCACTCTCAGTCACTGGAAAATGGCAGATTGTAAGTTTTAAGGCCACTTTGTTCTCACTCAGCTCTGCAGTCATCACAACACTGAGAACACAATTAGCTTTGATATAAACAATACAGCTGAGACCTTTGTCTTTGATTTGGACTATAACAGTCACATCTGGGTTAATCAAAATTCTAGAGAAGTAAACAATCAGAACTAATCTGATAGCTGCCACTTGTTTTAGTAATCTTCACAACCACACCGCACTGTACAACCCAAAAACATACACGAGCTAACAGTAAATGACTGGGAAAAAAAAAGTTAAGTCGATGTTATTAATGTGAAAGAAATACTGAACCAACATGGCTACCATTCCATACTTTAGCACCATGCAATTCCACTTGGAGTACATCTAATTTCACCATACACCAAGACAATGTAGTGGAGTGCTATCTATCATGGAATGTCCTGTCCAGTCACTGCACCTAAATCTGAATAATCCTATTTAACTGCTCTGTGATGAAATGGATCACAAGGTCAGAAAGAACCAGTGAACACCTTTGGCAAGTTTTACAAGAGGCATGGCAAAATATTTCAGCTGAATGTCTGGAGAAACTAATTCTCTGAGTGCCAAGAGTGTGAAAAGCTGGTAAAGCTGTTTTTTTTTTTTTTTTTTTTTTTTTTTTTTTTTTTTTTTTTTTTTTTATGAAAATAAAATTTAACACTTGTACATTTAAAAAAAAACAATTTTTTCAAAGTAAATCTTCATACTGTTAAATTACATAGTTTGTTACATATAAACAAGATTTGTCTCTCATAAACAATGTTTCCAAACCTTTAACATGTGTACTATAAATTCAGCTGGTTTTGTTTCATTTATTATATTAAATGACATTTAGTATACTGAATCTAACACTGCATTATTCTGTAAAGAGACCCTAGTGAACTCTGACAGCAGGGCACTAAAAGGACTAAAATAGAGCCTGAGTAGGTGTCAGTTGGCCGTTCCACTCCGAATATACTTCACTCAAATCCCTGCCTGCTTCACACTAACTCCATTTGGCATGTTTCAGGATAGAAAATTGGTAGCACTATGGTAAATAATGACTCATTTGTGTATGGACATTCACAGATCTCACAAAATACAACAAACTGTACAATCAGGTCAAAATAAAATAATTCTTTGAGAGAATTGATTAATAGATATTTCCTATTTGTAAACATTGTGGTGTTAATAGTAGTTTATTAATTCATTAATCTTAAATACCTGCTTCATCCTAGTCTGGATAATGGTGGATCCAGAGATTATTCTTGGAACCATAGGCAGAAATAACTCATGGATATGGTGCCAGGCCATTGCAGGACACCATAAACACACTTTATTAACACTTAGGAGTGATTTCCATTCACTGATCCACCCATGTTTATAGATATGGGAGGATAATGGTATTTTCTATTGCTAACATGCTGTTGATTGTCAATCTTTGTTTTTTATTTTTTATTTTTTTTTGCTTTATGTAATTTTGGTTAATACAAATTTTAAGAATTTGACACAAACTACAGTAGTTTCATAAAGTGGTCATAAAGTAGTTTCAGCTTTGTTTACCAAAACAAATTCCTGTCACCATTCCCTTGTGCCCTTTTGGTATTATTCTGGTCATTCATAAAAACAGTAGAGAGCATTTGATCTTCCTGAAGTGCTCATTTCATCTTTGTTTTGGGCGAAACAGCTCCAAAAAAAACCCCCAAAACTAATATACTAGAAGATGTGTGCACCTACTTTTAATGACGACCGAAGCAAAGGCAGAGCTCTCGCCTTTAACGTTGAGAGCCGAGATGCGATATTCAGCCGTGTCACTGAAATCACAGCTGTAATGCAACAAGAAGAGCATTATTACTCAGAATGAACACATCAATCAGATCATGGGTCTTCATTTCACACCAAAGTCAAAAGTAGCTAAAAAGTCACAAGGTGTATTGACACAGAAGTAAAGCAACACAATAAAAGTTGTAGCATTACATGTCAAAGTTTCTTACTTTTTAATCTCCAGAGAGTGCATGTTGTAGTTGCTTTCTGCTGTGTATTTCTCGGAGTGAGCCTTGGCATCGATGAGCACATTATTTTTGTACCTGATCACAGAGGGGTACAAAGAAATGTTTAAAAAAATATATGCGTCGTTCAGTTCTAATCTATTTTGTGCATGTTGCAATAGATATACAGTGCATTCAGAAAGCATTCAAACCCCATTTAATCTTTCTAATTGTGTTATGTTGCACCCTGATACTAAAATCGTTTAAATGAATTTCTTTCTCACTAATCTACAATCAGAACCCCATAATGAGAAAGTGAAAACAAAAATCTAGAAAAGGCTGTAAATGTATTAAAAAGAAAAAACTGAAATATCACCTGTGCATAAGAATTCAGACCCTTTACTCACTCACTTAATCGAAGCAAGTCTTTTTAGGTGTGACGCAACAAGCTTTAAACACCTAGATTGGGGGACTTTCTGACAATCTTCTTTGCAAATCCTCTCAAGCTGGGTCAGGCTGGATGGAGACCATCGATGCTACTCTTTTACTGAGGATATCTCTCTACTTTGCTCTTTTCAGCTTTCCCTTAACCTTGACCAGTCTCCTTGTCCCTGCTGCTGAAAAACACCCCCAGAGCATGAAGCTGCCACCACCATGCTTCACTGTTGGGGTGGTGCCTGATTTGCTCCAGGCATAACATTTACAATTAGGCCAAACAGTTAAATCTTGGTTTGATCAGACCAGAGAATCTTGTTCCTCACAGTCTGAGAGTCTTTCAGGTGATTTTTTGCAAACAATTAGCATCATTTCATGGGTTTCACTCTGAGGAGATGCTTCCGTCTAGCCAGTCTGTTATAATGCCTAAATGTGTATAGGGCTGCAGTGATGGTTGTGGTTCTGGAACTTTGTCCCATCACCGCACAGGATCTCGGGAGCCTAGCCAGAGTCACCATCACGTTCATGGCCACCTTTCTTACTAAGGCCATTCCAGTTGCTCAGTTTGGCCGGCTCTTGAAAGAGTCCTGGTTGTGCCTCACTTCTTCCCTTTAAAAACCATGGAGGCTACTGTGCTCTTGGGAATCTTTAATGCAAAAGCAATCTTTTTGTAGCCTTCCCCAGACCATTGCCTTGCAACAATCCTGTCTCTGAGCTCTGCAGGCATTTTCTTTGACCCCAAGCCTTGGTTTTTTGCTCTGAGAATAGGGAGGCACCTGAGCTAAATTTCAAGTGTTGTTGCAAAGGCTCTGGATATTTATGTTGATGTGATATTTCAGTTTTTTACATATAAAACAGACATTTATGGAATTCTGCGTTCACTTTGTCATTTTGGGGTACTGAGTATAGATTATTGAGAAAAAAAAAGTGAATTATTGAAAGTAAAGGAAGTCTGAATACTTTCAGAATGCTCGATCTATCATTCTATAAGATCTTGGCAAAACTTTTTTGTATTTTTTTATATATTAGTCATATCTATTCCTATATCATTTTGCTAGCAGAAAAAAAAAGATCATGGTATATAGTAAACAAAAAACAGAAGATCTCACCAGGCCACACGGGGTTTGGGCCAGCCAGCCACAGTGCAGTGTAGAGTCACACTCTTCCCCTCCCACACAGTCTGACCACGCGGCTTCACAACAAACTCGGGAGGATGAGTCAGACTGTCTGCGTTCAGTTTCCTCTGGAACTCATGCTTTTCTTGAATCTGTAATAGGATAAACAGGGGTACGGGTGATCTCCACTACACTACAATGTACTGACATAAGCCAACTGCAAACACAGTGCTAGAATGGAGCTCTGTACTAGAAATTACAGTTTGTAATGACTCTACTAAGCTGTTCATAATTGCATGAATGTGGGAGCCTAGTGAATTTATTTATTCATTTTATACTGCATATGCATGTACACCTGAAAACTACAGGCCTGAACTGAAAATAAAATTTTACTAACAGGAAAAAAATCCCTAAAAGTGAAAGAAAAGGGAAAAAAAATTGAATTTGCAATAATAATTGTATTCTGACTGTGGAGCAGGAGCACTGTGAACATTTTCTAACCAAATAAATGAGTCCAATGTGCAAAAAAAGGCAAGGCAAGGCAAGGCAAGGCAAGGCAAGGAAAGGAAAGGAAAGGAAAGGAAAGGAAAAAAAAAAGAAAAGAAAAGAAAAGAAAAGCTGTTTGAGACATCTTTTGGCAGACTGACTGTTTTTGCCAATGTGCTTGTTAAAGTCTCTGCTCATATAACATGATTTTTATCAGGCGGACTGCATAAGCAAGATTCTAAATAAATACTTTTCCAAATACTTTTCCCTTTTGGTTTTGCCAACCAAAAGTATAAGAAGGAAAAGCCCAAATGCCAAAACATAATTTTTTTTTCATCTACAGCAGTAACTGATGGGTTTTCCCACAAAATCACACATATATACTGTATCACAAAAATCCATCATCAGGCAAAAAACACAAAAGCAACTTTTCTTCAAGGAAATCTAATTTCTAAACACAGGATGTAATCAGACTATCAGATTAATCTACTCAAGTACAGAAACGCTATAGATGTACAACCTTCTTGGTAAGAGACAGTTTTTCTGCAGACTCCCTCATAGTCGTGCTGCGGCTCTTCTTCACCAGTTTCAGCTGGTAATCAGTGTCTCTGGAGAAGAGATTCCTCATGACCACATAGCCCAGACCTTCCTCCTTCACCTCCTCCTGGCTCTCCATTAGATCCTGTGTGGCTAAATAACTGATCAAACAGATGGATTTGGTTAATAGGTGGTCAATACAAGCTCATATCATTTCATATGTAATGTATTTATAATGCATTTTTATTTTTAAAAATAAAAGACGCCTTTATGTACACCAGAATGGACAGATGTGATTTTGTTTGCAGTTTGTTTTACATTTATAAAAGATACAATCAACTTGATGATGACCTGCTAAATGTTATGAATAGCAACCCTCCTGCTAAAATACAAATTTAGTACATTTGATTGTTTTCACCAGTATTCTGTGCTTGAAATATGAAAGAAGGTCACCTGCTTCTACAAACAGGCACCACGTATCCAACAACACTCTCCTCTTTATCCAGTGCCAGGCAGGCACACTTGTGTTTCTTGGCGTAGTAAGCCTTTTTTTCCTCTTGAGTCTTAATCGAAGACTTCTCCCTAAAGAAAATTACGACAACAGGCACCCCACAAGCAGCGAGGGAAACAAAACAAATGCATTGTATTTACATTCAATGGGTAAGTTTCCTGTAAACAGCATCATATCTCACTTATTAACCTGGAGATGGAGGTCAGTTTCTGCTCCTTCTTCTTCCTTGTCTGCACCCTAAAGAAAAGCCAACAGCGGTCACAATACAAGAAGAGATAAAAAAAAAATAATAATAATAATAATTGCATCAGAGTGTTATTCTGATTAAGAAATCTATAAAGTCATAGTTGCAAACCTGGAAATGGAGCTCAGTTTCTTCTCCTGCTTTTTACTTGAAGTCTGCATCCTACACAAGAACCAACAGCAGTCACGCCACAGTAACGTACAGCAGGGTCAAGCAGCGGAATAAAAACATAACTAGCAGCAATTTTTTATTTTTTATTTTTTTTACTGTTAAAGCACTAAAAACACTGCTGCTTTTTTTTCACAAAAAAAGCAACACAATTTCACAGTTCCTGCAGTTTCGATGAGATGGAAATGTTAATATGTTACATGATGAGCTTGTTTAGTGTGTAAGTGAAACCGTAATAAAATGTGATCTATTGTTATACAAAAGCCGTTAACATTAAAAGCAAATCTATATACCATAATGTATAAATATTGATTTCAAAATATATTTATCTGATTCCCTACTCAACTGCAGCTGTATCCTTCTGCGCGTAATACAACCTTTAAAATGACAAATAATATACAAGCAAAGCACTTTTTGCTGCTATCTTTTTAACTGAACAAAAATTCTGAATACTGATTATTCTCAGTAATGCAGTACTGTACTCATGCTTGTACTCATATTTTGCTAAACAGCAACCGTTTACTGTACAATCGACTCTTGTTCATAGGTCAGCTGATCTACATTTAGTGACACAACCACATTAAAGGCAACGCTCACAACGCGAAGTAAACAACAAAACGTTAAGAAAATACTTATGCATGTGCTAAACCTTCCACTAATGCAGCTCAGCCGCTGCAGCGATTTAGCTACCATGAGGTGGACTTGTTTGTATTACTTTGTTTAAAGTTACTCCATTCTAATTTCTAATTTTTTGAATGCAATTTGTAGATTATACAAATACATTTTAGGTTTACATGAAGTGAGACTCCTTGAGTGATTGTCAGCAAGATTTTCAGGAAAGCCACAAGTACAATTAAACATCTAAATGCACGAATAAATCTGATTGTATCCCAATTTTTTTTTATAATGAGGCTCACTATCTTTTCTCAGGTTACAGGTACAATCCAAGGCTTTAAATGGTCCTTGCACTGTTTAACACAATCTTTTTTTTTCACCCCTCTTTATCTCCAATTATTTCCAACAATTAAAACATTTTTAAATCTAGGGGAAGTTTTCTTTCTTGACACAGCTGACTCTCAATTTAAGCGTTATCCATTAAATATAACGTTCCAACTTTTTTAAAGTCTGAACTCAAAATCCTAATCCAATTTTACCAACACGTTCCAGACACAAAAGATCGTTGTGTTGAAAAACAAACATCCGCCTGAATAGGACGGCAGCAGGAGATAAACCTGGAGGCATGTAAATAGTCCTGTCACATATTTCCACCTACCAGTGGCATTATAGGCTTCCTGTTGTTGACGTGCTAGACAAACAGAGCCTGCGGCTCACAAAGCTCCGCTATCTGGGGAGATTTGTTCCTCATCTATATCAGTGTGGTAATTTATCTCTGGACTACAGCGGCTTCAGCATTACTCTTATTACTGAGAGGGATCACAGCCATTCATATCGCATTTATTTCCGGCATCGGCCGAAAATCCGTGCAGTTGCAGGTTTTATCGCAGGAAATGATGGGTTTTACATGGGGACGGTTCGTGTAATCTTGTCATGAAGACAAATCGAGGCAGGCAGGTTTGAAGAAAGAAAATGCTGTGTCTTCCGAGAAAGTACAGTAGCCTTACCCTTTGTCTTCCACCTTCAACGAAGCATCTAAATCATTCTAAGCAATCAAGCAAAACAATAAGCATCAATTTGAAGCATAAAGCTTCTGAGTATCCTTCTCAATATTGCACATTTCCTGAATTTCAAATGGGAAAGTGCCTGTACAGTTGCAGTACAGTAACAGGGATCTTGAGCCTCTACATTTCCCTGTCTCATGAACCACAAATAGCCCTGGGACACATTAATAACCTTGGCTCTTTAACAGCAGAGAGGTTCAATTTCCTCTTTCGAGCCGGCTCATGGAAATCCACGATCAGCATGTAGAACAAAATCGGATTATTTAATGCAGGAAGACATTTGGCAAACTAGTTTTCACCAAAGCTACTAACAAGTGAAAAGCCACCAAATCCAATTATATACATATAACTGTTAGAAAAGCCTGATTTGACATTCATATAATCTCGACCACTGATATTGCACGTTTAGCCAACGATATCCGATTCTTATAACTTTGAAAAATTCCTTTACAGTTCACTATAACGATGCGAGCACGGATTTCACGGCACACGCTAAACCATTTTCCTGGTTTTATTTGCTGAATGTATTCTTGGGATATGATGCACAACAGAAAGGAACTTTCCATCACAGCGTCCAGATCCACCATGGACTGTAAATATATTTGTCCACAAACCCAAAGTACTGTAATATATTCTTGATTAGTACAAAAGCTCTAGACTAACACAAGCCTACAACAAAGTATAAATATAACCATGGATATCCAGAGGATATTTTCCCATGCTACGCTCCTAGTGTAGCTTAGATCCAACTCATGTCATTTCTTCTCCCCTATCAATCTCACCTCGTTAGCTCCCACTTTCAACACACTTAAGACCACCTGACTTTTAAGTATACAGTGATATATGGGTGATGATTTATAATTCTACTGTATAGTGCCACCCAAATCAATATAGGCAGTATTTTGGGTCTGGTGGTAGTGGTTAATGAATTGGAATTTGGATCTGAAGGTCATGAGTTCAAATCTCAGCAACATCAAGCTGCTACTCCAGGGCCCCTGAACAAAGCTCTCACCTGCATAGACGCTCAGTTGTATGAATGAGATGAATATATCTATATAAGGGCGTCTGCCAAATGCCACAAATGTAAAAATGGTTGCAGTCAAGGAACCATCTTTGTCTTTCCTGCCGTCTCAGAAGATTTTTTTTTACTCATTAAAAATCTACATTCAAATCCACACTGTCGATAGATAATACCGATTATTAAAAACTACCTACAAATAAATCTGTACTGTAATCATTTAAACTTCACCGATAGAGGCTCAATTTGAACACTACACTTGGAATCAAAATAGTCATCAATACACATACACCTGAAATAAACGCATCATTTGCAAACCTAACAGGTCAAATCTTTGCACTTAACTCTTTTTTTCCCCAGTCTAGCCATTCAGTAGTCATTCAGAATAAAACTGTTACTTGGTTAGCCGAGAAAACTTAGAACTTTCATTAGGCTTTAACTCAAACATCGTCTGTACGCTCCCATCCTGAGCAAGGTGTGAGGATGAGTTAGGAAGATGAAGCGTTATTTATTACGTAAGCGTGTGCCTATAGGCTAGGCGAAAGCGCCGGGATGAGAAAGCAGCAGCGTTGTGAGGCAGCTCTCCAGGTGATAGTCTACCAGTCAGCACACATCAGGGAAGAGCACAGGGACATTTCATCGCTGTGGCTCCTCTTACCCTATGCTGCTCTGGTGAGCCGTGTACGACTGGTGGCTAAAGGACGACAGCGAGCTTTGGTGGTAACCGCTTTCATAGCGAGTCTCCAGATTCCTCTGCTGCTGCTGTTGCTGCTGCTCCTGTTGCACTTGTATGACTCCTGACATCCTGACTGGATCCGCGATTGACTTGTGGACGAGTTCTGAATGTCCCGTAGGCCTGCTTCCCCCCTGGATTTATGTCGTTTTGGGTGCACTCTCTGTTGGGTCAATTTCCATCGCAATTTTGGTCAGGGAAAAAGTCAAAAGTTGTTCGGAAAGTTGAACAAGTGCCAGACAGTGAGTTCTTCGTCTGAAAAAAACCTACCACTGTACTCACATATGGACAAAAGGTTTACAGAAGGTTTACAGATTCATTTAGAGAGCTTGAAGTTTTAAAAGGAGGTCGTTTGAAATAAATAATAAAGGCTTCACACATTTGACTTAAACCTTAGAAGGAAAATGTAATAGATCCAGGATAACTGGTTGCCACTACACTTATTATAGTAGCAGTTCTAGCAATATAGTATATTATAGTAGTCTGTGAATGAAATGCATGCCAAATTGGAGTCTGATGAATAAGTAAAAGACTAGAAAAATCACTTTTAAATCAGATATAAATCCATCAGGACAGGTAAGGAGATATACCAATGAACACAACATTCATAGGTGATTCAAAACACAAGATGCCAGTCATTCCAAGGAAATAATAATAATAATTTAAAAAAAAATGCAGGTTCTTACCAAACTCCAAATTTGTTTTGCAAGGGAGGAAAAACAAATATAGTGAGATAGAAGGGACTCAACTCCGAAAGTGGGCAAAATTCCGGGCAGAGCGGCGGTGCGGTGCGGTGCGATGCGGGGCGGCGGAGCGGAGTGCGGGAGCGCAGAGGCCAAAAATAATGCTGAAGACTCTGCGGAGCGCAGCGCGACCTTGTATGGCGAGCGGAGCGTTAAATTTAGCCCGCAGGGGGACAGCCGCATACAGGGTTGCCAGATTGAGTCCACGCTAGGGGGCCTTAAAGAGCACACAGTTGAGACCACCAGCTTATTAACCATAAATCAGGCCAAAGTATGAACGTTGGTGTATCTATATTAAAAACAACCCATTTTACACATTCGGTGTGTGTGTGTGTAGGAAAAAAGTGATCCCCTTATATCAGCTTAGCCTACAAATTTAAAAATTTAACACGCACTAAAAACAACTCATTACAAATCAATCCCTTGTTTTATATTCTACGTCAGTCACCTGTCATTATGGTATTTGTACAAGCAGAGAAACCCCCATCCACATCTGGATTACAGTGTATAGCCAGATGGCCTCCTGATTGCAAAGATTGCAGGGTAATAAAATATGGATAACAGTAGGCTGTATCCAAGCGTGTTAGCAAAGTTGAGTAGAAGGAAAAAGTGTGGAAGAAAAAGATGCACAACCAACCATAAGATCCGCAGCCTTGAGAGGCTTATCAAGCAAAATCGATTGAAGAATTTGAGTGAACTTCACAAGGAATGGACTGAGGCTGGGGTCAAGGCATCAAGAGCCACCACACACAGACGCGTCAAGGAATTTGGCTACAGTTGTCGTATTCCTCTTGTTAAGCCACTCCTGAACCACAGACAACGTCAAAGGCGTCTTACCTGGGCTAAAGAGAAGAAGATCTGGACTGTTGCCCAGTGGTCCAAAGTCCTCTCTTCAGATGAGAGCAAGTTTTGTATTTTATTTGGAAATTAAGGTTCTAGAGTCTGGATAAAGGGTGGAGGAGCTCATAGCCCAAGTTGCTTTAAGTCCAGTGTTAAGTTTCCACAGTTTGTTATGATTTGGGGTGCAATGTCATCTGCTGGTGTTGGTCCACTGTGTTTTTTTTAAAAAACCACCAAGAAATCTTAGAGCACTTCATGCTTCCCTTTGCTGACCAGATTTTCAAAGATGCTGAATTCATTTTCCAGCAGGATTTGCCACCTGCCCAGACTGCCAAAAGCACCAAACATTGGTTCAATGACCAAGGTGTTGGTGTGTTTGACTGGCCAGCAAACTCACCAAACCTGAACCCCAAAGAGGAAATGTATCTATGGGATATTGTCAAGAGGAAAATGAGAAACACGAAGAGTTGAAGGCCTCTGTCAAAGAAACCTGGGCTTCCATACCACCTCGGCAGTGCCACAGACTGATCACCTCCACGCCACGCCAAACTGAGGCAGTAACTAAAGCAAAAGAAGCCCCTACCAAGTATTGAGTACATACAGTAAATGAACATACTTTCCAGAAGGCCAACAATTCACTAAAAATGTTTTTTATTATTGGTCTTGTGAAGTATTCAAATTTTTTGACATGGTGAATTGGTGGGTTTTTTTTGTTAAACGTGAGCCAAAATCATCACCTTTAAAAGAACCAAAGACTTAAACTACTTCAGTCGGTGTGCATTGAATTTATATAATACAAGAGTTTCACCTGTTTGAGTTGAATTACTAAAATAAATGAACTTTTCCACAACATTCTAATTTATTGAGATGCACCTGCATATTAAAGTTTCCATGGTTCGTCTTATGATTTCATAATATATAAAAAAATAAATAAAAATAGAATTCAATAAAAAAAAACATAAGTATGTAATCTGCTTAACGAATGCAATTTTATTTTCAGAGTTCTAGTTCAGTGAAACTTTAATTTATTGTACAATAGAGTTCAATGCCTAAATACGGCTATTAAGTGACCTCTAATAAGAATGAAGCTGGTGCAGATTTATCAAAAGTGGCATCAAATGGCTTCCCCCCCCTATGGCATGGCAACACAAATCAAAGGTCGGCACGGGTCAACTGTGGCCCTGTTAGACTCGTCCATTCCTTACCAATCATTAAAACAGCTGACTAAACAGGATTAGGAATAAAGAAAGTTTAGTTTAGTAAATAAATGAGAGTAAACCCAACATGTTTATTTTCTCCTTCATAGTCAAAGAATGAACAATTGTTATTAATTAGGACTATTTTCATTTTCAGTTGCAGGTAAGAAATGTTTTTTTGTATACTTTTCTATATTTTTAAGGGAAAATCACATACATGCTACAAGTTTCATACGTAATATGCAATGATGCGAACATTTATTTCATTCGTTTGTGTTCTAATTCACGTGGATCAAATGGTCTCATTGGGAATACTGAGCCAATCCAAAGAATTACTGGCCGTGAGGCAGGAATACAACCCTGAACAGGACAACAGTCCACCACAGGACACGCTGCACACAAGACAGCAGAGCCATGTTTCGGGAGGCAGGAGGAAACTGGAGAACACAGAGTGAAGACCAGACACAAATTGACGCGTGAATAACGGAATACATTCTGCTGGCGTGTCTGTAAGGATACAGATGATCTCTGACGACAACGGGGGACTGCAAAAAAAATCCATTTTGAGAACATTTTAAAATCGGGAATATTGCGAAATCACGATTAAAGGTTTATTTTCACGCATAATAAAAGGAACATTTTATTGCCCGCAGCGAAATAACTTGCACGAACATGGTGACGTGATTTGGAATTGCTAACGTTTGATGGCTATGCTATTTGTCGTGATGGAGTTCCTCAATTTACAACAGCAAATTTATTACAGTACAAGCTGTGTACACACACACACACACACACACACACACACACACACACACACACCACATAATAAGGGTGGTAAAGCAGAAAGATATTGGAAAGCATAATAAACCTGCAACAATGTTCATCCCCCTGCTCAGGATCCATTGCTATAGCAACCGTAATTGTTGTGCTCTGGTTTTCTGGGGTATATATCATTTTAAAAGTCAGTTCCGCATGATTCCCAGCGCTGAGCCGACCGAAATACACTGTTGAGAAGTTAGAATTAAAGCACCGTGTACATTTGGACCACCCTTTTAACCTAATTAAATTCCTAATTGCTATACACACAAACTATTGTATATTCCTGGTCATTAAAAGGTTTACAAATGACTTCGAGTGACGCTACCTGGTATACCCACGGGTCTTAAAGAAACTATAGAGATCACTTTTGAGTTTCTGCATTTGAGCTTTTTAAAATCCAGATCACTGTGACAGGTTTTTACGCTGCCCTTTAAAGGACGGATACATAAATAAACACGATTGAACCTGCTCCAGTACTGAAGCTGAGTGGGACTGTTCCTCATTCGCTCACAGAGCAAATATGAATAATGGTTTACTGCCTGCTATTCGGACAGGGCTAGATTTTTGTTCTGAATCTTTGCCAGATGATCGGATATCCCCGCTTCAATCTTGTCGCACTGGGCAAGGAAGCCCTGTGAGGGGGGGAAAAAAATGACAAATTAGATTTGCTATAGTGGCCTATTGTATAATCGAATGATTGCCGATAGCACGAGTGAAAAACACGTACCTGTACGGTTTTTACAAGTCCTTTTTTCTTCATCCGACAGTCGCTAAAGTTTTCAGGCACAGTCTGTGATAAAAAAAAATAAACAAATACAAATAAAATCAGGAACAAGGCATTAGGAGTGATAATTAGCTGGGTTTATGTTTTCGGAAGCATCGGCTGCAGTAATATTTTGTCTTCTATTTCTTAATCACGACTGATTTCGAATCGTACGACACCAATACTAACTATGAAAACAAAGAAACTATACATTTAGCTTTTTAGATTGGTTGCCATTTGCTTAAAATTAACCCCTCGAGCTGCGTTACATTTGTTCAATAATTGTGAAAGACGATCAGTTGTATGATCAATTTTGATCGTAGTAAGCAATAATGAGCACATACTCCCTTTGTTGTGACAAATAAATTATGCGTTATATGCTTGGGGACAGCTTTAACCATAAAGAACTATATATTGCTAAACATTTACAAGGAAGCAAATGTGCACGATTGTTTTTTATACAAAAAAAATGTACAAAAATCAGCTTAAAACAATAATAATAATAAAAAAATAAATAAAAAAATCCCTGCAAACCTCTAATGCCGTCCACAAACATGCATCCTCCTCTTTATTTCTTCTAATGATCTGAATCATTTATTAGAACGATCTGATTGATTAGAGCTCGATTTCTTAGTTGACGTTTATGCACAGGAAATGTCTCTGTGCCTCCAATGTCTCTATGATAAGTGCTGGACCGCATAATATGACTGCAAAGCAGGACGGCTGTGAATTGTGATGGGTTTTATTAACGTCTACTAATTTTTTAAGCAGGATTAGTTCAGTGCACCCCCCAAGCACGAGAACCGTGGATTTTGTTCACTTTTGTTTTGACTATAATAACAAAAATGACACATACAAATCCTGAGCTATTAGTAATATAGCAAAAATAAATTAGATAAGGTTGAGTAAATCATTTACTTTAATATCAAAAGACTGGTTCTAACCCAGATGTTTGGCAGATCAATGCAGGATGCAAATCACACGATCAATCTCACATCTGTTAAAGTGTGTTGCGTTTTAAGGGGGAAAAAAATATTACGTTATTGTTGGAAGTGGTACAAGATTTTTAGCTTAAATTTGTAAAAATCTATTGGTTTTCAAATAAATCAGCATTCAATTTCACTATATTGCATACTATTCCTTTAAGGATACCAAACTAAAAAAAAAAAAAAAAATTACCAAAGAATCAATGTCCTCAAGGATCTTCATGAACTGCTCAGAAGCCAATTTGACTCGGTGGTCCAGTTTATTAAGAGCTTCAGCTTGTAGATCCTTTGCTAAAAAGCCCTAAATAGGAAAAATAAACACAGAATTTAAAAAAAGATCCACATACATTATGAGCACAAAGAAATGTGTGAGAGAATGGGAATAACATGCATTTTTCAGTCCTGTCAGTTCGCCGTTCACTTTCTCCAACTTCTTGGCCGTTTGCTCCACGGACTTCTCGATGTCTTTCAGCTTTCTCAGCTCAGCCTCCTCCTCTGGACTATTCTAAAATAATAAAAAGTGCAAAACACATATTTTTAATTAGACCCGAGCTCGAAGAACATCTCATTTTTGAGAAAATGTGTAAAAAAAAAAAAATTTATATTACCCTTTTCCCAATCATCATAAGTTTACATCCTTGCTTTATTCCAAGGCTGGACAGACTTTCCTCCATTTCCTTCAAGGACTTCCCTACAATGAAAGAAAGCATGAGGGAAGACCTTAGAGTTTTTAGACTTCCCTGCAGTTTTTCCTCTAAAAACAGTAGATCCTTCAATGCGAAAAACAATTGAAAGAAATATTATAGATGTTTGTGGTTATTACCCTTAAATATTATTTTCTGAGAGGCTTGTGGGACTCCAGTGGTTTGTGCCAGAGCTTCTGATAGATGTTTAACTGTAAGTTCACTTCCATCCTGTCCTGTTAGAGAGATGTTGTGTTTGGAGCTTCCTGAAAAACAAACATGCACGTCACAGCGGTAGGTTAAATCTTAATTATTAAACTATATACACAATATTTATGGTTTAAAGTAAAAAAAACAACACATCCAGCCAACTGGGATAAACAACAAGCTCGTCTTCTCAACCAGCAGGACTACAGAGAGAAAGAGGGAAGTTACATGGTAAGAAGCTAACTTCCGGTTTTCGGTCATTGCACAGATTAGACTGTGTCTATCTCTGAGTGAACTCTATTAAGACAAAATGGTTTACTTATCACTGTTTACCATGAGAAACAGTCACTGTAAGTGTGCTGTCCGCCATCTCCAGGTAATAGCAGTAAACCGGCAGAGACGCCGGATGTGACGTAGAAAGACGACTGGTCATAATTTGCCCCGTACTGCCATCCAGTGGACAAATCCGTTATGGAAAAGACTAGATTACTAAAATACATATGCACATTTTATTTAGTTATTTTATCTATCTATCTATCTATCTATCTATCTATCTATCTATCTATCTATCTATCTATCTATCTATCT
>JAAIIK010000072.1:405376-423665 GCA_014706435.1 Silurus glanis | reverse complement strand
CAACTACTAATACTACTGATACTATTACTACTACTGATACTACTACTGATACTATTACTACTACTCCTACTACTACTACTACTACTATTACTACTGATAGTACTACTTATACTACTAATACTACTGATACTACTACTACTACTACTACTACTTATATTACTACTTAGACTACTTATACTGCTGATACTACTACTACTACTGATAGTAATACTACTACTCACACTACTACTACTATTACTAATAATCATAATAATTCACTATGTACATTTGCACTGTATTAGCACTGTATTCAAAAAATTAGATAAATGAGATAATGCTACTTGAAAAAAAAAGAACAAACAATAGGTTGAATCTAATGTAATTCATTCAATTTTCAGATTTGTAAAGTCTTCTGAGCCTATTCAGATCACTTCAGTAGTAATAGTTTATTCTACTACATTCTAGTAAAAGGTGTCTTTTTTGGGGGTGGGGTTTCTTGCTTGACTATTAATCAACGAGTAATTAAAAAGAAACAAAGTGAGTATTGGTGAGTATGGGCTGTATCTAAATCTGTAACACTACGGTATAGTAGATATAGGCAATTAAACAGACAATACCCATAATTGGCTAGATGTTTGGCACAGATAATAATCTGCTAACAGCAATACAAGCAAAGGAAGCAGTAGAGTCACTTGGTTTGTTCACACAAATGAAAAGACATGTGCCTGCTCAAATGTTGTTGTCAAAGCTTAGTAAAAAAAATACCCCTTACAGAAGGAGGTGCCAGAACAGAGAAAAGCCTTGATGCATGCATGAAGTGAGCTGGTGGGTCCAGCCCGAAGAATACAAGAGCAGAGGAGGATAATATAGAGTGTGATAAGTGCTTACGTATGTTTTGCCTCCACGTTTCTACTCAGCTACCATTGGTAACAAGATAGAGATGCTTATGTCCAGCCATAGCATCAAACAAAACACTATTCTGAAATGCCAACTTGCGTGATTTCCACATAATACACTGTGGAGGTTGCAGGCTGCCATAAAAGACAGACTTGTGTTTCTTTTAGAGAATAATCTGAATGTTTGGAGGAAATCTGGAGGCTCTTCTCTGAGTGAGTCATGTAAGACATAATGCATCTTCAAAGAGAAAAGATTTTCAACAGAAAGCAAAGTTATTCTTCAGGGTCATGATAACGAATTAGTGTTTTATAACCGTTACAAGCGACCATGAACCGCCGCTTCCGGCCATCATAGCGCGCCATGGCAACGCCAGCATTAGGGCTGAAACCTCAAGACTGAGCTGTGGTTTAAAAATGACTGCGCACACTGGCACACAAAAGAGGGATGACTAAAGCTCAATTTGAGCTGCTCTTGTCTCCTGCATCGTCATTTCCCTGCCAAACTGAACGACTGTAGCAGCAAGGTGTGTGGATTCGACTGAATTGATTAGACCCACCAAATATGGATCTGTTATCTGACATCCAATCACATGCCTAAAGCTCTTTTGATTTTGAAGGATTGGATACAAATCATGTGTGGGTAGAAGAGTGCTTCAACTGGAGTGGGAGTGGTCGTAGAAAACACTATGCTTCACGCCTGTAGGTTGTTTGTGCTGAGCTAAATAAAGGTTTCAGATGTAAAGGTAGTTACCATGACAATGCTGGGGACTTTCGGTTCAATAAGCAATACCGTGTGCAATTTGCATTTAACAGATTGATCCTCCTGTCTATTACAGGAGATTGGCAGGTAGCGGGCGACAGCTCCAGGGTCCCTGCTTTGATTCTGAGCTCCGGGTCCGGGTCTCATGTCCGCAAGGATTTCCTCTGGATTATCTGGTTTCCTTCATCCCCCCATGCCACAACATATCACAGGGTAGATTAGCTATTTTAAATTGCTGCGAGGTGTGATTGTGTCAATGTGCATGGGCATGAAACACTTTGAATGATTATTCCCTGGTATTCCCTTCAGTATGGTTACTACAGATGAATGTATGAATTATAGTGAGAGATTGGCATTCACCAGAAGGTCAGTGTTAGGACACTTTTACTTATTGTCTTTACCAGAAACTGACACATTAAAGGTCATATTTAAGTATCATGTTATGTAGAATTTCTAGCTCTATTGCTATGATGCAATAAAGCTAGAATTTGTACTTATTATACTTATTCTCCATAATCATGTATTTTAATAATAGCATATGTACAATATATAATATGATATGCATATAAATGTAAATGCAGGCAATCGCTTACCAAGTGCTTAATGTATCTCTGTGTAAATGGTTATTTAGCTAAAAAGGAAGTTGTACATGACTGTATACATTTCGATATTAGAGTCAAATTAGTTGCTTTAGACAAAAATGGAAAGTAAGAAAAAAGAAAGTAGTACTTTTTACAGTATATATATATTAAAATGAATTCAACACAAATGATTTTATTCTTTTATAACACAGGAATTCAGTGTTTGCAAGTTACATGCAAGCCGTGTAATACTGTATCTACTGGCACAGATATGACTCGTTCATTTAATTATTTTCAAGCACGCATGCACGTGCACACACACACACACACACACACACACACACACACACACACACACACACTTCAGTGCAACTTAGAGTAATCAAATCATCTACATTCATGTTTATGACAGGTCGGTGGGAACCATAAAATCCAAAGAAGAACCACATTTACATGGCCAAAGTATGTAAAACTTGAGCTCAAGATCAATTTGAGAACCCTGGAGCTGTGTGATGGCCCCTGCACCACCATCCTGCAGCCCCGACATGGATCAGCAAAAAAAATATCAGCCACTGTATTTACTTTTTTGTTTGTTTAACAAAAAGAAAGTGCATTAATTAAAAGCAATTAAAAAAACAGCAATTAATATCAGCATTATCTTATACTGTACAACCACATTACAGTAAGTACAATTTCAAAAAGAAAAGAAAATATACTTTGCTATGGTTAGAATGGACTGTACGAGTACTTTAAGAGCGTGTCGATTTCCAGAGAGCCACAGATGCTATCGCTAAAGATGATCTATCACCGATCCCGTTTACATATTCAGCATTTACAGTTAATGAGCACTAAACAACGATGACCAAACACATACTGTAAACATGTAAATAGTAAAAATCATTTGCTTAATGTCTCACTATTGTCTAAAGAGTGCTGCTTTAGGCAACATCAAAAAATTAAAGCATCATTTATCACATATATATGATTATTTCATATCTTTGAAAAAGATGAAATCTAGATGAAACAATGACAAATGATACTCCATTCAAATCTCGCCATGGACTATATAAATGATGCACTGGATTCTGATAAACTAGTATCGATTATATACAACTTAACAACAGATTCAAGTTTTTTTCGTTTTTGTCGAGCCCTCTGTCCAAAATGTACATCTAAGATTTGCAGCAAAAGGTATATATACACTATGTGGACAAACGTTTTTTGGGCACCTGACCATAAGATTCATATGTGCTTTTTAAACATTCCCATTTCACATTTAGTCCCTATTTGCTGTTATAATAATCTCCACTCTTCTGGGAAGATTTTCCACCAGATTCTCGAGTGTGCTTGTGGACGTTTGTGCTCATTCAACCACAAGGGCGTTAGTAAAGTCAGATATTGATGTAGGTGTGGTGAGGAGGCCTGGGGTGCACTCGATGTTCCAATTCATCCCAAAGATGTTCAGTTGGGTTGAGGTCAAAGCTCTACTGCATGCCACTCAAGATCCATCCCATGAAAACATATCTTTATAGAGTTTGCTTTGTGCACAGGGACATTGTCATGATGGAACAGGTTTGGGTCTCCTAGTTCAAGTGAATGGAAAATTTCATGCTAATGCATCCAGAAGAACCACTTATGGCTGGTGTCCCAATACCTTTGTCCATATAGTGTTTAGAGATATCTATATATCTATATTATACATCATTTTTTGATACCTCTTTTGATATCAAATATTTCTACCGATCACTAAACATTAATTTTATAATTAATAACCAAGAAGCAATTACATTACAGATCATTTTACAAAATGCAGTGAAAATCAGCAGTTCTTAATGTCTCTATATATGTTTTAAATGTCTAATATACAATATATGTAATAAATGATATAACATTATTACATTCATATATGTACATTCTTATTAGATTAACATAGCATTATACACAAAACAGATTTCTAATAAGACACTGATTTCTAAGGTTCGATCATGTTTTCTTGGTGAAATTATAGACCATTAAAAAAAAAGTAAACAATAACAAACGCGTTGCGATGCTACTGCGCATGTCTGGTCTCAAAGCATTTCCGATGGCGCTATTTTTGAAAGCACGGAGCTGTCAAAAACAAAATCACTGAGCGAAAACAGAACAGTTAATAAGATTATTAATTATAAAGGCTAAAAATAGATGATTAACGTGGAATTTCCGGATCCCGCACACAACTTTTTCAACATTAAACGCTCACCTGAAGTACCGTATCCAGATGTGTATTGTTATCTGGTTGAGATCGAGTGCGTCTACACGAGAGAAACGAGAAACAGTGAACGTAGTCCAGATGCCTTGAATTACTGAAATTTGGTAACACAATGTGGATGATGTTTATCTTGCGCTTGGAGATTGCTTGGTGTCACAAACGTCGTCTGTTTGGTTCGTTGCTAGGGTAACCGGGGGGCGTGGTCGTTGCGTTGCTAGCTGAATTGTATTAAATTGTAGGGAATGAAAATGTAAGGAAAAATGTAAGACCTGTAGATAATACAACGAGAAGAGAGAGAGAGAGAGAGAGAGAGAGAGAGTGTGTGTGTGTGTGTGTGTGTGTGTGTAGACACACATAGATACTTTGCTGTATTCATAATAAATCTGATGTGGTGTTATTGTGTGTTACATTATTAGATGAGATGTTCTTTTGTAGTGTGTGTGTAGTGTTTGTGTTGTGTGTGTGTGTGTGTGTGTGTCTGTGTGAGGGTTGGACTGCAGTTGTGTTGTTTATCACCACATTATCTGTGTAAAGCTGCTTAGTGACAATGTTAATTGTTAAAAGCGCTATACAAATAAAAATGTATATATTGTATTGTATTGTATTGTATTAATCCGCTGGGACTAATATATAGTACGAGTTTCGCCTCCTGATGTTCAATAAACCGAGTGTTGTGATCTCCCAAAAGTCTTGTGCATTGGTCATACACCGATTAATTGTTGCGTTCCATCATAACTTATAGCAAACGTGGTGTTGAAGTGTGAGAGAAGGTGTGAATGAACCTTCTGGTCACGAATAAACAAGAAGGCGCATGCAATACTGCTGGCTAACGGAAAAAAAATCGAACTGATATTGAATTCGATATTGTTGTAAGTTTGAGATCAAATGTGGATCGTTGTGTTTTGTTTTTCGGAAACCGAACCACTTTAATTTTCCAGCAGCAACTTGGTTTCTGGTCTGAGAGAGCATAAACAACAGAGTTTAATTAATAACATTATAATCACAAGAATATATAAACTGTCGCTGTGTATAATTCGTATCCCGCCGATGTTTTGAATGTTAGCGTTCGCTAACCGAAACGGATTAAAATACGTCACTTCCTCACATGAACGAATGGCCGTTGAAATGGTCTGTACCATATTTATACAAGATGAATCACTCCCATTCATTTATAAGAGTTATCCCAATCACCCAATGTCCTCTCATATAGTTGCTTCTTCTTAATGTAGTAAAACCCATTGCATCCAGCTTCCTTTGCATCAGGCTCCATTTTCATTCATAATGCACTTAGAATTCTGGGTATTGCTCAGACATGGAGCATCACCTCTAAATGTCAATCTTTTTTTATTATATTTAATGGACACTGTCTTTGGTCTCTGGCTCAGGAGATATGGCACAGAGGGAACTGGGTAGGAACTAATATTTGAGCCAGAGCTCATGAACAGGTAGAATTAAATCCTCTTCAAAAGAATCTGCATATGGCGTAGATGTTTCTAAAAAGCTGCACTGCAGGCAAATCAGCTGATTTGGCTGAGCATAGGATGTGGTGTCTCTTTAATTCCTTAACAACATCAGTTCATCGCCAGAAAACTTCAAAATATAAAGCTCTTCTGAATCCTTTAAGTCCTCGGGGTAATAAAACCGTATTGAGATATCTATGAGAACATTGAAAATGAAAATTTCGGTTGAATGAAATGCTGAATTTTGACACGGCATTGTGAAACGATGTTGATGTGCTTTCCTAATGCTGCGGCTCTCGCACCTAAAAGGCCCATCTTGATCTGTGTCCTTCTCAGATGGTGGTGGTGATCTGTGTCAATCCCAGGTCATTGGAGATTTCCAGGCCTTGGAAGGAGGAGAGCTCCACAGCTAGTCATACTGATCTGCCACGGCCCCCCTCGCCCTTGCCCTCTGCCTGGCACGTGTGCTCGCGGAGAGTGCTCCTGACCCGTGACACCCCCACGCCGTCCGCCTTGCTCCGAGTAAGACAGCAGAAATCGCGGAAACATCGCTTGAAGTTCTCATCCAGAAAGGCATACAGGATGGGGTTGAGGCTGCTGTTGGTGTAACCGAGCGCCACACAGAAGAAGTAGGCGCCCATGACAGCCGTAGTCTCAGGCACTTCCGGTGCCAGCGCCTTCACCAGGATGAAGATATGAATGGGCGTCCAGCACACGACGAACACAGCCACCACCACTAGAACAAGACGAGTGATGCGCCGCAGATTACGGTCCTTCTCACGGGAGCCCGACAGCAGACGGACGCTTTTCAAACGCAACACCATCAGCGTGTAACACACGCTGATGATAAGCAGGGGTGCCACAAAAGCAAAGACAAATACACAGATCTTCATTAGTGTGTCCCAGTAGACATAGGGATCAGGAAACTGGAGAGCACACTCTGTGGTGCCTAAGGGAAAAAAATAAAGGAACAAAAGGTCATCTCAGCTTGGAGAACTCTCATTACTGTGAAAAAAGAACTCCAATAGAATCATGTTTGGATGATGGAACAATCTCGATTATAAAATTGGATGAGCTTAGCCCTTTTTTTTTTACTCTTAACTCTGATACTCTGTTCAGGTAAAAAGGACCCTCCCTAGTGACACAACAGCCTAAGATTTATTACATATTACCAAGATGAAGGGATACAAATCTGGTTTTCTGATTTAATGTATTTTTCAGCCACTTTCATATGTGGTTTGAAATTTGATACACGTACAATATGTGACCATGTGACATGAATTAGAACGGTCAGATAGGAATTCACACGTGGTCTTCACCCGGTGTTGGCAAAATAACAGTTGAGGAGAGCAACAGTAGGGAATATATTCAGTGGAAGGATGAAGAAATCAGTGAGTTTCTTGATGTTTGTGCTGAAAGCTGGAAAGAAGCTAATAAAAATAAGTAGTGTTCGAAACAATTGCCCTAAAAAAAAGTATGAGCTTCATTAGACTGATACAATCTCATTAAACACAGATCATTTATGCATATCTAAGTAATAAACAAACAAACAAATAAATAAACAAATACATTAACAAATAAACAAATAAAACCGAATTGCACAACTAATGTGCTAATGAGATTAGGACATGTGCGTAAAAACATGTGCCAAATCAAATACGCGGATCACTAATCAGAATTTCATACCGGATCTACAGAGACGGCAGGGAAAGGAGAAGTGTAGGAGAGTGGAGGTTCGGGTTGGTACTTTAAATGTTGGTACTATGACGGGTAAAGGGAGAAAGATAGCTGATATGATGGAGAGGAGAAAGGTAGATATGTTGTGTGTTCAGGAGACCAAGTTGAAAGGGAGTAAGGCCAGGAACATTGGAGGTGGGTTCAAACTGTTCTATCATGGTGTGGATGGAAAGAGAAATGGTGTAGGGGTGATTCTGAAGGAAGAGTACAGTAAGAGTGTAGTGGAGGTGAAGAGAGTTTCTGATAGGGTGATGATCGTGAAGCTGGAAGTTGAAGGGATGATGATAAATATCATCAGTGCCTATGCTCCACAAGTGGGTTGTGAGATGGAGGAGAAGGAAAAATTCTGGAGTAAGTTAGATAAAGTGTTAGAAGGTGTACCTAGGAATGAACGATTGGTGATTGGGGCAGACTTTAATGGGCATGTTGGTGAAGGGAGGTGATAAGGTGGTGATGGGTAGGTATGGCCTTAAGGAGAGGAATGTGGAAGGGCAAAAAAAAAAAAAAGAGAGAAAAGTAGGCAGGAGTACAAGGAGATGCGGCAGCAGGTAAAGAGGGATGTGGCAAAAGCAAGGAAAAGGCATATGAGGAGCTGTATGAGAGGTTGGACACTAAGGAAGGAGAAAAGGATTTGTACCGATTGGCCAGGCAGAGGGACCGAGCTGGGAAGGATGTGCTGCAAGTTAGAGCAATAAAGGATGGAGATGGAAATGTGTTGACTAGTGAGGAGAGTGTGTTGAGAAGATGGAGGGAGTATTTTGAGCAGCTGATGAACGAGGAAAAAGAGAGAGAGAGAAGGTTGGATGGTGTGGAGGTGGTGAAGCAGGAAGTGGATAGGATTAGTAAGGAGGAAGTGAGAGCAGCAATTAAGAGGATGAAGAGTGGAAAGTCGGTTGGACCAGATGACATACCGGTGGTACGCACTGGAGAGAAGGGGAATGAAAGTCAGTAGGAGTAAGACAGAGTACATGTGTGTGAATGAGAGGGAGCGCAGTGGAGTGGTGCGGTTGCAGGGAGAAGAGGTGGTCTTCATCATGGTGTTAATGGGTGGTATATATTAGGCAGTATGTCCTCTTAGTTAAATTGTTAGAAGCTGGAAAAATGGGCAAGTGTAAAGATTTGAGTGAGTTTGACAATTTATGATTGCTAGATGACTGGGTCAGAGCATTTCCAAAACTGCAGCTCTTGTGGGATGTCTGCAGTGGTCAGTATCTATCAAAAGTGGTCCCAGGAAGGAACAGTGGTGATCAGTGAATTGTACTTAAAGCACCAAATAACTTTAACTGCTCTGTTACAAGATAGACAACTTTGTATTGTCCTGTCAAGCAGACAAAATCATGAACATGATGAATAGGACAGGTGGCTTTGCATGCTGAAGCGACGTACAGCTGTTATCACTGAGGGGTGTACTCACTTTTGTTGCCAGCTATTTTGATGATAATGGCAGTATAAGCTCCAAATTTAATTTCTTTAGTATTGTCCCTTGATAATATATACTAAAATGGTTGCTGAAAGGTGAAGGGTGTACTCTGTGTGTGTATATATGGAGGAATGGGCCAAACTACCAGCAACACTGTGTGTAAAAACCTTGTGGAGACTTACAGAAAACATTTGATCTCTGTCATTGCCAACAAAGGGTATATAACAAAGTATTAAGATGAACTTTTGTTATTGACCAAATACTTATTTTCCACCATAATTTGCAAATAAATTCTTTAAAAATCAGACAATGTGATTTTCTCGATTTCTTTTTCTCATTTTGTCTCTCATAGTTGAAGTGTACCTATGATGAAAATTACAGGCCTCTCTCATCTTTTTAAGTGGGAGAACTTGCACAATTGGTGGCTGACTAAATACTGTTTTGCTCCACTGTATATATAAAAGGTCCATAGTTCAAATCCCTGTACCAACAGGTTGGCCACTGTTGGGCCCTTGAGCAAGGCTCTTAACCCTCAAATGCTTGGTGGTATGAACAAGATAAATGTAATTCATTCTGGATAAGGGCATCTGCCAAGTACCGTAAATGTAATAACTGGTCTTTATAAATATACATGTCAAATGTGATTCCTGTTACATTCTATCTGTTAGTTATTTAGACATACACCTGCCCTTAGGGAATGGTGTGTATTTATGTATGTCGATATTGTTATATTTCTAGGAATGCTAATAATGTCTATGAAGATTTATTATTCTATTGTTATAAAATAAAAAGGAGATGGCATGGATGGATTCATTAATGCATGTTATAGGAAATGAGTCTTTAGGATGCCAATTACCATTGTTGGTCTGAGTACTGCCGAGGACCAGAGCTGGGATGCCAGCAGCCGAAGATAAAACCCAGATGAGGATGTTGATGATCTTGGCCTTGACGGGTGTGCGGAAATCCAGGGCCTTGACCGGGTGACACACGGCCACGTAGCGGTCGACGCTCATCATGGTGAGGGTGAGGATGCTGGTGAACATGTTGTAGTAATCAATGGAGATGAAGACCTTGCAGACCACCTCTCCGAAAGGCCATGAGTTGAGCAGGTAGTCAGTGCTTTGAAAGGGCATAGTGGTGGTCACAAGGGCGTCGGCTACTGCCAGGTTGAAGATGTAGATATTGGTGGCTGTTTTCATCTTAGTGTATCTACGAGAACGTTAAAAAAAGAAACGAGGGAACAAAGTACTATAGAACACGAAGTAGCAAGCATTGTTTGGAGAGTCCACATTTTTAATCCATTTGATTTAATCACTCAATTTGTCTAGATTTGTTTGGATCAGGACGATCACTCAAAGCTCTAAATTCTTCATAAAATAATAAGTAATTAATCAAGGAATATTTGCCTGTTAAATAAAAGCCATCTTGTCAGTAGCGTGGAAAAAACATTTTCTATGATTAATACATTTGTCATTTGCCACAAAAAAAAAAAAGAAATATCTATTACCACTATTACTATTAATTTAGATCTGATGAACAATTCTGGTCATTATAGGTTTAGAGATTTAAAGAAGAGTTACATTAGGCTTCATCTTGCCTATACTATAAATATATCTTGCCTATATGACATTTTATACATGATTTTCATATTATGACATTTTTCCTTTACACATGATTTGATTATTTTCACTTAAGATCTTTCAGAAAATTTAATTTTTTTGTTCATTTTTCACATGTGATTTTCCACAAATAAATGATTTGGGGTTTTTTGTTTAATATTTTCTATATGATTTACTTATGATTCAATTTTTGTCACCACATGACATTTTTTCATTATTAAATATTAATAACAAATGCATAATAATTTACCTTAATTATATACATGATTCATTTTTACTCCTCTGTGATTTTACACCAAAGCTTGAATTTTTTTACACAACTTTTCCCAAATTAATAATAATAATTAGCATTTTACATGCAATTAATTATCATGTTATATTACATGCTTAATCTCATATCACTATGTTTTCACACGATTCATTTATTTTCATCGTTGCACATTTGATGATTACGTGAGCAAAATATTTCCAAGTGACCATTTTTGTTTACATGCAAAACTACACATAATTCATTTAATTTCATGCTATTTTTTTCACATTTTCCATGTGATTTCTTTCCATATATATTTTTTTTTTTACATCACATTTATTGTCACTTCCAGATGTTTCTTACATAATCAAGTGTGAAATGTAATGCATGTTCACTGTTTTTTAAAATCTTCCTTTTAAAATAGATAAGAACTCAAATTTGAGTGATTCTAGTGATTCACTGCTGTAGTGGTACCATCAAGGGACCATCAAACAGTTTGTACATTTAGTATATACATATATTGTTTTACACCAAAAAAAGAATGTAAGATTCATGTAAGTGTATTGTTTCGAAACTGGTATCTTGCCCCCTCATGGCTCCTGGGCCCTTGGTTACATCCTGAGCTATCTGTGTCTGTGTAGTACATGCGCTCTTCATATTCATGTGGGTTTCTGCTGGGTTCCTCTAATTTCTATAAAACATAGCTGGATTGCCTATGCTAAATTACCCTTGTTGTAATCTTATGGTACTTTGGATTGAGTCTCATACCTGCTGTTCTCAGCATCCTCCAAAGTGTTTATTAATGAACCGGTTAGTGAATGAATAAAAGCATTGCTATAAATGCAAACATCCGTATTAAATGTGCATCCCTGACTGCTGGTACAAAATCAAATATATACCAAATTTCTTTAAGGGAGGATTTAAAGCCCACTTTGAGTCTCTTAATGAGTTTCGACATCCACTAGGGGGTGCCAGACCACCAATTTACAAATATTGTTCTTGGATCTTCGGTCAGACTTTTTTTTTTTCTCCTTAATGCAAATATTTCCAAGAACAAAAATCCATAAAGTATATGAAATCAACGTGGACTACGATTTTAGGTTATATTCCAGGTAAACTAAACACACACACACACACACACAAAAAAAAAACCCACTCTGCCCTCTACATTCAAGGACCTCAGGCTTGATGTATATTTATTTATTAATTTATCTTCTTACCTTATAATGACATACATCACCAGGCAGTTTCCCACCAGGCCGACAACGAACACCACGGAGTAGACAGCTGTGATGACAGGCACGATGGGGGAGAGGCTCTCGACCTCGCTTGGCCAGCTCTCATTCCCTGAGGAGTTCAGAGGCGCTTCTGAAAGCGAGTCCAAGTTCACCAAACAGTCCTCAACACCCGCAGACGCGCACTGATCCTCCTTAAAGATCTGCATCACGCTGATATCCATCTCCTCTAAAGACAGCAATATATAGTGGGGCAAAAAAAAAAATTGGAGATTTTTTTTTTTCTAATTTTATTGATTATATTTGAAATAAATGAAAAATAAAAAGAATGATTATAAAAAAAATTATGACAGCAGATGATGACTACATGTAGGTGACCAACAACACCAAAAGAAAATACATTCTAGAGCAAGAGTGCAACACCTACATATAATAGGAAGCAATATGATCTTACCGTGCAGTCTGTTCAAATAGGTGAGAAAGTCTCCGAGGCGACCTAATAAAAATAAGGAGTTGGGATTGCGTGGTTTGTCCCCGCACAGGATGCGTTTTCCACACGCACTGGCGCTATAGAGGCGCTCCAGCTGTGGCCGCCTGATGACATCAGAGCGCAGCGCACCGACTGAACCGCCCGCAGAGACACACACCGACTCTCAATGAAGTTTTGGAGCGAATCGACAGCAAGTGTTTGCAGTGTGGGTTTGCTGTTTTGTTCCGTTCTGGGGGCTTTTCTGTAAATAGAAGAAGAAGAAAAAAAATTTACTGAAATTCTTCTCAGTCTTTCCTGGTTGGGGTCCTGAACCTGGTACATCTTCAGAACAAACACACACACACAATACCTGCTCCCTGGAGCACATCTTGTGTACCTGTAAGCGTGCATTTCTTTCGACACCCTCAGAAAACAGTATGTGAAGGAGCATTACCTTGAACTTACCTTAAGAGTTATAATTTACAGGTTCAATTCATGCGTCTGCACACACACACACACACACACACACACACACACTAAAAACACAAGGCTGCACATCACAGAGCTACTCCTTTTCCAAGAATGCAAAAGGGACTCCGGTTTGTCCCTTTCATACAGTATATCAGTATTATGTATAACCATAAAACAGATGGCTTTCCTGTCAGGAATAGGTTCCACGGTTGCACAGCAGCAGGCAGCACTGCTGCCTCACAGCCCTGGGGGCTCAGGTTCAATCGTTCTGAGAGAGTGACTGTTCTGAAGAGTGGCTGTGCCTGTTCTCCCTTGTGTCCATGTAGGTTTCTCACCACCCTCTGATAAAAAACATTCCAGGAGAATGTGTGTATGCATAATGCTCAGTGATAGACTGGAAATTTGTTCCCAGGATGCATTTTCTGTCTCGCTCCCAGTGTGTATCGCACCTGTGTATATCAGAATACAGAAGTGCTTAAATGGGTTCCAAATTGATATCTGTTCAACAGTGGATTCTCATTGTGAAAACATAATCATTCTACACTGTATTGCCAAAAGTTTGCAGACACCTGGTCATAAATTTGGTATGTGCTTTTTGAGCATCGCATTCCATATTTAGTCCCAATTTGCTTCTTAGAATTCCTTCTGGGAAGATGTTCCACTAGATTTTGGAGTGTGCATGTGGACATTTGTGTTCGTCAGCCACAAGGGTGTTATTAAGGTCAGGTACTGGTGTAGGTGAGGTGAAGAGGCCTGGGGTGCAGTCAGCTTTCCAATTCATCCCAAAGGTGTTCAGCAGGGATGAGATCAGAGCTCCATAAAAAGTCACTCAAGATCTACCACTCCAAACCATGTAAACCATATCTTCATGTAGCTCGCTTTGTGCATCGCCATGCTGGAACTGGTTCGGGTTTCCAAGTTCAAGTGAATGAAAAATTTTATGTTCTATACAATTGTGTGCCTCCGGCTTTGTGGTAACAGTTTGGAGAAGAACCACGTATAGCAGGAAATGTCAGGGGGCCCAATACTTTTGTCCATATAGTGTATCTTCTGTAGTGTACCACTGACATCACCATGTTGCCTGAAATTTTCTCACACAATCAGAGTTATACTGTATATGCAAGCAGCATTCTATTTCACCCAACCAGCAATATATAGTCCATTGCTAACCACTAGCAATGTCACGAGGACACATCATAGCAAAGGCATTACGCCACTGCGATGCATAATGCTAACTATGTACAACGTTTACAAAATGCCTGGTAGGGGTGGTGCTATGGTCAGGGTTCAAAACGAATACCCTGTGAGCACGTCTTTGTCCTTAAGCCATGATTGTTTACTGACATTAGCCCAACCATGCCGAACTAATTACCCCTAATAATGCAACCTCCGTGACATAACCTCCAGAGTATATCTGGATATCAGTACTGGGTTGAGTGGGTTTTTAATTGACCAGTCCATAGCGAGCATTTGTGAAGAACCCTAATTAGGAAGCCATGGTAATGGTGCAGTCATAAATAAACAAATACACATCCAAACATATACATGTACTCAGCAGTTAAACTGAAGTTGAAGCTCAGGGGTAGATCAGTGGCTCCACAATGTTCGGTTTCTGTGATGATGAATGGAGCTGAGCCCTGTAACAATAATTGAATGGAAATGTAATTTATGGCACAATGGTAACAAAGCTGGTGGATATGATGTAGTAGCCGTTTACACCGCTTTATGCTGCACCGCATTCATTTCATAGAGGCATTTTTGTGCCCATTTAAATCAGTTCCTAAAGCTTACGTTTATGTTCGAGCTTTTATTAGCAAAATGTATTCATTTGAATTAACTACAAAAGATATAGAAAGGTCTTTGTCTGAAATGGATCAGAATACAGAATATACTGTACATACTGTATATATATAGAGAGAGAGAGCAATGCAAACCATTTCATCAAGTCAAAATTCGACATCTCAATAAAGAAAACATTTCAAATAAAATGGATACTGGTACCGGATGGTGGTTAAAAATGTTAGAAACTGCTGTTCTCCTCGGATGTTCACACAGAACAGTCGCTGGGGTTTATAGAGACTGCTGTGAAATATAATAACATCGATGGTGAGTGCTCCAGGGTCCATGGTTGAATCCTGAGTTCTGGTTTTAGCCAGTGTGGTGTTCCTGTGCATGTTGGCCCCTTGATCACGTGGGTATTTTCCATTTTCCTTTGTTTTCTCCCATAGATAAAACATTGCCTTTACCTCAGTTTGTTACATTTTCTACAGAGGATAGTTTTTTTTCCTTTCCATTTGGTAAGCTGCTTTGTTTTTATCTTTCTCTTTCACTCACTCTCTCTCACCATCGCTCTCTCTTTTCACCGATATCCTTATAATCTGGGGAGCACAGTCGTGCCACAGGGACGTATGACTCCTAAATGTGAGCACAGAATACATTAATCAGCTGAAAGTTAAGGTGGACTGTCCGGTCCTCGGATTCTTCTGACTCATTCTATGATGCTAGCATGTGTTCATTCTTTCAGATAATGTTGAATTATCAGCCGTCAAGGAATCAGAACGGTCGATAATCTCTCTCCAGGTGGGCCTATTCATGGACATCCTCACAAAGCAGTAGTCCAGGAGTGAAATATAGGCCAGGCACAGATGCCAGTGTAAAAACCACATTGACCCAGTCAAGACAGGGTGCTGGTAGAGGATGCAATTGCCTGTAACTGGCTTTATCAACTGTTTTCTGGTTTCTTAGGGAGGCGGTAGCTCGGTGGTTAAGGTCCTCGGTTACTACCTTAATTTCCAGACTATAAAGCGCACCCTTATATAAGCCGCACCCACTGAATTTTACAAAGATTTTTATTTTCAACATAAATAAGCCGCACCTGTCTATAAGCCGCAGGTGTCTACACTGAAACTAATGAACTTTACACAGGCTTTAACGAAAGACACTAAATGCAATATGTTGCGCTTCTATTAGGAGCATAGCGGTATTTTGGGAATAGCCTGCCACTGCATTCTTCCGGTATTACTGCGTGTGTGTGCGTGTGAGACTGAGGATTATGTCCTTATTATTTTCTGATGCTCATTTCTAAGTTTCTTTGACTAACCCATAACGCTGTTGCCAAGAAAAATAAAAAAGCACGAGTTTTGGAAACCTGTCTGTGCTTATATGATTTCTGTTGCAACTGGAGTTACCGAGCTCACACTTCACCCAGACTCAATACGTTACAACGGCTTGTATCTAAACAGTAGCCGACCAAGTAAGTCATTGTTCACTGTCTTCCTCCTTCCTTTCACAACTACAGTGGTACCATGACCTACGAGTGCATTAATGTACGAGTTTTCCGAGGTACGAGCGGTCACTCGGTCGATTTTTTTGCTTTGTTACGCGAGCAAAAAATTGAGGTACGAGCTCGAGACGCCGCTGCTAGATGGCGAAGCGAAGCCAGAAAGCGAAGACTGTGACGAAAATTAAGATAAGCAAAGAAGAAAAAGAAAAAATTTTAAAGTTTAGGGATACGTAGTGTACAGGAGTGATAGTAAAAAACGTGTTTTCCCTCCACCTCCGCTTATCGCCTCTACCCCCCCTACACACACACACACACACACACACACACACACACACACACACACACACACACACACACACCCCACCGGCGCTTTCGTTAGCTCAAGTCGTCTCATCTCCAAGGAAAATACACTGAATAAAACCTTATTATATCTTTACATACTCTTTCTATTATGTTTTTATACAAGATTTGTTATTTAGAAATGTATTTTCCAATTTAATAACATGAAGCATAAAAACGGGGTGTCATTTTGAGGGTTGGAACGGATTAATGCCATTTTAAGTATTTTCAATATGGAAAACTGATTTGATGTGCGAGCAAATTGAGATACGAGCTCGTCCACGGAACGAATTAAACTCGTAGGTCAAGGTACCACTGTATTTCTCTGGGGAGTTTATCTTTTGTCATCGTCGTGCGCCACCGGTGGAAGGTTTTTCTCCCGATGCCGTGCGGCTCAGAACACAGGTGAAGTGCGTTTTTTCGTTTCCGTTCGGAAATTTCATTGGTCTAATGTTATGTCGCTCAGTTTTTTTGGCTCCAAGTTTGTGAAACCGGGAAAAACCCAGGAAAAATCCATAAATGAGCCGCTTCGTCGTTTAAGCTGCGGGGTTCAAAACGTGGGAAAAAGTAGCGGCTTATAGTCCGAACAATACGGTAATCGAAAGGTCGGGGGTTCAAGCCCCGGTATCGCCAAAGCTGCCGCTCTTGAGCCCTTGAGCAAGGCCCTTAACGGGCTCCAGCTTTCCAACAAGCTGGGATATACGAAGAAAGATTTTTAAATGTGCTGTAAATGTATACAGGTATGTAACAAATAAAGGCAATTCTATTTTATTCTTACAGATCTGCTTTACCCAGGAGGCGGAGAATTTTGGTATCTTCAGTCTGGCTTTGTTTGACCCATTGGAGTGAACGACTGTAGGATTTTTACTTGTGACTTCTTTCAAGCGTATGTATGATAATCTGAAATAGGCTTCTCTAAAAACAGCAGAGGAAACTGTCTACTCTGAACTTTCTGCACTAATTGCCTTGTATGCCAGATTGGTGGTCAGATCACTCAGAGGTGACCTTTTTCCATAACACGATTGGCCATATTAGCTGGTTTTAACTGGCCTTGCAGCATTCATGACACTGAACCCACTTCTTGCTTAAACATTGGGTCACTAAATGCACAGGAAGTGGCAGCTACTCCATTCCACAAATGCCATTCATGAGCCCTTGTCACTCAGCAGTGGGACCATGCGGTTTACAAAGTGACTCTTATTTTGTTCTAATTAAATATTTTTAATACGAAGAACACCTGCTCCTTAGCAGGAGAGGGTTTACTTTAGGCACAGCAAGTGTCGGGTGAAAATGATGGCTCTTATGACAGCTAGCATCTGTCCCTTGGTCTGTCTTTTGAATTGGGCACATGTTAAAAGCAACTGTGACTACAACAGTTTGTGCACCCAGCTACTACCAGCAGTTATTTTCTATTACATCAGTAAATTAACTACCCAATAAGCTCTCGAGGCTAAAACTAGTGTCCATAAATTAGCAAAATTATAGAGTAAATTAATCCACTGGTTATTTCTTCTTACACCCTGCACAAATTTCACCATTCCC
>JAAIIK010000072.1:373310-402753 GCA_014706435.1 Silurus glanis | reverse complement strand
TCTGTCTGTCTGTCTGTCTGTCTGTCTGTCTGTCTGTCTGTCTGTCTGTCTGTCTGTCTGTCATGTACAGCATGTCTTATTATAAATTAAAAACTATAAACCATGTTAAGTTTTTAGGTTATTTATCTGCACTCGAAACAATCTGCTTCCTGCAACACGTCCTCGAGTGCTACATGTTTGTTTAGCGGCTGAGCGTTAAGTTGAAACCTACAATACAGACAAATTCACGAGTTATAACAGTATGTGACACAGCGGCATCTACATAAACGGATCTCTTTTACACCTTAAATGGCAACTTTGTCACTGACCTAACAGAAATAGGAGGCTCTGATTAACATGGTCGCATTCTGGCTTGGATGTAACCATGGATACAGGGCAGTAATGTGTTTTTTGCTCAGACAGTTGGGACTTTTGTTAAAGACAAGCCACAGTCATCGAGGGGGATAGTAAAATCATGATGTGGGAGGGAAAAAAAAAAAAAAAAAAAAAAAAAACACTTCATGACACAATGAGAAATGAGAAATCTTTCGCTTCCAACCCTTATAATCCCGAACCTTATCGCGAATAACACCTGTGATGATCTTACGTGCCGAGTAAGATGAAGCTTAGCGAACTAGAAAATCGCACAGGGACAAATGAAGAGCCACAGTTGCTAATGGCCTCCTTCTCATGCATGTGGCCCTCTGCCATATTGATTTAACCTAAGCACGCCACTAATGGACCAGAACACTGTATATGACTATTAAATGTCCCGCTTCACCCTTTTCTCCCCTTTAACCAATATAAGGTGAAATGACATGTTGCTAAGAGACTGGTATTTTTCGTGTCATGTGCTTTATTGTTCCTGCACTCATTTCTCGTCCAATGTAAGGGAATATCGGCGCAGACGGAAGCTTCATTTAGCTTTTATTTTAAAAGGTCGAACAAAAAACTGAGGTAAAAAAAAGAGACAATTGTCGAGTCAAGTGTTCTTCGCTCACCTTTGAGGCTCAATTCAAGTTGCTGAGATGTCCTTTAGAGACATGAAGGAAGAAACACAAGAGCAGTTGATTCAAAGAAAAACAGTCTCTTATAGGTTAAAGCAGGTCTTTAGGATAATTAATGCTGTTAACGTGGTGGCATTTGTGTATGAAAGGAGCTCACGAGTCCTAACCTCTACACTATAAACAAGAGTCAATAAAGGGTTTGCTGATTTAAGGGGTTTATTCCTGACTAATACTGATTGTTAAAGAATTCAGCAGCCTTGCCAACATGATATTTTGTAGTCTGGTCAAATGTAAGCAGCACATAATGGAATATGTTTTCGAACAGGTTTTACAATTACAATGCATGAGGAGCTCTAAAGAAATGTAATTTTTTTTTTGAATATTTGGGCCAGCTAAAAAAAAAAAAAAAAGGCCATTCACACCACATGCTTTTTTTTTTTTTTTTTACGTTCGAGAGGCGCAACGAAAGTATGAAGACTTACGAGGGAACAGAGGGTGGGAAAAAAATATCAGTATGAGCAAGTAGGGCGTGAAAGAGAGGCAGACAGAGAGAGAGAAAGAGATATAGGTAGGAGTGTTCTCATGCTTTCATAATGACCTTGAAGTGTGAATGCAGGACCCTGAATGCAGCAAGTTTGTTTAGAGGCTGTGACGTTTCTATGGCAACCAGAGTTTCCTTGTAGAGCACCAGGAATCTGGCAGTTCGGAGATTTTTATTCCAAACTTCGTGTCCTTGATCTGCGAGACGAGCGAACTGAAGCGTTTCAAATGAGCGCAATTACGGCCCGAGTTAGTTACATTGATTAAAGGCGGTACTTTTTGTACTCCGCGGGCAACACGCTTTCTAAATGAATGAAATAAGTTGTGTTGGATGACGATTTGGCTTTGCATGCGCCACAGTATGCTTCAGAAGAAAGAACAGACCAGAAGAAACACCAGAACAGTCTCTTGGTGCCGTCAGCCTGAGGCACGGCCTCAGGGGTCAAGGGTCTCACAGGGATTTTTTTTGTTTTTAACTAACATCTCATCATGCAGCAACAGATTCAGACAAATCATGAAAAAAACATGAGGGGAACAACAAACACTATATGACCAAAACTATGGGGACACATGATCATCAGGCCCATATGTGGTTCACACAGATGGAGGTAGACAATCGTATAGAATGTTTTTGTGTACTGTGCCATCACTATTTCCCAGCACTGGAACCTTTTTTTCCCAGCAAGACAATGCACCTGAGTGCAAAGTAAGCTATATGAAGACCAGGATGCTCATCAAGCACATACAGGTGTCCACAAATTTTTTGCCCATACAGTGTATAATACACAGTCCTGTACAATGACATTTTAAGGGGTAATTACTTTCCGCACCTAAAGGACACGCAGCACTCTAAAAGAGCAAGGTAGCCATTACGGACAGAGAAAACAACCGGTTTGAAATAAGCACTACAACTACAACCTGGAAAAACATCTCTGAGGTCTGCAACATCATTAATTCTTATAATCTCATTGTGACACCTGTTGGATTTGTGACTTTTGGTATTACAGGGCTCAATTAGATTAATATTTTCCGTGTCTATTTCATAAACTGTATGAAAGATGCCAACACTTTGACGCCCCCGTTATTATATTGTTACTATAGAAACAATAACCTGCGAATAGGCTTGCAATCAATAGTACTTTCAGAGATGTTATAGAAAATTCAATCGAATCGTCTTCGGATCAGTCGGTTTCGAGAATTCAACAGCACCATTGTAAATAAAAAATTATGAGCCAATTAGACGTTTAACAATCCATGGATTCGACAGTAACCAGATCAAATTCTACTGTTGTACTCATTATATTCCAGAAACTGTATGGAAAAAAAATGCAATGGACATGTTCTTCCACTGCAGTGGTATCGCATAAGTTAGGTAAAGAATAAAACATGAAATGGAGTGCTGTAATAGAAAACAGGTGGTGTAATACCAATACTATTACAACGTTTTTTCATTTTGCAATAACTACAGGTCCTAAAGTTTTATTCCTCCAAGCTTGCTCCAGTTATAGCACCTGTTGCCTCATCAGCTTTTTTCCCTTTATTTTGATAGTAATTTTATATATTACTATTACTATATATATGTGTATACATACATACACACACAAGACCTGTGTCCTGAAGTCTCTCCTGGTTGATACAATAGACTCCTGTTAAATGCTAAACCTGCATCCAGAAATCTTTTACATATTAACAATAGTCTTCTTATTTTGAATTAAAAACAAACAACAACAACAAAAAAAACTATATATACTCAGGCCAAGATAATGTGTCAACCATACAAGTTATTGTGAATGATATGTTCCTACAGAAGCTAACATTCAAAGTAACTTTAACCTGTGAATTGCCTTTAAATCAATAGTACTTTCAGAGCTGTTTCATCTAAACTTCTTCCGAATCAGTTCATTTTATAGAATTAATTCATTACATAAATCTTAATTTAACACTTGTATTCCCTCTATGACATTTATGATAGATCTGGTGTTGTGAAACACTCAGAATGCACAAACACAAGAAGTAGTAAAAAGGAACTCGATCACTATGACAACAATCCGGCATGTGGGTCTCTGATGGTTCTCCAACTGTGGTGCCACAGCTACCTTCAAATGAAGTTACACGCAGGCTTGGATGCACAGTGCGCTACTAAGGAGACATAAAATTGGCAATGGAGGGGAAAAAAAAAGCTGTGTACTTCTGAATACCTGTGTAATCTAAGAAATTATTTGAAACGTTCCTGATAGTGGTGATTAATCTCTGACTGTGTGGAGTTTCCTACCTTCATATCTCCTCACTGACATGCCTGAGACACAACATCAAAATATATAAATAAAAGCACGCCATACATTTTTCTACTGACAATCAGAACAACTCTACCAGCCTTTCTTGTACGTATATTCGAGTCAGAAAAGCGCTGATGTTACCCAGTCCCGTACACTGTATTCAAACACGCTGCTCTGAAAATCACCACATCTACAAGGCTGCACATTAGCTACACCATCTGCCCAATTTCTCACCGTGCCTACTTCGACAAGGAGCTGAAAATTATATGAAAGTAGAGATACTTTGTGCAGAGGGCTACGAAACGTGATCAAAGTCTTCGCTGTGCGTCATACTAGCACAAAAGCAAAAGATGGAGCTCTCACTAAAGCCATTAGCACTGATGGCGCAATAATGGAGGGCCAATTTATAGACTCGTGTCGAGCGGAGCTGACCCTATAGCCATTTCAGTGAGAAATGGAGGCTCATTTTAACCTTTTAGATCAGGTAATATACTTGCCGGAGCATTTAGGAAAAACTGTCACCAATTTTATCGCTGCTTAAACGTAAGGCCAGATTATGAGCGCCAGACCTTACATGCATTAAGATTATTAATGAGGTAATTATAAAGGAAGACAATTAATTTGATAAAAAAAAAAAAAAGGAGAAAAAAACTAAAACAAAACGGATATTCCCGTTTTGCTCTTCAGCACCTTTCGGATGTCTGATGGTCTTTGTTAAAGCTGCTTCGGTGCTCAATTCAAACAAAATGCCACTGATGTCAGTAATCAGGACCTAAACAGGAACTCCCAGAGGCACTGAAAGGCTCATCGGTGCAAGAATGGCTTCGCTGCAGGAAATGCCAGAAGGACCCAATCACTAGCTGATTGTAACACAGTGCAGTATAGACGTTTTGGTGACGTGCACTGTCTATAGAAGTGCAGCAAATGATACTTCAAAGGTCTTTGACATCAAGCCGTTTGTAATGTTTTGAGTCAGTGGGTTATTGTTAAGAGCACTGACAGAGCATCGCATCGTATTTGCGGTGATGTTCTGTATCCTAGGTTTGAAATACTACTAGTATTACAATTATTACTTGAATTCCTATGCACACCTACCAATCAGTGTTATGAATTATATATCATTAAATGTCTAGATGAATTAAATACTTATTTTAAGAAGAAGGAGGATCATAGGGTGACATATAAGAGTGGAGGAGGGTGCACACAGGTGGACTATGTTCTATGTAGGAGATGCAATCTGAAGGAGCTTGGGGACTGTAATGTGTTGGCAGGGGACAGTGTAGCTAGACAGCATCGGATGGTGGTCTGTAGGATAGCTGTAGGAAGAGGTGCTGGATGATTGGGCAACTACTGCAGAAGTGATAAGGGAGACAGCTAGAAAGGTACTTGTTGTGACATCTGGAAAGCGAAAGGAAGACAAAGAGACGTGGTGGTGGAATGAGGAAGTGCAGGAGAGCATAAGGAGGTTGGCAAAATAGAATTGGGATCGACAGAGTGATGAGAAAAGTAGGCAGGAGTACAAGGAGACGTGGCAGCAGGTAAAGAGGGATGTGGCAAAAGCAAAGGAAAAGGCATATGAGAAGCTGTATGTGAAACTGGACACTAAGCAAGGAGAAAAGGATTCATACCAATTGGCCAGCCAGAGGGACCGAGCTGGGAAGGATGTGCTGCAAGTTAGAACAATAAAGGATGGAGATAAAAATGTGATTTATAAATGGACATTTGGTGCAACCCAGACGAGGATGGGTTCCCTCTTGAGTCTGGTTCCTCTCAAGGTTTCTTCCTTATGCCATCTCGGGGAGTTTTTCCTTGCCACAGTCGCCACCGGCTCGCTCATCAGGGAAAAACTTATAAACAACATATAAATTTTTTATCACCACATTATCTGTGTAAAGCTGCTTTGGACGTGGATAGGATTAGTAAGGAGGAAGTGAGAGCAGTGATTAAGAGGATGAAGAGTGGAAAGTCGGTAGGACCAGATGACCTACTGGTAGAAGCATGGAGATGTTTAGGAGAGATGGCAGTGGAGTTTTTAACCAGATTGTTCAATAAGATTCTGGAAGGTGAGTGGATGCCTGAGGAATTGAGAATTGAGAGAAGGAGTGTGCTGGTACTGGTTTTTAAGAATAAGGGAGATGTACAGACCTGCAGTAACTACAGGGGAATTAAGTTGATCAGTCACACCATGAAGTTATGGGAAAGAGTAGTGGAAGCCAGGCTGAGAGAAGAGGTGACCATCTGTGAGCAACAGTGTGGTTTCATGCCGAGGAAGAGCACCACAGACACATTATTTGCTTTGAGAAGGTCAGAAGAAGTTGCATTGTGTGTTTGTGGATTTAGAGAAAGCGTATGACAGGGTGCTGAGAGAGGAGTTACGGTATTGTATGAGAAAGTCTGGTGTAGCAGAGATGTGTGTGAGGGTGGTGCAGGACATGTATGAGGACAGTGTGACAGCAGTGAAGTGTGCAGTAGAAACGACAGACTGGTTCAAGGTGGAGGTTGGACTGCATCAAGGATCGGCTCTGAGCCTTTTCCTGTTTACAGTGGTAATGGACAGGTTAATGGATGAGGGCAAACAGGAGATTTTTGTGGATTTGCATGCGCCACAGTATGCTTCAGAAGAAAGAACAGACCAGAAGAAACACCAGAACAGTCTCTTGGTGCCGTCAGCCTGATGATGTTTATGGATGATATTGTGATTTGTGGTGAGAGTAGTGAGCAGGTTGAGAAGAGCCTGGAAAGGTGGAGGTACGCGCTGGAGAGAAGGGGAATGAAAGTCAGTAGGAGTAAGACAGAGTACATGTGTGTGAATGAGAGGAGGGGCAGTGGAGTGGTGCGGTTGCAGGGAGAAGAGTTTGAGAAGGTGGAGGAGTTCAGGTACCTGGGGTCAACAGTGCAAAGTAATGGAGAGTGTGTTAGAGAAGTGAAGAAAAGATTGCAGGCAGGGTGGAGGGGATGGAGAAGAGTGACAGGAGGGATTTGTGATAGAAGGGGATCTGTAAGAGTGAAAGGGAAAGTTTATAGGACTGTGGTGAGAACTGCAATGTTGTATGGTTTAGAGACACTTCACTTAAACTAGGAGACCCAAACATGTTCCAGCATGACAATGCCCCTGTGCACAAAGCAAACTCCATGAAGATATGTTTACATGGGTTGAAGTGAAAGATCTTGATTATCCTGCTATAAAGCTCTGACCTTGTATCTATTCAGCACCTTTGGAATTAATTGGATTGCTGACTGCACCCCAGGCCTGCTCACCTACATCGGTACCTGACTTTACTAACACCTTTGTGGATGGAAGAGCATAAACATTTACAACCCCACTCCAAAATCTAGTGGAACATCTTTCCAGAAGAGTGGACGTTATTTTAACATGAAATGGTGACAAAATGTGAAATGGAGATATTCAAAAAGCACATATGAATCTTTTGCCTAAATAGTGTATTAAGATGGACATATGTAGAAATCTGGAAAATGGTCTAATCATACACACAGATCGACCGAGATGTTTTAATGTACTGCTGAGAGCAAGTTCATGTTTTGTGATCCACTGTGACACTTCAACATACGTAGGCAGTGTGACACGAAGACCGGCCACAGAACTGTAGAGTCACTCTTGTTTAATTTGTAACCAAGGAAACAGGCAATCTGATGACCTGTGTCAACAAGAGCAAAGAGAATCAGTTACTAAGACGAAATGATAATGTTCCACATGACTTGCTTAGGACCTGCACGGAGGACCGAACAAGGGATTAACGTTATCAAACACAAAGTGCAAACTTGTTCGCTGTTTGTTTTCAAATTCAGAGCAGCACATTCCTTATATGAACCTGGGCACGAATCAAAATAGACAACCTAATCTTTATTGTAGGACTATAAGTTTATTCTACACTGATGAGGACCATAGATACTGACCACTGTAGATCAGGAACACCCCACAGGAGATGCTCTGACCCAGTCGTCTAGCCATCACAATTTGGCTCTTGTCAAACTCGCTCCAATCCTTACGCTCACCCATTTTTCCTGCTTCTAACACATCAAATTTGAGGGGAAAAATGTTTACCTGCTGCCTCATATATCCACCCACTAACATGTGCTATGATAAAGAGATAATCAGTGTTATTCTTCTACATCTATATAACCACAAATGACTGTAAAAGACTGTAGAAAGAACATTTCTCAATCTTACATTCCAGTACTCATGTTAGTTCTCTCCAGTGTTCTGTATTGTTTAAAGACTATAATCACACTCTTGATATCACCCAAATGAGGATGGGTCCACTTTTGAGTCTGGTTGCTCTCAAGGTTTCTTCCTCATAACATGTAAGGCAGTTTTTCTTTGCCACAGTCACCACGGCTGCTCATCAGGGATAAACACACATCGCTCACCTTAACTGTTAAATTCTGTAAAGCTGCTTTGAGACAATGTCTGTTGTGAAAACGCTATTGAAATAAATTTGACTTGACTTATTCACTCACAGGTCATAATGTTCAGATATAATAAGTATACACAGTAGAACCTCAGTTTGTGGATAAAGTGGCTTACGAGTGTTTTGTAATACGAGCAGAATTTTTTGCTGAAATTTACATTGGATTGCGAGCAAAAATCCAATATACAAGCATCGAGCGAGGACGTGTTTTCAACTGATGGTTCTGTTCGCTTACCCAAGTCAGCTAACCAGGTAGAGTATTTGCCCTCAGTCTTTGTGTAGCTACCGTATCGTAAGCAACCCAAGTAGAGTTCTCTTTAACATACATACTGTACTGTTGTAAGGATGGTCAGATGTCTTCATGAGGCCAGACCCCAAGAACCGCCATGCCACAAAACAATAAACTTTCTAATCTGAGGAGAGGATCTCTTTAATCTGAGGAGATAAAAAGCCATTTGTTCAGATGTCCTCTCACCCATCCTTGAGCCAACCGTCTTTCCCTCCTGGGGATATGGCCAGGTCATGGAAAAGTGACTTAGAAGTTCCCAGGAATTAAAGTTACTATACTTGCATACTGTCATAATACATAATACATTTTCGGAATGTATGAATTTTACCTTTACATGTTTGTTATCATTTGAAAGGTCTTAGTGCAATTGGAAATATGATATCAGTCCCATATCAGTGGAACAGACCAAAAATAAAGATCTTAGGTTTGTGGAAAATTCTGTCCTACTGATATGATGGGTTGTCCCGTCGTCTTTATCAGGTGTTGGTTTTTACCCGAGGTTGGTACTTGGTTATTAGGTCACCTGCTGTCCCAAGAAAGGGTTTGCAAACTTTTATTACTTTAAATTTACGAGTTCATGATGGTTTGGGTATTTAAGGAGATTTGGTGAAACACTCAGGGATACAAGCATATTGTAGTCAAAACTTCCCACACAGTCTTCGTGCGTCTCTATTGCCAGATACAGTGACTAACAATTCTTTTGTAAACTGCATTGCTAAAATATTTGGTTTTATGTGTAACTTTCTTGTATTATCCGTTTTTGATTTGACATTTGTTTATTGATTATTGCCTGGCAAATAAAGTATATACAGAAGGCTCATGAACGGATGGAGCATAGAGCACAACATCTGTGACCTTCTGATTTCTGACTATCACTGACTTATGACAAAGTGACAACTATTGTTTATGCATGAGCAAACATTGAGCAGCCTACTGAAAGAATATTAGTTTACGGTTATATCCTCTGACTAAGATTCAGACTGGCGAGTTTGTGAAGTGCGAGAAAGACGAACAAGCAGCGTACCTTCACCCACGGCAGTGGATTCCGTCGTTGGGCCATTGGGTCGGTCACCTATACTGTATTCTTACGGTGGACCACGTGTGTGGGTAAAGCAGCGTATGTTGCGTACTGTTTAGTTGTTAATAAGTGTAGTGATTATTAGAATAGTGAAGCAAAGTCTCTCATGAAGAACAACCCTTAAATGGAAGGCGCTACGAAGAAGGAGGAGATTTGTGATTAAAAGTGAGAGAAAAGAAAGAGATTCAAGTGACTCAAAAAACAAAAATGAATCGAAAAATTTAAGTGTAAATTAAGTGAAGCCAGTCATTCAGGTGAAAGCCTTTCCGACATCATAATGGAAGGAGATTCTCCTTCCAAGCAAGAACCCTTTTTCTCCTCCTCCTCTCCTCCTCATCTACCTCATACCAGCCTCGACTCTCCTCAAAGGTACAGTAAACATCATATTTATTTGTTTTTATTTAAGATTATTATTGTGACAGTATACAGTAACACAATAACATCACTTATGTATTATTATACTGTATTACTGTACTGTGAATTTACATTATTTGTTATGGGAAAACTCGTATCGAATTTGGTTTGCGAGCACGTTTTCCGGAATTAATTATGCTCGTAAACCGAGGTTCCACTGTACTGTATAAATATATACTCATCAGTATATACTGTATATATACATGCATACACACACACAAAAACACATACGCATGGTGTAGGTTTTCTGCCATTCTGGGGCTGCATTTCTGTAAATGATGGAGAGAAATACAGGTACTTATCCACCATGCAACACCAACAGGGAGGCGTCTGATTGTCCCCAAATTTATTCGGCCCTTTAGCAAGACAGCAAGCCCCAACATACAGCCAATGTCATTAAGAACTTTCTTCAGGGTAGAGAAAAACAAGGAGTCCTGGAAGTAATAGTTTTGGCCCCCACAGAGCCCTGATCTCAGCATCATCGATCCTGTCTGGTATTACATGAAGAGACAGAAGGATTTAAGCCTACATCCATGGAAGATCTGTGGTTAGTTCACCAAGAAGTTTGGAACAACCTACCTGTTTTTTTTTCTTTTTTTTTTTTTTTTGCCTTCTTCACTTACACACACACACCATATTGGTAAAAACTTCCATCATCATTACACATGATCTTTCATCTCCGATCCTAAACCTTTTGAGACTGCGGCCAGAAAGCAGTGCATAAAGCCCACAGCATTTCAAGGTCCACAATCTGACATCAGTTAATCCCAGATGTCTGCATCAATCAGTGCTAATAGGGTGGAAGGTTATTTCCAGCAGGACACACAAAAAGGGTTCTCACCTGTTAGCTACCAGCTCTATGACTTGTTTTCCATTTCAGCTAGAGTGTCTGTACACAAATTATATAGGTGCTGCAGCTGCTAGGGTCCCCCACGCACCGCACACACCCAGCATCTGCATTATGGTGCTGATGGCAGCATTTGGAGGTTATTTGGAAAATAGCATAAACAGAACTGCAACTAAAAAAAACACAAGACATGCTTTCAGGCAACATGCATCAAGTGCCATTATGTATAGTGGATATAATACAGCGAAATGATCAAGCACTATAAAGACCACATTACAGACAAGTAACTAAGTACAGACATCCATTTGAAGATTCTTATATAATCAAGCAGGATTGTTCCACTTCAGTTTTCACATATGTATGTCTTTAATATAGTAATAACCAGGCTGAAAGCGAAATGCCGTCAACTCGAAAGTTGTTCTGTGGGTACGATTAATGTCCGATTTCTGAATTTGCGATTTCTCTCATTAGCATAAATAACAACAGAAAGTGCATAACTCACGTTAAGACTCGAGACATGGGTGGTGTTTTGATTTTAATAATTTTTTTCTGTTGGACTTTCATTTGTAAAGGGGGTTCCTTGAATTAACATACAACTTCGTTTTAGATTTATATCCCCTTATCCCTTTTGAGCTGCACTAGAACCCCATAGAACCCCAGAAGTACATTTATTCGAGTAGAATATTTTAATACTCTTTCCACCTCTGCCTACTGAAGCTAGACTTGATCTAGTTTGCTTCTCTGACACATTCATAGCACGTCACCAACATTCGGGGGTGTGCTGATTATTTACTGCATTAGAATTTATTCGCACAAAATGACTTCAACACTGCAACAGGCCGTTCTCTAAAATAATGTCAACAGGCATTATGAGGGGGGGAACGAAAAAAAAACCACACAACCTCATTACGATCTCTATCAGAGTGTTAACCTTCCATTTCCCCACAGCGTGTGGTTTGATGAGGAGACGCACATCATATTCATTAAAGCCTTTTCTACCTGCAGCATGGAGTACGATTTCTATTCAGCGCTTCTGAATACACCGGGCTGTGCTGGGAATTTGTAAGTTATTCGTGATACTAGAGTTATGCAGTTCTCCTACGACAAGAACGACTGATGCGCAGGCAATACCGAAAGATTACACTAAACAATATACAGCGATATTAGTATTGAATTTTTCTCCATCGGCGAGTCAAGTAAACAAGTTTAGAGGATCAACACCTATACAGAGAAAAAGGTAAGTAATGCATAGCAAAGCTTTCAGATTTATGGATCGATGCTTTAGACAGATGTTTCATCTAATGCCAGTTTAACAGTAATGTAACCAATTCGGACTGAATTATTTATTACTGAATGCGGAAACGAATAGGAAGTCAATTTAAGTTGGAATAAGGTGCGTGCACGAGGATGTCGCAGCACGAATCAAGTCTTCTAACTGATTTTTACCTTCGCAAACACAAAATAGGATGCTTGGGAGGAGGACCTGCTTGGGTGTCTGGTTCAGGAGCTCAATAAAGTTGTTCTAAAAAGAAAAATGAAGAGCGTGACCTAAAGTTCACACATCACTGGGGGGAAAAAAACAGATAAGAAAAAAGGTAGAGTATATCACACAATTTGGTTCATTAATTTAAGCTTTATTGGAATGCATCCTCGTATTACACACAAGACATAAATAACACGGCATATCAGTCACTTTGGGAACCATTTCATAATATTTCTGAATATGAGTAACCCTATGAAAATCAAGTTAAAGCCCCTGTATTTAATGGCTGCACACGGAAAAACTGAAAGAGGACTGCAAGCGTATACACTTACTGATGTGTAGCGTATATACACTAATCATGCTCTGTTAACTCAGTGAGCCTGGGGTTGGTTAAGTTACTCTTATGAACACAAACACACTTACATCAACACAGAGTGGATCAAGGCTCCCCCCCCCACAATGCAGCAATAACAGACACTCACACAACATCCACTGATGCAAACACGAACGCTGAGAGAGAGAGAGAGAGAGAGAAAGAGTTCAGCTGCGGGCGGCCACAGCCGGTGTGGACTGCTCTGTGGACTGCAGCTGTTTGCCCAGATATTCCCTGCAAAACAAGACACAATCGTTAAACCCTTTCACCTCGTTCCCTGTTGCTTCCAGCTTTATGGATTTCTTGAAATCGGCTGCAGGTATGTAGTTCGGGGCGGCGCTGGATCTTTTCAGCCACTTATTTTAACGGAGTTAAAGAAGTAATTTGTGGACTGACAAAGAGATGTTAATTACAGTCTCACTTTCAAAGGCGCTGCATTGTGACCTGCGTATAAGCTGAATGCACACCGCAACCGCATCCAACTCTGCATTTCTGAATAATCTTTTATGCAAACGTTATGTTCCAGGATAGAAATCTGGAGAGAAAAAAAAAAGGCCACTTTCATAAGCAAGACACAATAGCATTTGGATTTCGTACTGTGTGAAACCGCTTCCTGGTTAAAAGCTTTAAAAGCCCTAAAAGCCCGCCATCTTGAAGTCTAAAATATTCGTGCCTTCCGGCTCATTTTGTCTGAACGAATGACTCAAAAAAACAACAAAAAAAAAACAAAGAAATGCACTTGCATTATTGCGTGTCTGCACTCTTGTTCTTAGGAAGATATTACAAAGCATTTTTTAAATAAAAAATAAAAAAATCCGGCTTTATCGAATAATCCAGACAGAAACTATCAAATAAGTAAACAAACAAACATACACAAATAAATAAATAAATAAATACATACATACTCTGAGTATACTTTTATTATTCCATTATGCTAGATTTTTGTTAAATTCGTAAAAAAAAAATTTCGCAATATTAAGATTTATTCTCAATATCATTAGCAATTCACAGCTCATTCGCAGGGACTTAGATGGCAGATGCTCCATTTAAACTAATACTAATAAAAACTAACTCGGTCAGTAAGTCGTATGTTCCGAGTGATGCATTCTAATTACACCACTTGATCTCTGTCGCTGCAGCAAAATACAGGATTTTTCTAAAGTCACAACCCATCAAACAGCTGCTGGGGCAAAAAGAAAGTAAATAAACGTGATAATAGCATGCTCCTGATAGTCCCAGAGAAAGTGAGACATTGCCTGAAAGAGCTCCAGCGGTGCTCCAACCTCAATCGCAACACAAGCTAAAAGACCACGAACACACAGCACGAGCTAAACAGCTTCATGACCTCTTCGGATGGAGCGAGAAATCCATGTTTATGTGCTTTGTAAGACTCCGAGAGCTCCCGAACGCCTACAAAAAGTCACCGAGACGTTTGAAGATTATATCGCTTTCCATCTCTTTAAGCAGTACGAACAATCCCACACCCAATTTAATAAGATGACAATAAGCACGTGTCAGTCACAAAGAACATAGACCCAGGCATCCAGAGAAGACAATCTGTGCTATATATAAACAGTGCACTTCAGCACGAACATCTGCTAGAAGAACAAATCCATAGCAACAATTACGCCAGCGCGAATCCGCGATGGTCTGAGGCTAATGGAGGAGAAGTCTACCTGTGACTCTCCCGTGTGTGAAATATAAAAACCATAAAATAGAGGCATGTGCTATAAGCAAAAACGCTTTTCGAATTTTCGTATTCCAAACCCCCTGTTCGCGCACTCCAAATTGAACTCAGGTGCATCATGTTTGCTTTAATTATGTTGAAATAACTTGAATTGCACATGATTTAGGAAGGCAAACACTTGAATTTACCAAGCCATGGAACTTGGCCAAGGAACTCTCCATATCAAACAGTGAATACCATTAAAAACAAAACAAACAACAACAAAAAAAACAAAAACATACAGAGCCACCAGGACGGGTAATTTTGTTCTATGAAAGTACTGAGTGGCTTTACTCTTAAATGATTCATCTAATGGGCACTTACAGCATTACTGTCCATCAATCACGGTGCTATTTCCTTAAAAATAAAATTAGAAAGACGGTACTTGTAAATTTGGCATACTGTACAGTGGTGTGAAAAAGTGTTTGCCCCTTCCTGATTTCTAATTCTTTCGCATGTTTGTCACACTTTAATGTTTCAGATCATCAAACTAATTGAAAGAAAAAAAAAATGGCTTCATAACCTTTTCCAGACTAATACATCTCAATTATTTTCAATCTCATTTGTTTCTGAATTTCTTTGGATCTCGGCATGATGTCTAGCTTTTAAGGATCTTTTGGTCTACACTTCACTTTGTCAGGCAGGTCCTATTTAAGAGATTTCTTGATTGTGAACAGGTGTGGCAGTAATCAGGCCTGGGTGTGACTAGAGAAATTGAACTCAGGTGTGATAAAGCACAGATTTAACAGGGGCGCAAACACTTTTTCACACGGGGCCATGTAGTTTTGGATTTTGTTTAACCTCAATAATAAAAACCTTCATTTAAAAACTGCATGTTGTGTTCACTTGTGGTATCTTTTATTAATATTTAAATTAGATGATCTGTAACATTAAAGTGTGAGGAAGAAACCTTGAGAGGAACCAGACTCAAAAGGGAACACGTCCTCATCTGGCCATGAGAGTGTTACTGATGTAGGGTGAGGAGGCCTGGGGTGCAGTCAGCATTCCAATTCATCCTAATGAGAACTTATATAAACCTTATCTTCATGGAGCTTGTGTTGTGCACAAAGGCACTTTCATGCTGGAACAGGTTTGGACTTAGTGGTAACTGTTTGGACAAGACGATAATGAAGATAAACGGCTGGAAAAGTCGGATGTCCCAATACTTTTGTCCATTTAGTGTATTTACCCAATGCATGGATAAAAGCTGACCTCTTGACCAGATGATGTTACACAAGCTCCTCTGTATAGAGTGTTTAGTATTCCATGTCTATAATGACAAGATAAATCCTTACACATACGTGTCAGTGCTATTACCTTGTTCTCTCTAGATTGAATGTTCTGAAGTTCTATTTGTAATGAAAATAAATTCATTGTATAAATCGGGTATTTAAATGCTAAGGTAAAAAAAAAAAATCTCTTGACTGGTGGATAAGTGCCACACAATTTCCTTTTTTTTTTTTTTTTTTAACATGAACTTAGATAAAATTGTGTGTATAGCAGGCGAAATTAGAGGTAGTGATATACTCGGAGCACCAATAGCAGCAGATAATTGTTATAGAAATATCTATTTTTAATAATTTGATGTAATTTTCATAATAAGAGGTTCATTGGATCATGCAAAAGTCCATTTGGATATAAATTCATTGCTTACTTATAGACTGTGTGGCACACAAATGGAACATCTTGGATGCATATTTGTTTATTTTGTTGTTGTTGGCAGGTTCTCAGGGACAATCAAACTTGAGCCTATTTACTTTAACCATCCACACTGAGCCAAGATGAGCCAGTCCTGAGAATAGAGCAATATCCTTGACGGGCGAAATCAATTCTACACACACGGACTAAAGTGATACTGTGGTACGTTTACAAATTTTTTGAGAAAGCAAATATTTGTGCTCTTCTTATTTATTTCTTTTTTTCTCCTTCATCCCAGAATGCAGAACAGCGTGGGCATCAAAAACTGAACGATTTCCGATACGCGCATTTACCAAGAAGTGCATCTTTAACTCGAGTGCTTCGTGATAAAACGGTGGTTTCCTGAATGCCACGTTTTGAGATTTTCACTGACAAATGAAACTCTTTTTAAAGGTTTAATATAGTAAAGTATCTGTCAGAAAAATATAAAATAAAATCAGGTTTAAAGAACTAGTGGTGGGGTATGTAAGGATCCTGGAAATATTACAGGATGTGCTGTTGTACAACCCCAAAGACAACCCCGAATATCTTCCAATATCCACGTGGCCAGACGGAGTGTTAATTCCTCCTATGCCGAAGCAATCTGCAGACGTTTAATATTTAGATTTTCATTATTGATCAGTTATAGTTACACTTTTTTTACACTGTAGTTCCATTATTGATCTATAATACGACCCCAAATCCAAAAAAGTTGGGACACTGTAAAATCAGAGTTTCTGCAGGTTTCACAAAGTCAAATTTAAGACTTTTTAAGACCTCTGAAAGACCATTACGAATACAATTTAAAACCCAGATCACATCAAAAACACACACATATAAGTTATTAGCAGCTGGCCATAACCAAGTCCTTAATTCATTTTTTTTAATACATTTTTTCAAGCCAAGTGTCACTAAATTTGCACATAGCTGAAAAATAAAATCCGTTTCAGTTTGTGGTACAATATAAGACAGATTCGCACCAATAACACAAAGCCGATTGGCCGTTGCATGTTTTAGTCGTAATACAGCAAATTATATTTGGACTAGCGCAATAAAGAACCTTATAAAGTCCTGCGGGAGAATATAAAAATGCTTTAAGACCTTAAACAGCAAAATAAAAAAAAAAATGTAAAGCTTAAAATTTCTATTTTTATATTTAAGATTTTATTTTTTTTTTTACTTTACTTTTAAAGACCCTGCAGAAACCCTGAAAATGTAAACACAAATTGAACGCATGCACTGAATGCAATGAACAGATTGACAAAATGACCTTATTGGTTTTCCTTAAAATGGAATATAAATAAATATAATTAAATAAATATAATTAATATAATTATTTAAAAAATATATTTTTTATTAATAAATTAAATATAATTAATTAAATAAATATAATTGAATAATATAAATATAATTCTCAGTTAAAACATTTTAGATGTTCTTTTGTTTGATTGTAAATTGAATATGGATTCAAGAGATTTGCAAATCAATCCATTCTGGTATTTATTACATTTATTTACATTATTTACTTTTTAAATTGGGGACACTGTAGATACATTTTATTTTGTCAAGCCAACGAATTACAAAAAAAATTCATTTCCTAATCAGCTTCTCTCATCTCATCTATCATTTTTTTAACAAGAAAAAAATGCAGCTTGTTACATGTGACAGAGAAGCCACATAGAGTCATGCCTCTTGTCCTCATGGTGAAAAACCTTCCTGCCTGTTACACAGCTCTGACACCTGGAACTCTGTACATAAACATCGAACAAATCTCCTCCGTAATTCACTATATTAATAATTAGTTATTGTTTATTTGTGTTAATAGCTCGCTTTATTTTTAGCCTTCGATTACTCGGATCATCTGCCGAACTAGTCCCTGTGACTTAGTTGTAACTATAGAAACGCAAATGGATTAAAATTAGCACAGTAATATAAACCCATCGTTGGAATGACTGCCAGCACATCTGTCAGCGCTTGAACCCTCATCTTCTGACTTGACCATTAATCATCCCTGTACTGTGCATGTAACGACTGATTGCATTGCTTCAGCCTCTTACATCGGCGGGTCAGGTTCGTGTTGCGCCGGTTTTTAAACACTGTGCCTGACATTTGAAATGACCTCGGCTGCTGACGAACTCGGAACTTACCAGTTATGGACCATCAGCTTCTGAACGGCGAGTAGAGCGTTGTAGCGCACCAGTTGGTCCTCGTGATGCATGTGGTTCATCACAAGTTGCTTCCCACCCAGCTGTTCAATCACCCTGATAAGAAAATAAAAAAAAAAAAAAAGTGAGGAGCCAAGGGAAAGCAAAGTAAAATAATGAGTGCAGGGCAGAGACTGAGATAAATTACAGAGAATGGAGCAGTTAATTAGAATTAACATAGCATTTAAAAATGACAGAACGCTCCGAACCCATCAACAACGAAGAGACACAACACACGGTGTATATAATCTGCATTCCGGCAAAGTGAATCAATTAAATGTAAGTCAATTAAGTGTTTATTTCGGAGAAGTCCGCATTAGCGGCGCATCGATATTGTAATCGATACGATGAAAAGGTCCAGATATTTCTGCTGTGAAGATAATTACATTTTTTTTTTTTTTTTTTTGCCAAAGTCACTTCATATTACCAAAACATCTCATTTCAAGAGTCATTCAGTTGAGCATAAAGGCGCTGTATTAAAATGCCTCGTTTGATAATCACTGGCAAGTCACACTATTAATTTTCAACGCATCCATTTGGGAGCATTTGAAACACTCTGCTTATACAGTACAAGAAGCACTGCTGAGTGTGGAAATGGCACTCCCGGGTATCAGTCATTTTTTATTAATTACAGAGCGTTGATGCAATTTTTTTTTTTTTTTTTTGTGAGAAACTCATTGGTAAGACGATAAAACAGCAACAACAAAATAAATGTTCGAAGTTCATTTAGAATAAAAAAATGCCATTTTATATGTTTATTTAAAAAAAAAAAAAAAAAAAAAAAAAAAAAAAAAAAAAACACAATAGATGCTAAATGTAATACCTGGGTGGTAAGGGAAAATGAAATAGGAATAATTATCCTGAATAATTCCTGATATCCAGCAGGGCAGAACTACAACACTTAATTGCTTTGAAGTGGGTCAATTAAAGGGTTAGTACAAAGAGGTGATTCACAACAGTGAGCGCCTATGGAGTGCACTGAACTTCCTGGAAAGACTGGGACATTGTTGAGAGCAGAGTAAATATGCACCCCTGTGGTGGTCACCCACAGAAAATAATCAGCAGTAGAGTCTCTTCGTACTTCACACAAAATCGCATTCTGTTGGGCCATTTTGGAATGGAAACAATTCAGCGGCAGGGTGGTTTTGATGCCGTTATCACTTGGATGTTTAATACTGTCCAATAACAACACAAGGACTTTGTCATTGCGGCTCGTCCCTGTGCCAATGTGGAAGGAAGGAAGGAAGGAAGGAAGGAAGAAAGGAAGGAAGGATGGATGGCTGGCTATAGATATAGATAGAGCATTTTCCTGCTCATATCATGGTCATTTGCTTAAAAAGACCAATATTATGGTTAATTTTCGTTAGATCATGCACAGACATGAAGCAGTGCGATAAGAGTGAATGAATCCTGTGCATCTTTACTGCTTCTCAATTACTGATAATGAAGCTGTCGAGGTCGTATTATTATTTTTTTTCAATTTCAAAATCATCCGGTGCCTCTATCGAAAATTGCCATATTCACCATACGAGTTAAAAGACACGCACAATTATCCATTCAGCTCAACGGGGTCAATAGGAAATGTTGACAATTGCGGCCTCGCTCGGTATGCAACTGTGACTGCATGTTACTATGGTTACGGTTGTTTAAAAGATGGCACGTTCGTTCAGGGCGCTGAGTAAACTGACCGGAATTACCGGCGCGTTCAACTGTTTAAACGCACTGCTAATATTTGCACTGTCGCAAAAAACGATTATGCAAATGAAAGAGATTTACGCTGGTACGTCTGTGGAAGGGGTGGTGGATCGGCTTACCTTTTGCCACGAGGGTAATGCCTTACATACTCTCCCACATCGTGAGCAGCCACAGCAATAACCTGGGGGTCATCAGACCGCTCAAGCAGCCTGGTCAGAATCCTGGAACACAGCAAAACAAATATAAACTCAGGTGTCTGGGGGAAAATAAGCGCAAAAATACAGATTTCGAGGTAAACGCTTCCAACACTGTTTGAGATGATCTTAATAAAAACCTGGCAGAATTCTATTACAAACCACACAATGACACGTAATAACAGCTTGTATGACAAAAGGTGCTCTAACGACAGACAATTAGAGAAAATTACTGTTCTGCTTATGTCATCAGTCAGCTCGGTTTATAAAATAAAATGTGTCGCATAAACAGAAAAAAAGCTTTTGGTTCACTAGCGCCAATGTTATGGCAACAGGAATGACTTCAAAAACATGAAGAAAAAGAGTCATGGATGCGTATTAAAAGAAAAAAAAGAGAGAAAAAAAACACGGCGACATGAATGCCAATTCTTCAAAGTGTACTCATGTGATAAGGATGCACAAAGCCCGCATTTTATCCGCGATTTCTTTCCATGCCGTTTCCCTTTTTTGCCCTGTCATGATACAACTCCGATGAGACATCAAAGAGATTCGGCTCTCTCGGCTGCCACGGTTCAAAAATCTGCTCGGCTTTTTTTTTTTTTTGGTCCCGTATTTAGTCCCTCGTGATCAAAGGTTTCTCTTATGTTTGATTTTTGTCCCGGGGAAACACGTAGGAAAAACAAAAGTTTAAGTGTGTCAAACCTAACAGGTCTCTTTCCTTGTAATATGTGGCCTATTTCAGGCACAGCAGAAATGTAGTACGAAGTGTTAGCTCAACCGCAAGATAAAATACTACTTCATTCATCAAGAAGGATGTTCTTTATAATAGCCCTGGTTCAAAGCGGTAAGAGAATAATAGCATGTGATTTTAGATGTAAAGGACACATAAAGCAGCAGGACTTCTGCCAGGATTAGAAGAGAGATCGCAAACAACAGGCCAAGAAAAGCCTGAGGCTGAAATCGCAAGGAGCATTGGTAATTAGAACAATTGTGCAAGAATGCATAATGGCTTATGGACAAAGAGAGACATCCATTATAACAAAAGAGACGTTCGGAAAATTAACTACAAGTGCTGGAGTATAGGATGAAGGACAGGATCGACTTAGTTAAAAGAAATTATATGTGTATTAAAAGGAAGCCAGGACTGATTATGGAGACAGGAGTGATGAGTGAGATGAGATACATAAATTACGGCATGCCAAAAGGGTTAGGAGGAGTCATGATTAATGATTTCAATTACTGAAAGGATTTACTTTTCTTGTGCTGCAGTTTCGACTAATGTACCTCCAAACCCAAGAGAATGGCTGCGTAGAACCTTCGTTTTAATCCACCATATTGCCTATAAACACACAAGCAGCCTTAACACTCAAACCACTCACAAGTGGCATTAATAACATTGATTATCTCATTACACTGGGACCTTTCGAGAGGCCAAACTGTGATGTCTTAAAGACTGCGCATCACAACACTAAAAGGTATCGTGAGGTGCTCCTGGTATACAGTAGTGAGCACCTATCAAAAGTAGTCCAAGGACAGATAATCACTGAACTGGCCAGAGGGTCACAGGTGCCAAAGGCCCAATGATGGGCAATCTTGTCTGGTCTATTTTGTGCTATTGTAGCAAAAATTGCTGAAAAGGTTCGCTATGATAAAAAGGTGTCGGAACACACAATGCATCACAGCTCACTGTGTACCGGGCTGCATAGCTGCCAACACCAGATGAATCCTGCGAGCATCAGAACTGGATCATGGAGCAATGGAGGAAAATAGCATGGTCTAATGAGGTATGTTTCTTTGTACGAAGCAGGCGTGCGTGGACTACATGTAGAAAAAGTGCCACCAAGATGCACCATGTAGATGATACTTGTTAGTGTTAAGATGGGCCTCACACTGGTTCTCATACACATGCCTATGTTGTTTGTTCAGTGTCTATAGGGTCTTTACGATGAGAGGATGTAAGATACATGGAATGTCTTTGTCTGAGATCACACATCTCCGGTTATTATGTCTTCTTACTCAATCAGGAACAGTTTTAGGTTAGGTTTTTTCCAATGTGTATATATATACACTTGTCTGTTATCTGCATTAAACTGAAGAAGAACATATGCGCCATTTCTGATCAGAGAAGGCACCACGGGCATCGTAGATCGCATGGGAAACCTCTCCAAGAATTAATTTTTGTTTGGGCATAATTAAAATCTAACAATACTTTTAACGCATCATCTGAATAAACTGTTGCAGCCCAGTTACACCCCAACAAAAAACTGGACAAAAGAGCACAGAATGTTGACTTTGCCTCCAAATTACCTACATCTCAATCTGTTGGAACATCTGTTGAAAGTGTTGGAAAAACAAGTCCGATCCTTAAATGTACAGGACTTAAAGGATTTGCTGTTAATGTCTTGGTGCAAGATATACCACATTGCCAAATGTTTGCAGAGACCTGCCTATACTTTCCTGCTATATGTGGTTCTTCTCCAAACTGTTACCACAAAGCCAGAGACACGCAATTGTATAGGACGTCTTTGGATGCGGTATAATACAATTTTGCGTTCACACGAACTTGGAAACCCGAACCAGTTTCAGAATGGCAATGCATAAAGCGAGATCCATGAAGATATGGTTTACATGGTTTGGAGAGAAAGATCTTGAGTGGCCTGCTATAGAGCTCTGATCTCAACCCTACTAAACACCTTTGGGATAAATTAGAACACTGACTGCACCCCAGGCCTCCTCACCTCATCTACACCAGTACCTGACTTTACTAACACACCCTTGTGGCTGCTGAACACAACTGTCCACAAACACACTACAAAATCTTTCCAGAAGAGTGGAGATGCTCAAAAAGCACACACCATACTTATGACCGGGTCTCTGCAGAATCCATCAAAGCAGAATCCAATGCTTGATCATCCAGGTGTGTGTTAACACAATGCTAAAGAGGAAAAGACACGGGCAATCTTGGAAAAGTAACTGTAATGTCATGTGTTGTTCATCTGTGGTTGAATTTACCTCATTCTAAGACCAGATAAGGACCAGTTGATTTTCATGTTTCATATATATATTAGTATTATGCAGATACAGCCCTAGGATTTTAGTTCATGTTCACAGCAAACATCACAATGGGGAAAAAGTGGCATGTTGCTCCAAATAGGCTGGTTTTAGTATTTCAAAAACTGCAAAAACTACATTTTTCACACACAACCGTCTCAGGTGTTCACAGGGAACAATTTGATAAGATCAAACCTTAAGGTTGATAGGCTACAACAGCAGAAAAGAACATCAGGTCTCATTTCTGTCACCCGTGAGCAGAAATCTGGGGCCATTGTGGGCACCATCTCAGTTGAAAATTCGAAAGGGAAAAGAAAAAAATAAACCCCACCTGGTCTATTTTTTTTCTTTTCAGTTTTTTAACTGTTAGGTTTGTGTAAGTCAATGCCCATGTGTCTCATGCAGATCTCTCTCATCAGCAAGGTTCAGCCTACAGACCCTCAGCACACAGTATAAACTCTTGTGTGATCCCAGAAGATCACCAGTACTCAAAACAACTCATCCTCAACAACAATGCTGCAATGCTTAAAGTAAACCTTTCCCTGTTATGATGTTGGACGAGAATACTAATTGAAGTTCTTGACCTGTATCTGCATTGTGCTGCTCCCGCATGACTGGCTGATTGGCTACCTGAATAATGAGCAGGTTTACAGGTGAGCGTCTATATTAAGTAATAGACAGAAAGAGAGAAAACAAACAGCATATTCTACTGTACACTGTGCATACTTATCACTTATCTGTTATCGTAAAATCCATTACAAAAAAAATAATAATAATAATCCACTCAATCCTCTTCAGTCTATGCACCAAATGTAATTTCAGCATTCTAAAATCACAATGTCAACACCAGAGTTTATTCGATTTGGACATGTTATATTAACCACCCACTTGAGCAATTCGTAGTTTTTCTCGTTTAGACGGACCGCATTCTCCCTCCAAAACTTCTCGGACTTGTGCACTGGACTCCATTCGAGTCGACCAGACTTCAGCTCGGAACTGTACTCATCAAAGGAGCTGAGCAAAGATGAAAAGATAAAATCTATGAACTATGCAAACAATAAGGCATTTTTCGAAAACTGGGGGTGTAATGGGACACAAAATTCGTGGTTCGGTTCAATTTTCCAAAAAGGTTCAAAACATAAAATTGCTTGTTGTTTTTTTTATTTTTTTATTAATGCAGTATTTTATTATTAACTTTCCTTCCCTCATTTTATATTCCTATTATTTCCTTCATTCACAATTGTCAGGATTTTCTCCTTTTAAGAGACATTCTTGGCAATTTCTTCATTGGCAATGGCCGGACGTGGTGCGATTTCGCACATGCGCAAAACAACACTACAAAACGTGCTTCTGATATGGAGTGAGAAGCCACAGTGACACTGTGCTAACTGTAGTTCCTTTGTTTGTTTTTTCTGTACGAATATGCATGCCATTACACCCCTATTAGAAACAGTCTGTCATTTCACAAAATGTTTTTTTTTTAGGTCAAACGCACAATATCGTCGTAACGCTTTGTGTGGTCATTCATTAACAGGTAAACCTAATATATAGGGGACTTTGTAGAAAAACAATTACTGGCTGTTGCCATTCGTCACACTTCCCCGTTCGTTACTCCCCCTACTTTCCTGTCAATTAATGAAAAGGAACCAGACGAGTGCAGGGCCCCCACACTATTATATCAGAGAGCAGTGACACACACTGGCATGGTAGTATTTATTAAAACTGTATCAGGCTGAGCAAACTGTTCCGCAATTACAGACTAGGGATCTTTTCCAATTTGTCTTCAAGCCCTTTATCAGTGCCACTTCGGGACTATAGTTTGCTGAAGGCTGGACATTCATGTTTGACAGACTATTTACAATCCAGAAGTGGGCAGCGATTGTTCAGTAACAGTTTTGTGCCTTACAGGAGCTGAGCTTAAACGAATTGTATGCACCTTAAAAAGAAGCCAGTACTTGTCATGGAGATTGGACTAATAAAAGAAATGACAAAGCAAATAAATAAACTGAAATTTTCTGTAGCCCATCTGTTACTATGTGTAATTTGTTTGCCTCCCACTACCCTAAAAATGCCCTGCACTCACATAACATCTGGTCTATAGTGTTCTCTTCCCATAAACAGACAAGTAAAATAGGGCTGATCAACTGTACACAGGAACAGATGTGCAACAGAAGTCACTTTGACAGCAACTGCTTAAAATCAGTGACCTATAATGCTTTACCTGATTTGTTTCATATATAACAACAAGGAATGGTACCTGAGGTCTTGGACACTTTCTCCCAGTCTCTCCAGAAGGAACTTGATGTCCTCAGTAATGTCCTCATCATCATACTTCTGCTGGTCCAGATTCTCCAATTGTTTCAGAACCTTGCACTGAATCATGGCCAAAGCATATTCCTGACGAGTCTCCCTCTCTCCAGACTTCTCCAGCAGGTTCTGTTATTAATATGCAATTTCAGTCAATTTCAGACTTAAATCAAAACAACATTTTGCTGAGCCCCTTATTATTGTAAATAGCAAATGATATGCTTTATGACAGAAGTGCCCAAACCTCTTCCTTTGAAGGACCAAAAATCAAACTTGATCAAAGACGTGCACTGAAACTAAATGTCATGTCATGCCATGGTTCCCGTAATTTATGATTTCATAATATTTAGAAACAAATAAATATCAAATATTACCCTGTAATCTGCTTATCTTAAGCAGTTGTATAGATTAATGGCAGTTATAGTACAGTGAAGATACAGAAACAATCCCATTTATAATACAACAGATTTTAATACCAAGCTATAAGCAAGACAGAAATATGCTTGTAATATCAGTGATCTCTAATGAAAGTCATGAAGCTGCTCCTTATATTTCTTTTCCGAAATGGGATCAAATTCACATATTCTTTGCATTTTGTTTCAATTGACTTTTTGCTGCTTAAATATAAAACAAAAATCTGTGTAGGTGCAATTTTTCCCCCCATTTTTTTCTTCCTCTCATATATGGCATTTGCCCACATGCAACTAGTTTGGGCATCTCTGCTGTAAAACATACATATGATAAAATCACATGACTCTGGCCCATTCCTTTTAGCTCTTGTTCTCTATACTATTCATCAATCAAAAAAAGTTAGTTACACTATAATTTACTGCCATGTCAGCTACTGAGGCTATCTTCATGGCAAGAACAGTTCATAAGATCAAAAATATCCTAAAAATCACAAAGAAATAAATATAGACAAATATAGACAAATTAAATGAAATTCTTTACATTAATACGTGACAGAAATTTCAATAAAAAAAAAATAAAAACTATACTTTAACATGTGTGTTACATTAAAATCCTCCTTCTTCTTTAGGCTGCTCCCATTAGGGGTCGCCACAGTGAATCATCAGTCTCCACACCCCCCTGTCCTCTACATCTGCCTCTTTCACCTGCATGTCTTCCCTCACCACATCCATGAACCGTTTCCTTGACCTCCCTCTTTTCCTCCTTCCTGGCGGCTTCATCCTCAACATTCTCCTACCGATATACCCCATTTGTCTCCAAAACGTCCTACATGCGCTGTCCCTCTAATAAACTCATTTCTAATCCTGTTCATCCTCATCACTCCCAAAGAAAACCTTAACATCTTCAGCTCTGCTACCTCCAGCTCCACCTCATGCCACTGTCTCTAAACATACAACATCGCAGGTCTCACCACAGTCCTATAAACTTTCCCTTTCACTCTTGCAGATCCCCTTCTATCACAAATCACTCCTGCACTCTTTTCTTCACTTCTCTAACACACTCTTCATTACTTTGCACTGTTGACTCCAGGTACCTGAACTCCTCCACCTTCTCCACCTCTTCTCCCTGTAACCGCACCACTCCACTGTCCTCCCTCTCATTCACACACATGTACCCTGTCTTGCTCCTACTGACTTTCCTTTCCCTTCTCTCCAGCGTCTACCTCCACCTCTCCAGGCTCTTCTCCACCTGCTCCCTACTCTCACCACAAATCACAATATCATCCGCAAACATCGCAGTCCACAAAGACTTCTATCTGACCTCGTCTATCAACTTGTCCATCACCACTGCAAACAGGAAAGGGCTCAGAATCGATCCTTGATGCAGTCCAACCTCCACCATGAACCAGTCTGTCGTTCATACTGCACACTGTACTGCTGTCACACTGTCCTCATACATGTCCTGCACCACCCTCACATACTTCTCTGACACACCGGACTTTCTCATACAATACATTTACATTTACTGCATTTGGTAGATGCCCTTATCCAGAGCGGCTTATAACTGACCAGGGGAAGGTTAAGGGCCTTCCTCAATGGCAGCATTTTGTAGTCATTGTAGTCCACCAGTGTGCACCTTCCTCCACTCTTATACATCACCCTATGCTTCTCCATCTTCTTAAAATAAGTGTTCACCACTGCCATTTCAATTCTTTTAGCAAAATCTACCACCATCTGCCCTTCCACATTCCTCTCCTTAAGGCCATACCTGCCCATCACCTCCTCATCATCTCTGTTCCCTTCACCAACATGTCCATTTAAGTTTGCCCCAATCACCGATCTTTCAATCCTAGTTACACTCTCCACCACTTCATCTAACTCACTCCATAATTTTCCCTTCTCCACCATCTCACAGCCAACTTGTGGAGCATAGGCACTGATCACATTTATCATCATCCCTTCAACTTCCAGCTTCACGTTCATCACCCTATCAGAAACTCTCTTCACCTCCACTACACTCTTCCTTCAGGATCACCCCTACACCATTTCTCTTTCCATCTACACCACTATAGTACAGTTTAAACCCACCTCCAATGTTCTTGGCCTTACTCCCTTTCAACTTGGTCTCCTGAACACACAATATATCTAACTTTCTCCTCTCCATCATATCAGCTAACTCTCCCCCTTTACCAGTCATAATACCAACATTTAAAGTACCAACATTTAAAGTAACAACCCGAACCTCCACTCTCCTACACTTCTCCTTTCCCTGCCGTCTCTGTAGACATCTTCCTCCGCTCCTTCTCCTCCTTTGACCAACATTAAACTCAAACAAGTAAGTTAATCAACGCTAATTATATCTAAAGACAAAAAAAATATCCGATAGCCTGTTTCCTGTTTGGAAAAAAGATATAAAATGGATTTAGACTGTTCCTCATAAACCACACAAAACATTTTAATGGACTATATTAAATGGACTACAGGGTGAAAATACTGGCTAGTGTATTATAGAAGACCTTCACAAAAGCACACATTAATCAGTACCTTGCTAGGGGAAAGAAAAAAAAAAAAAACAGGAAAAAACACATTATACAAGCCTTCTTTCACCACATGTAGACTAAAATAAAAGCCTGAAGTGTCAGCTATTGGGTCCACTCGTGCCCCCAAAACCCCCAAAAAAATTTCATTCTCATGTATAAAATGGTGAAACAAGAAATATCCTGAAATCCATTTTCTGTTCCAAAAATGTACTTTAAAGGTAGTTTTTCGATGGAATAATCTATTCAGCAAGGTTCGAAGCCATTTAAACATACTCCCTGCTTTGAGCATATCATGTTCAACAAAAAAAACAAAACAAAACAAAACAAAAAAACACTTTCCATCCTCCTAAAGAATATTTATCATTTGGAAACTGATCGCGGTATATTTGTATATATACCCACACCATGATGCTACCACCACCATGCTTGACTCAATTATCTTGAGTAAAGATGTGTGGCATGCTGTACACCATCTGACCCAAACAAATTTATCTTAGTCTCATCAGACCACAGGACATGGTTCCAGTAATTCATGCTCTTAAACAGGTCGTCTTCAGCAAACTGTTTACATTTTTACGTGCAGGTGTTTGTTTACACTCTGAGTGCATTTATAATTATTATTATTTTTATTATTATTATTGAACTTAAACATACACAGCAATGCCAGGGGTATGAAAAAGAAACTAGAGTTAGTGCAGTGTCACTGTGGCTACTCACTACGTATTGGATTTGTTTAAAGTAACTAGCCAGGAAGTAGCTAGCGGCTAGTGCTAGCGCTATAGATTCTTTTATATCCAGCTTCAAGAATTTCTCTTAAAAGGAGAAGATCCTGACAATACCACATGAATGAAAGATGGAAGGAATAAAAACATGTTAAAGTTTGCTGAAATTATATATATATATATATATATATACACACACAC
>JAAIIK010000072.1:348091-371689 GCA_014706435.1 Silurus glanis | reverse complement strand
TATAAAAAGAAAACAAAAAAGAAAGATAGGGCAAAAATGGCATTTGCTTGTAGTTCAGCACTCATTGTTCCTGGATAAGAGTCTAACAATAGTGAACATCTCGATTTAACAATTTGATTTCACTCTTCCTGGCAAAAATGCTTAAAATCTATCAAATTACTCCTGTGAACAACCTTCTTCAAATCATTACAGATTTTCAACAGGGTTTAGATATGGGCTATGACCATTTTTCTAAGAAAGTGAAAAAAAAGACAAGAAATTGAATTGTTTTGGAAGAAGAGAAAAAGAAAAAATTCTGCCAATAACGTGGTTAGATAAGTGTGTATATCAATTTTTTCTAATGATGAATGTGACTGAGCTCAGGATTAACCAATTACAATCGAAAAAATGTTTAAAAATGAATGATCATACACCTGACATTGGTGAAGGGATTCTGATTAACCCTAAATTAACAACAAATGAAAGATACAGCTGTTAAACAGCTGTTTCTCTAGGGTTATCGTGACATCTTAAAAAAGCTAAAGCATGTGCAAAACGGATTTTTGTTAAGGCAATCATCACCGATGGCAAAATATTTATCAGGGTGGCTGATAAAAGGAGATGAAGGAATACCTAATCACTCCTTGTGCATTCTTACCTGAAGAATGCCAGAAAACTGACAAATCTGCCTAAATGTTGCCAAACCATGTGGCAAAATGTGGTATGCCCTGATGGTAAAATTGAGTTTGGTGTAAAATCAATAAAAACGTATCATAAATAAAAACAAAAAAACATTATAACCATGATACAGCCTAGCGCTGGCAGCATCGTGGTATAAGACTGCTTCTCTATGCATAGAACTGGGGCTTAGTAAACTTAGCAAAGATTGTTGTTATCAAATAACCCCTCTAATATTCCCTCTAATAATCTATTCTGGCATAAAATCCATAAGACTCAGACAGAACATAAAGAAAAACGCCATCTTCCAGCTCAATGGTGACACAAAGCACAAATCAAAGTGAACGAAAAACAGCTTAAAAAAAAAAAAAAAAAAAAAGAAAAGCTCAGCATTTTGAAAATGACCCAGTCAGAGCCCAGATACAAATTCTATAGAAAGCCTGTGAAAGGGCTTTGTGCAGAGGGCTGTGCATAGGTGATCCATTCATAATCTCATAGATCTCAGAGAGTGTTTTTTTTTGCCAGGAAGAGGTGAATAAAACAGCAAATCCAAGATGCACTTATGCTGACAGACTCTTACCCCCCAAAAAATAGAGTGTTCTATTCTAAGCAAAAGGTGCTTTAACCAAGGACAGGGACACTTGTGCAATTTGTTTTCTCTATTTCTTTTTCACTTACATTTTGTTGGTGGCTATATCATAGCACCGGTGGGGTCTGACATGATTTATCTTTGTTTTATTGTTTTTTTCCATCACAAAAGCTTGCTATTTTGAAAGAGGTCTGTAGAGGTTTGTATCCACTGTATGTAAATAGCCTCTCAGTGTTACCACCACAAGCTCACACATTTCTTTTTTTTTTCCAGTCTGGCAACTGACTGCTTTCATGTTTCAAAATCAGCCTGTAATAAAATACACTGAAACCAATAATAAGCAACGCTGCAAGTATAGATGAGGGAAAGCACAATCCAGAAGGGTGATTATTAGGCACTATAATTGCTTGCTCTGGGCAACTGCTGATTGACTACATTGGTGACACACACACACACACACACACACACACACACACACACACAAGCCTCAGACACAAAGGTTAGACATCGAGGTACCATCAAGTAAGCATGTGCTGAAAATACATATAAAAATGACAAGATAAATATCTGAGTACTGAAGAAAGCAAAAAGCCAAACTGATAGAGTGAAAGCTGTCACCTTGAATTATGGCCGTAATGTATTTTGGAGAGAACCGTGTTAACATATTAATCTGTCACACCGAAGTGCAGCTAAAGGGAATGCTAAATTGAGAATTGCAGTAAGGCGGCTTGACAGGCCGTGATATAGTCTCTAATAGGAGGCACTGTGTACTGAGGAGGACTTGTGCAGGAGAGAAGGAAATTGGAAATTTTAAGCATAGCACTTTGCCAGATGGTTACTAATATTTTAGAAAGAAAGTTTAATTCAAGAAAACAGGCCGTGTCCCAGAGGAGACTGAATCTGAAATAAAAGTCTACAATCATGACATCGTTTCAACAGGTTCAAAAATAAAACTAACAAACAAAAAATGTTCATTTAAATAATAATGCGTTATTGTGAACGTATATTAAAAAGTACAATTCCCACAAACTCTGCTGTGACATGATTTTTTAAATATTCTGTAAGTATTGTATATACACACAACCCCAGTTCCCAAAAAAGTTGGAAAATCTTTTTTTGGAAAATAAAACCAATTCAATGATTTGCAAAACTCATAAATCCATACTCTACAATTAAACAAACAACAAACAAACAAACAAACAAAACAGAATACATACCATTTTAGGGAAAAAACAAGGTTATTTTGAATTTGGTGGCTGCAAAAGGGCCATGTTTACCACTGAGTCGCATCACGCCATCTATCCGTATACATCTGGGAACTGAGAAGTCCAGCTGCTTAAGTTTTGGGAGAGGAATATTGTCCTATATGGGTCTGATACAGGATTTCAGCTGGTCAACAGTTCTTGGTTTCCTCTGTTGTATTTTTCTTTTGATAATGCGCCAAATGTTTTCAAATGGTGAAAGGTCTAGACTGCGGGCAGACCAGATCAGCACCCAGACTCTACTACAAAGTCATGCTATTGTAATATTGTAAAATAAAGTATGCAGTTAGCAGTTAGAAGTAGCACTAAGTTTTTTTTAACTGAGCACAAACTGATAACAAGCCAGACAGTCCCTCCCCTCTTTAGTCTGTAGGACTTGCATGGTTTGCAAAAAGAAACAAATATTTTGATTTGTCTGAACAGTGGTCGGTGTTTCTGGATGATGTTCACTCATCCCTTCTTCTATGATAGAGATTTCACCTGAATTTGTAGATGACATCCGAAGATGATCATGGGCATCCAATATTGATTTTTGCCCTTGTCCTTTGTGCATAGAGATTTCTCCAGATTCTTTACAACTTTTGATATTATGTACTTTAAATAATGAGATATTCGACTGTTTTGCGATTTTATTTTCAGGAACATTATTCTGAACTTGTTCTAGAATTTGCAGACACAGTCTTTCACAGATTGGTGAAGCTCTGTCAATCATTACTAATGAGAGACCCTGCCTCTTTAAGATACACAATTTATACCTAATCATCTCACTTACCTGTTGTCAATTAACCTTTTAATAACGCTGACTTTTTCCACACTTTTGTTGCCCCGTCCCAACTTTTTTGAGACGTGTTGCAACCATGAAAATCAAACTTACCTTATTTTTTCCTTCAAACAGTATATTATTCTTAGGTATATAAGATTTTCAAATCACTGCATTCTGTTTGTATTTACATTGTACAAAGTGTCTCAAATGTTTTTTGGAACTGGGGTTGTAATGACCAAATGGAGACTTTCTACATTTATAGAAACATTTTTCTACAAAAAGCAATACAAATAAATAAACTTGGTCAATAGACTGAAAAGTGAATTGTTATTCTGTTTTTTTCTGATGAGAATTTTATTTATTTTTTTTTAACTCCCAAAAAAAGTCACACAAGAAGTGTCTATAACAAAACGATTTTTACAGCACTGTTTTAATGTCCTACCCCATTTTAAGCTATTTTATTAATTTATTAAAGTTGTTTAATCCACCCCCCCCCCCCACCCACACACACACACACACACAAACACCCACCACACACACACACACACACACACAAAAAAAAAAAATTATTTCCAAGCACACAACAAGAAGACAGGCAACAGTATCATTTTACCACAAGCTTTGAAAATGAAAGCCATCATGTAATTATGAGTGCGGACAAAGGCAGTCCCTAGAGTTAATAAGATCTTAAGCAGATGAAACGAATGAAACGAAGAACTCTAATTCAATACTGTCAGAGACGTGGACAATGAATTCATTACCAAACTCTAATGCCTGTGACAGCTTCCAGCTTTCAGGGCTAAATTAAATACTAAGTGTCATGTGCCGCAGATGTAAGAATCGCAGAGTGAGATAAACAGGTATTTCTCCCCCCCCTTTAACATTAATGTTGTAGTGCAGGTGCACCTCTCCCAAGATGGTGCTTGATAATAATAAGTGGGAGCAAAATCTGATTTCACCAAGCCTACACGATAATGCAAGTATAATAGAAGTTGTGCGAAGCTGCACGAGTGCGCCATTGGCAATGGAAGGGGGGAGGGGGGGGTCGGGGGGAGACAGGCAAAACGATCCAAAAGCACACTATTAGTATTCTGTATCTCAAATAAAGAAAATAATGGCATACTTTGTAATTTCATAATGAAGCCTCGGCAAAAAAGATAAACCTTTCTCTCTTTTTGTTTTTTTTTTTGTTTTTTTGTTTTTTTAGACTAAATGCATGATGTGGTACAATTGCCAGCTCACAGAAATGGAAGCAAGGGTGTGAAAAATAAATAAATAAATAGTCCATAACCCACAATGAAGACCATGATCTTTTTAACACCCTCTGCTTGCCAGCATGTGAAGATGAGAGGACATTCAGGTAACTCGTTTATGTGAGCAAAGAGAAAGTGTTGTGCAAATGTTGGTGCCATGTGCCCTGTCCAATAAATCCTCACTCTGAAATAAAGTTGTCTTTTTCTTCTGAATGTCATGTCGCCATGATACGGCTACGTAATAAATAAATCCGGTGGTCCTCACTACTGAATTTTAAGCTTCCCGTTCGCTAATTTCTTTAGCCCTTATACACTTTGCGATATCAACGTTTGTATCAAAAGACTGCACAGTTTACACCTGATCACAATCGTTTCCGATATTTAAAAAAAATTGATTTCGGAGAAGAAAAAAAAAAGGTACATGGTGTGACGATTCAATGTGCTGCATACAGTCAAAGAGCACAAGCAGCAGCACTTCCCTTGATTTGCTGACTTCAAAGCTACAGCGAAAGCAAACAACCTCCTCAGCGCCATATTCAAACCAGTCCTTATTACTGCTTATAATAAATCTAATCTAGACGGCGAGCTATGCAAATTGTTTAGCCGATGGTAGCTAGGACTGGTAAGAGCGTTGTTATGGTTACAGTGTGTGCGTTCCTGTGCGAGTGCGTGAAATCAGCACACTTTGGCCCTGTGCCACTTCTTTACTCTTTAATTCATGACTATACTGTCGTTTCGCTTTACTGTAGTACTTTCTACAACGTTCACGTCCTCCCCCCCCCCCCCCACCACCACCCCCAACAGCTTATAAAGACTTTATGTCTCGGTTGATAAAGTGCATTAGGTGACTGAGGTTGGCGTACCCTGAAAGCGGCGAGGATGATGCGAGTGACCTTCTCTTTGACAGACTCCTGCAGAATGTCGGAAAGGGCGGGCACCACGTTGTAACGGCGCAACTGCTCGCACAGCTGAGGGCTGAAGGCCAGAAGCCACACGCAGAAGATCATCTGGTACTGAAGCTGGAAGCCGCACTTGTTACTCAGCACTGCGGTGATGCTAGAAGAAGCACAGCGCAAATGTTACACATGTTCTAGCCCACGCTGATCTGCAAATCTACAGGGTGTAACGGTACACGTGTTTGGATCTGGTGCACGTGTGTAACAAATGCAATCCTTTTTATGTGTGAAACATACCCACGGGAACGTATTAAGTGGTGGACCGCAAGTTTTTTGGTCTCAGACTATTTTTATTATTATTATTATTAAACTTGAAAATACACAATGCCAGGGGTGTGAAAAAAAAACTAAAGTCTGCACTGGAAATATGATTTGTAGCGTGCCGAAATATGATCCGTAGTACTGTTTTGTGTTTACACGAAATTGCAGCCTCGCGATATGGATTATTTAGTGTTTGCTTCAAGAATGTCTCTTAAAAGCAGAAAATCCTGACAATTTCACATATCGGGGTTGTAAATTAATGAAGGATGGAAGAAATAAAGACATTTGTTAAAGTATGCTGAAATATTTAGAACAGTAAAATATAATACATCTTTAGAAAATTAAATATTAAAGCAAAACAAACACACTCTTAAATAAACATCTGCACTACACAAATGGGGTCTAACAAATGTACAAATTCTATTACACTTTTCCATTTATTTAATCGTATTTAATCAATTTAATTTGTGCCAATTTAACCGATTGTGCAAATGAATCAATATCATGAAAGTGCATTGCATTCATTTGTAGGCATTTTATTTTAAATTGCTTTGAAAATGTGAACTGTTGATGTTCACAAATGTGAATAATAATATACTGCGTTAGTAAAAAATAAGAAGAAAAGAAAAAAAAAACAAGCAATTTTGTTATTTCATTTGCAGAAATTGCATTTCTTCCCCCTAACTATACAGAAATTGCATTTCTTCCCCCTAACTATACAGAAATTAAACCAAACCATGAATTAAAAACTGTGACAGAAACATTAGACTGTGTTGTGTGGTTTGTAGTCTGTAAAGATGCAGATGGAGGAGTGTAGGCAGCGTTCAACCTGCCTGTATGATGGGGCTAAGTATAAACAAATACTAGGGGAAACAGGTGGGGGGAAACTTGCATTTTTCGCATGACTGCTCATTTGGTCTCATTTGTGCTTCTCAAGTGCTTATCAGTCAGTCTGGTAATTGACGCATTCGGATGTTGTTGTTTTTTTACCGAATGCTATTAAACGATAAAAGTATTAACATTTAAAGCACCGAGTCTTACCAGTTCACTCCATCGGCTTCGACCCAGGCGAACCTATACTCGTTCACCCTCAGCATCAGCTGCAGGCAACCGGCGACGCACTGAACATACTGAGAGCTCTGTGCAGGAGGGGGAGGAGAAACACACATACACACGAACGGACGTAGACAAACGCACACACATATTGACATGCACACAAGACATAGACAGATAGGACAACACGGTCAGAAGATGAGCAACATTAACAATCCACAAAAGCAAGGGAAAACGGTGCATGGGATAAGGCCATCCTGTGTAGGAGTTAGCAGAAGAGAACACAATGAACCAAGGTCACCCGAAGTAACACAATCGATTCGCATTCGCCTAAGCACGTGCAAGACCTTGGGGGGGAAAAATCGTGATCATGCAAATTTTTAAAGACAGACGTTCCCACAATGCAGTAGAAACAAGACAGTGGCGTCTGCAACCTGGATGGAGAAAGGTTAGCAGAGAGGCTGAGAGAAGGAAGAAGATTCAATTAATCACTGCTAAAGAAAGAGAGAGGAGAACAGAGATGTGACGTTGCAGACCAGCATGAAGGAATTATGCATACAAGGCGAGTGTTCAAGAGGAAAAAAAAAGAAAGAGAGAGAGAGGGGTTCTGAAGAACAGCAAATTATTGGGCTGAGATGTTGTGAGTGCTGACAGGAAATTGAATTAGGGATATGCCAGTTTGCATCATAGCGGCAGATTAAAGAGTGGCATGAAAAAAATTTCACATATTACAACGAGTAAGTCGTAATTAACCAATAGAAGATTGGGAACCCAAAAATTTAAAGCACTGCATGGGTTTAGATGAAGAGAGACCAGTGTGAGAGTAGGAGCAGAGCTGTAGTGGTAAAAGGGGAAATCGAGTACATGTGAATGAAAAAGATATGCAGCAGAGGTCAGGTAATGCCGCATTGAGCACGGATGTCCTTCTGAAAGCTGACCAAGGCCTCTCTATAAGATACTTACTTCACTGGGAGAGATGGTTCCTGTTCCTGTTTCTGTACCTTGCAGTTTCTAACAAAAGATAACAAAAAAATCAGAAAAGAAAAGCATGTGTACTAAGGTAAAAACTTAAATGTTGATTCTTGTCCAAAATCTAGGCTGTAAGACTGGTTATTGGAAATCTATAGGAGTATATAGGAATCCAATATGGAAGTACAATCAAGGGGATGAATGAATAAATAATTACACTGTGTCTACTGAACAAATGGTATTCAGTAGCGGGCGGTCAGGGCTAGCAAAGCCTTCTCTGCTGGCCTAAACACTATCAGAAGCACTGACCTACATTTACAACCTAAATGCTAATATTTGTTCCATGAAATTGTATTAATTTATTCCCAACAGTTTATCTTCTTCTTTTCGTAGCTTGGATGCACTGCTTCCAGTACGTGTATGTGGAAATTATATTTTTTGTCTAATCAGATTTCAGCCTCTATGTGCTGCCATGTCAATCTAATCTGCCCAGGACCTTCAAAGTCAGGACTGCTAACCTTTTTACCATAGTCTCCTTAAGAATTAGCTCAGCTTGCTGGCCCAGAGTAATGTCAGCATTTTTCCGTCCTCTGATTGGATGGTCAGAGGGAAACTTTTACAGCCAAGTTCGACTAGCAAAACACGTGTGTAGCTCTGCACACATTAATACATCAGAGTTAGACTTTTTTATGCCTACGGAGGAAGAGAAATTGATTTGGTTGCGGACATACTGAAAAAAACATTGTCAAGAAAAGCTAGACGTCGTGAGGAGAGGTCGGCCAACCCCTAAGCTAGCTAGCGTGTCTTAGCCCGGGAAAGGGTTTGTTCACCACTTCCAGACCAGTGAATATGAGCGATACCACTGGCTTACAGCCTCTGAGGAGCGGTGCAAATTATGAGTCGCGTTGTTATATTGCGTTTTTGTATAGTATTGATGGTTTCTATAATTGCAATGTGATAGTGGTGGTATTAAGAGGTGGATTAAGTCGAGTAAGTCCCCACTGAAGGCTCAGGTACCAAATGCACGGCCCGTCACTGATGGTATTTGGTATTATATTATTTATTAGGAGTGTAAGGAGTGTAACGGTAAACAAAATTCGGGACATGCCTCGGTTTTTAGCCACAGTTCGATTCAATTTCGGCCTGCTATAAAGCTCTGATCTCAACCCTACAGACCACCTTTAGGATGAATTAGAACACCGACTGTACCCCCAGGCCTCCAAAAAGGATTGGACTTTATTGTAACAGAAAATGAAGTGTGTAATGAGATTTTCAAAAAGTCAGGTTTCCAGAAACGCTCTTTTACGTATTGTGCATAAAAAAATTTTTATAAAATAAAAATGTGTACAACGTAAACTGAATCACTATGTATTGTTATATAATAAACCAGACCTTGGCAAATTGTTTGACCATGCATCCACAACAAACAGAATGTACGTAATGATTTTCAATCACGGTTGCCAGGTGAACAAGCAGAAACCCTATTTCACCACAGATTGTCACAAAAGAAAATGTTTCATTTTGATACGTTTGTTTACAGGCCATACGCACTAACTGGTGTATTTACCAGTAACTGTGCATAATACAGTAGATACATTTCTACGCAATATTAAAACAGCTCACTGAGCAAAAAAAAATTATAACTGATAATCTTAAATACCATCTTTCCTTTCCTAAATATTAGGCAAAACTCCTCTGCCTATTTTTTCAACCTTTACTTGACTGTTGAATTTAAGATTACATTTAAGGTTTAGTTGCTGCTTTTAATCCTTGATAATTGGACTCGTGCTCTGCTAACTTGGCAGAATAGATAATTCGTCCACCCCTGTATACAACGGGAGAGAATGAAGAAATGTATGGTAGTCTAAGAGCCTTTTAAATTGTAGACAAATGAGAATGCGTCTTTAAAAGGGTTTTTTTTTTTTTTTCCATATTTGGTTTTCTATCTAGCATGTTAATTTTTTTTGCTTTATTACAGTGAGGTGTTTTATTAGCATAACAGAAAATGTGAGTGCTTTTTGTTGTCAAAGGCCCGCATATAGGAAAAATACAATAAAAGCTGAGAGGCAGAGCCATAAAAGCCGCATTTCCCTCTTCATTAAAGGTACTTTCATTTAAGTGCTATGAATTGTAAGCATTTCTTTCTTTCTTTTTTTTTTTAAATAATGTTTTCGAATCAAAGTTCAGCATGCATATTAATAAAATGTATTAGTGTGGTAAAAAGATGGGGCGGGGGGGAGGGGGCATCAACATTATGGCTCAATCCAATAATAAATATCTGATTTGTGATCTGTGCTTTCACCTCAGATTTTCACCTCAGAAACTGATCCATGTTCAACAGGGTTGCCTTGTTGTGTAAATAAAAATAATAATAATAATAATGACATTTTAGTAAATAGGCAATTTTAAATGCTACTTATATCCTTACAACAAAAGGATCCTTCATTTTATTGTTTTACTACCACTTGCTACTAAAAGTAAAAAAAAAAAAAAAAAACAATGAACAGTTTTACCTATTTTTCTTAAAAAAAATAAAAATAAAATACAATATTGCAAACATAGTAATTGATGTAAATGTGAATCAGTTATTGAGCCTTAAAATATTGCAATTCACTCTGTCACTAAAAACTACTGAAGTACAAGGAGAACAAAAAAATATATAATTTGCATGGTGCTTCTAGTATTGGAGAGAAAGGTGGAGAACACAATAGAAGTTCACTCCAGCAGCCGCTCTGGTCTCGGCACAAAGTAATTAGCTTATGAGAACATCAAAAGGCACATTTTTCAACTGAATACACTTTATGATGCAAGTCATGTGGCCTTGAAATATCAATACTACTTTGATGCCCATCCACACCACTTACCAAGAACACAATGGGTTGAACGAAAAACAGGGAAATACCTGACATCCTGTACAGGATCACACACCGCTCGACTTTAGAAGGAACTTGTATGTAAAGTGCAAGGCGGTGAAACGTGATGTGGACTGGGTTTGGTCAACGTTCTTCTCATCGTTGTTTTGGGGATTAATATGGGAATTTGATCTCGCACACATTTTGTCATACTGCGGAATGGAAACATATATACGGTACGCTTCTCTACCTGGGAGCTAAGCTGAGTCTTGATCCAGTTGAAGTAATAGTTCAGATCACTCCCTTCCATCAGATCCCGGCCCCAGGCTGCCAGCTTGGCGATGATCCTGGCAGCCTAAAAAGAAAAGGGGGAAAAAAAACATTTATCATGAACATTTTGGCATCAGATAAAAATGCTTCAAGTTCAAAAAAGTTCAAAAAGTTAACAGCTGCTAGACCGAGAAAAGAAAAAAAAAAAAATGACACGAGATTCCTGCATATATTCAATCCACATAAAGTTACAATATCATCACTGCCACTCGAAAGTTTTTTTGCTCCACCATCCGGAAATTGAGAGTTCAAAGGCTGCAGCCGTCCCTGGCCCAAGAGAGCATAATTGGCTCTGTTCTATGAGTGGGAAGAGTAGCTCTCCTCTTTCCCCTCTATCAATTAGAGCAGTGCTAGTCATTTCTCTAGTGTCTATGTCTCTCAGGAATATAAAAGAGAGGGCAGGTAGCACTCTCCCCCAAGTGCATTCAGATGCCTTACAGCAGTTCAGTAAGATGAGATTTCTCAAAGGAACTGCATGCTTTCCGAAATCCCTTCCAAGAGGAAAATAAAAGTAGGAATGAACTACAATTAAACTTTTCAAACGGGCATCATTGTTAACGTATAATAAATGAATAGAAATCATCTGGATCATACAAAAATCATGTTCTGAACCTCAGTGAGCAAGCCATCGTTGAAATATTTAAATATTATATATAAGGGTTGTAGAATGTGAAAATGGTAAAGGCATAAAATGCATTAGCGTGGTGAAAAGACCCGAGGAGGGATCGACATAATGGCTTAATCTTATAATTAATCATTGATTTGCCATGACACAAAATCTTTTTTTGGGGGTTTCACCTCAAATTTGTCGATCATTTTATTAATTTTTTTTTTTTTTTTACTGTAATTCGTTTCACTTGAATATCCTAAATATAAGCACAAACTCGTCCCTGTTCAACAGGGTGGCCTTGTTATGTAAATAATAAAAAATAAATTAATTAATAATAATAATAATTAAAATAATGGATGACCTAGTAGACCTCAAAGAATTACCAAGAATTTATCAGAATTTTAGACCAGTGGTCCCAAACCCCCTGGGCTGCAGACCGGCTCTGGTCCGTGGGTCAATTGGTACCGGGCCGCCCGGTCACATGTCTTACCTCCATCCGCTACCTTCTCAAAGGGGCTGCTCCGGCCGCTAACACATAATACATTACCGCTAAGCCCCAAGCTAGCAAAATGAACAAACAACAGCACAGTGGATGTGAACATCTGATCACATGCACATTATCAACTTGTGCTGTTAATATCATGAACAGCAGCTACGCTAATTCCTCTCCACTGCTTCTCTTTCTCTCCCCATCCCGAGGCATCCTGAGGTTGGCCAGCTCCAGTCACGTCCCACCTCATGAAGATTATGGACCTTTGAAGAAGTGGATGCCGAACTCGCAAACATCCCGTACCATCTAGAGACGTACCAGTGCCAACTGGATCCCGCTACATGTGTGGTTTTGACATTGGACCTCCTGGAGTGTTTAAAGGCTCTGGCATGGAGAAGCTGGTGCTGGATCTGTGATGATCACAAATGTTGAGCTCATAAAACTAGGAGCTACTAACCATATAGACTGTATAAGACTGTAGAAAGAACATTACTTATAATCTTATACTCCAGTACTCATGTTAGTTCTCACTCTCCAGTGTTCTGTATTGTTGAAAGATTTATGATCAAACTCTTGATGTCACCCAAATGAGGATGGGTTCCCCCTTTTGAGTCTGGTTTCTCTCAAGGTTTCTTCCTCATAACATCTAAGGGAGTTTTTCCTCGCCACAGTCGCCACGGCTGCTCATCAGGGATAAATGCACACCGTTCACCTTGACTGTTGATTTCTGTTAAGCTGCTTTGAGACAATGTCTGTTGTGAAAAGCGCTATAGAAATAAACTTGACTTGACTTGGATTCACGTTTATTATTATATTTTAAAAAATACCAGTTTTTATGCCGTATCATTTTATTTTGTTGTATTTATCTGCCACTCCTTAAAGGCCGGTCTGTGAAAATATTGTCCGACATTAAACCGGTCCTTGGCGCAAAAAAGGGGGCCGCTGTTTTAGACCACTGGACTTGATGCACTGGACCTGAGCTACAACCTGGTGCTGTGCTGTGGCTGTTACGTACAATCTAATCTAAAGTCCAATGAAACCTTTTACTTTCTACAAGTGAAATGTTAGCGAGCAAGATGGTTTTCAGATGGTTGCTCAAAAAAATTCTGCAAGTGGTGAGCAGTGAGAAATTGACTTGTGGAACAGTGAAAAAACGTGAACTGGATGCAACCTTAAGCCCTGACCAAGTGTGATTCTGGAGTCAATGATCCAGCTACAAAATGTTTTTATAGCAGTATCACTCTGCTCTATGCATGACCCCTATATGGACAACTCTTGCCGAGTTAAAAGCAAGAAGGTGACTGAACGGCATTAAAAGATTAAAAATAACACGTGGGTTGCTAGGTAACAGAAATAAAACTAGTCTATAATTGAAATCCGTACTTTTATATGATTAAAAGGATCTCGTGTAAGCTGGGAGGCGGACACATCTTTCAGGTTTAAAGCATCGTAGGCTGAGTGCAAGTCAAGTGGAGATTTGAAGGTTCAGTCGCAATTGTTTTCGCTGGTGGGTTTTTCTTTTCACCCTCTGTTCCCTGTGTCTTAAATTCGCTGCTTGATGTGCACGCTGCCTGCGGCACTTGTCACGGTTGGACAGAGACACACAGCTGCCACTTCAAATTTGTATCCAGCTCGACTTTTTTTGTTTCCATGCGCCGAGAGTCAGGTTCTCGCCACTCACCGTTCCATGAACCTTTTCTTGTGATTTCCCAGTGAAAATGAGTGTGAAATAGCAGGAGTGTGCGTTTCATATGGGGCTCATTGTGTTTCAACCGTTCGAATCGAAATTTCGGGTTACGATTTTAATTGATTATTCAAAATGCATTCAATTGAACATTTTCTTATTTTGTATATGTAATGCATTTGAATTTATAGTGTGAACCTGTTGCACATTTAGTTTACAATATTAAACGCGTGTTTATTATTGGCACGGGAAATTTGAAATGAAATCGACACGGAAAAAACTTTGAACGTTGAATATTTAGAGGATTGTGTGCCGAAAGACACACGCAGCATAAATCAAAATACAGATTGGTACTGATTCTATAAACTCACAGCTGAAGAAACAAACCCAGGCCATCTCTCTGGATTCTGAGGATATTTACTCTTGACCTTTAAAGAAATTCAATAATGCCAGAGAGTCTTTTTTGTTTTGTTTTTCTCAGGGACGGGGGAAACACACTCTCACACTGCAAAACAGAAAGAAAATGATTTATACGTCCTTTCGTTTCGTTCGGATCGTTTTCTCCGAGATTGCCCTGAAATCATACATTCCGAGTTAATTTTTTTTTTTCTATTTTTATTATTTGCCGCTGTTATTTTTTTAGAAATACTTTCCGTCCTTTTTTACATTTCAATCATCAAGTATTATTAGGATTATTAATCTCCCATGGCCAAAAAGATGAGTCAGTGTTCACACTTGAAACTTTCTCAAGATAGCTAATCTAGACTATATGGCAAAAGTTTATGGACACCTGCTCAGAAAATTCAAATGAGCTTTTTGAACAGCCCGTTCCACATTTCGGCCACATTTCGTACATCTCCTGAGAAGATGTGAAGTGTAGTTGTGTCTCAGCCACAAGGACGTTAGCAAAGTCAGGTACTGATAAAAGAGTGAAGAGGCATGGGGTGCACTCAGCTTTCCAATTTATTCCGAAGGTGTTCAGTAGAGTTGAGGTCAGAGCTTTATATCAGGCCATTCAAGATCTTTCACTTCAACCCATGCAAACCACATCTTCATGGAGCATGCTGGAGCAGGTTTGGGACACCAAAACACATCCTATACAATTGTGTGTCTCCAACTTTGTGATGACAGTTTTAGGGAAGAATCGCACATGGCTGGAAAGCACAGGTGTCCCAACACGTTTGTCCGTATAGCGTGTTTTCTTATTTGAGAACAAAACGTCCAAGCACCCTAGACCAGTGGTCCCCAACCCCCAGGTCCGTGGGTCAATTGGTACCGGGCCACCCAGAAAGCATTCATAACTTACATTATCTCCGTTTTATTTATTATCTGATTCTAAACGATGTTTTATTTTGGAAAATGACCGGATTCTCTCCGCCACATCTGTCTATGACTCACTCTTGATGCATGTCATGATGCCTCGGTCACATGTCTTACCTACATCCGCTACCTTCTTAAAGGGGCTGCTCCGGCCGCTAACACATAATACATTACCGCTAAATTCAAACCCCCAAGCTAGAAAAATGAACAAAAAAACAACACAGCGGATTCACGTTTATTATTATATTTAGAAAATACCAGTTTTTATGCCGGTCGTATCATTTTATTTTTGTTGTATTTATCCGCCACTCCTTAAAGGCCGGTCCGTGAAAGTATTGTCCGACATTAAACCGGTCCGTGGCGCAAAAAAGTTTGGGGACCGCTGCCCTAGCCCATCAAAAGATCACATGGCAGCAGGCATGATCATGACTGACGACAACTGGCACTTGCAGAAATTAAAATAAATAAATAAATGAAAAGAAGTTCATGGCCAAGAACATGGCACTTTTTAAATTTCATGTGTTTGGTCATCGTAATTGCTGCTTATTTCTTTAGGAGCGACTCAATAATAGAAGACAATCTGGGCGAGTAATTAAAGCAGACACAATTTACTCAGAGTGTCTGGTGGCTGCTAGGGAAAATGAATTTTGAGCATCTAATTGCAGTAGTGTTTGCTTTAATAACTTACCATGTGAACGGTGAAAAGGTCCTGGCGGTTCAGCATAGGCAGGAAATACGACCAGGCGGTGTTTTTTGTCTTCTTGGCATAATCAAAGAAAATGTTGACTCGCTGATGATTTTCCTGGGTTTGGGTGGAAACGTGAATGTTTATTTAGGACTCGCAGGGATAAAAAAATGTTTTAATAACTATAAAAGCCTAATTGCGTACTCAATTAATCCAGCAATTTGAAGCCATATTGACCATTAATGATTTTTTTTTTTATTTGCACCACTAAACTGTCAGATGTGTGAGAGGTGACCGAAGTGTTAAAATTCAAAGCGGACTCCCAATTGCTGAATTGCGCTGGTGAAATGCTGAAAATTGTAACGCAGTTAAAACGTACCACTTTGGCAAATGCGAACACCATTTTCTAAATTTACTGGTGACACGTATATACAGTTAATACCTCAAAGGAAATGAAGTATTTTTAGCCACTAGGTGCATGAACGTCTCATTATCAAACAAACGTGGTAGTACCTAAATCTTGGTAGGATTTACATAATTCCTTAAGCACTTCATCAGAAACACTTGTACACCTGCTCTTCCATGCAATTATCCAAGCAGCTAATCACACAGGCAGCACAATGCATAAAATCAAGTCAAGAGCTTAAGTGCATACACACCGAACAGGCATAACATTATGGCCACTGATCAGGCATACATTTATGACCACATGCCTAATATTGTGTTGGTCCCCCCTATTGCTGCCAAAACAGTCCTGACCCATTGATCAATTAAAGCGTTAACTTCCTCAGCAATTTGATCTACAGCAGATCGTCTGCTGTATGGACAACCCACGGGCCAGCCTTCGCTCCCCACTTGCATCAATGGACCCTGTTGCCGGTTCACAACTGTTCCTTCCTTGGAGCACTTTTGATAGACACTGCAGACCGGAAAACACCCCACAAGAGCTGCAGTTTAGGAGATGCTCTGACCCAGTCGTCTAGCCGTCACAATTTGTCCCTTGTCCCCCATTTTTCCTGCTTCGAACACGTCAACTTTGAGGACACAATGATCACTTGCTGCCTAATATATACCACCCACTAACAGGTGCCATGTTGAAGAGATAAATCAGTGCTATTCTCTTCACCGCTCATAATGTTATGCCTGGTTGGTGTATGTGGTTTCATGCCTACGCTTACTGTTGCTTCAGTGTCCAGGTCTGATATGTTTTTCTGCTCAACACTGCTCAAACCAATTCAATTCAGCTTTTAGAAATAACTATTGACCACAACCACGCTTCTCTGTCCTCGCTCATAAACAAGAAGTTTCTTCCTCCAAAACTAAAGTTAATTTAATGCACAATTCTGTGTCACTCCAGAGACTGCTGTCTATGGAAGTCCTATTACCAGATGAGCTGTTTAGCGAAACCAATCCACCCGACATCGACCATATTCACATAGATAAAATCTTTCCCATTCTGATGTTTAACGTGAATATTAACTGAAGCTGTTGGCTTGAATTTGTGCGATTTCTTGGTCAGAATTGTCCAATTGAATAAAAAAAGGTGTGATCGCAGCTAAAACCAACATGGTGACCTCTAAATAAATTTCCTCTTGAAACTACAATGTTTAAACAGATGCTTCAGATAATAAGTGAAGGTCAGCACCTACTATTACATATACACATTTATTGTATACGCTTATTGTGTTTGTGAGTGAGTGTATCGTACCTGCAAAGTGTCATCGATCAAGGTTAAGATGTACTGAACCGTCTGCTCCTTCGATATGTGAGCCATTAGGTTAAGAAAAGTCTTTGCGCACTGCAAACAAACACTGATTTTTAAAACAGTAGTGCAAACACGAACATTCATTCCCACAAGGTATGAAAGTCTTTCTGGTAAACACGATCATTAAAAGCTTTGATGTTTTACCTGCAAAAACGATCCTCTCATTAACGTGTTGGAAATGTATTAACCTTCAGTGCATTTAGTACTTATTACTGTATAATCAACAAACATATAAATCGCAACCGACCTGATGTCCTTCGTTCGTCAGAATTGCCTGCTTCTGCTCAGAATGAGCGACCTCAAACTTCTTGATGAACTCGCAGTCTTCTCCTGAGATCATCTGGCCCCTAAACAAAAGCGAATTCAAGTAAACCCTCTGTGTAGTTACCCCGAAAACAAGTATGTGCTTAAAACATTAATAGTTATCGATGTAGAGCTTCTTTTATTTTTATTATTATTCATTTCCAATATGATACAAAAAAAAAATACAGCCAACTCAAATTATATCGGCATGTAGTTATTATGGAGGGCTACAAAAAAACAGTAACACACCTGAAAATGCACATATTGGACATATTGTTCAGGGGGGAAAAAATCAAGACGGATAAAACAAATTAGACCAGTTCAGCTGACAACAGAATCGACACGGGATATGGCTTTTCCATTCCCCTGACCTAAAATCCGCTGAAAACGTGCAGATGGTCTAAAGGTCTAAGAGAGTTTGGGGATTATTGGGGAAAGGATAAGAAGAGTTTCTGCAGAAATGGCTGAAATTGTGTTTCAGTAGGAACAGTGACTCAGCAGACATCCATCTGACGTGCGTTTAGGTCTGTGGAAAAAATCCGTAGTAAACAGGGCTGGATGTTGTGGTCAAGAGTACACATGCATGACTGCATACGAGTGTGCGTAAATAACTGTTCTTCGGGTGACTGAGAATGTAATTGCAGGAAACGATAAGCTATCTGTCAAAATAAACACAGGGTGGGTAAAGCTGTAGTGCACGAACCAGTCATGAAATCCATCATTATGCAGAAACATTTTGTAAAATGTCAATATTTCGCATTTGCATGCAAAAAAAAAAAGTACCTGAATGCTTAACCACTACTGAGGAGGTTGTGTGACTCTGTTATACCATGTGGGCATTTTGCTGGCATGATTTGACTCAACTTGTCCACTTAGAAGGAAGGGTCACTGCAGATCAATACAAAGCTGTCCATTATGAGATGTGTCTGAGAGGCTTTTCCAAGCTGATAAGGAGCTGGGAATTGAATTGCTGCACAGAGCTGATGGAAATGGAATTGACCATGGCAGGCACACATTTTATTTAGCTTTAAAAGGACAATCAAATTGACAGGTGAATGAATTCCTCTGAAAGCAGAACGGAGTGCTATTTAATTTATAATGCCACAGTATACCTCATCCAAACTCTGTTATCATAATGATAAATAAAACATTCCACTAAAGCAAATGGAAATTATTCCAGAATTCAGAGCTCTAGTATTTTTTATACATTTTTATAGCAAGGAAAAAACGTCAGTGCCTGTTCCAATACTTCTGATCATTTGAACAATGGTTGAAAACAAAACGTGTCGAGTCGCGTAAAAAACGCCAGGATGTAAATATCAAGAAATGAAACCCGGAATTCTGTATTATCCTCTCATATGTATTGCCACCCCCCCCACTCACAACTGCCTTGTCTTCCTTGGACAGAATTGTCCCACCTCATGTGAAGAAAAAAACAATCATTAAGACATAACAGTGGGATGTACTCAAACAAGTCTCTCAGCAGTGTGAGTGGATATTATATGTGTGGTGTCTTCACACAGCATGGCCTTTTTTTTTTCTTAATTGAATTTATTAGATACATTTTAAAATCTCTTAATAATAATTCTTCAGTACGAGCTACACGTTGTCACTGATCCAGTAGTTTCTATTCTATCATCTAATAACAAACATAATCCAATAATTCCATGGAGTTTAAGCTTTATGACCTTGATTTAGTAGGACTAATTTGGGAATAATGTTCAGCAAATGAATGAATGAATGAATGAATGAATGAATGAATGCATACATGCACAATTTCATGATTTCAGTCTGGTCTCTTGAAGCATCAAGGCTTATGGGGGCATCAATGGACAGAATCAACATTTTGCTAATTGTTTTTAGTGGCCTACTGGTTGTAAACATGGTTCTCCTTGGATTCTGTTAGACATGAATGCAGCATTCTATGTCACTGACCATGATATTTTCATGGACAACAATTGTTCGAGACGGAGCTTGAAAGGCATTAGTGTACTTATTTACAAAGATACACTGGAGGGGCTCAAACCCAAGCACCGGAATGTGTTCAAATCTATAGCAAGACAAGAAAATAGCTGTTAATCGACAGCCAACTGGAAGCATACTAGGATTTAAATGTAAAAAGTTTCCAGAAAACAGCTGTAATTACAAACAAAGATAGTTCAATTAAGCATTGACTGAGGAGAACATATAATTACACAAATTCTTGTTTTTTTTTGCCTAATTGTGTTCATGCTAAAAAGAACAATCACATCGTAGAGACAATTTGTTGAGTTGTCAAATGGTCAAAAATCCAGAGAACTCAATCACAATTTCAGGGTACGGCTTATTCGCGACAGGTAAAGTAATTCTAAACTTCTATTTATTTATTAGTTAGGAACAAATATAACGTTTATTTATTCGACAATCTGAAACAATGCAGTGCATAAAATCATGTAGACACATATCCTGAAATCAGTTTAAACATCAGAATAGGGAATATACTCTGTATATTGTGATCTTATTTAATCTGTATAGTTTTGTATAGTCTGTACTTTTCCTGGGTTTTTCCCGGTTTCTCAAACTTTAAGCCAAAAAAACTGAGCGACATAACATAAGACCAATGAAATTTCCGAACGAAAGCGAAAAAACGCACCTCACCTGTGTTCTGAGCTGCACGGCATCGGGAGAAAAAACGTTTATTTAAACGCACAACGATGCCAAAAGAAAAACTCCCGAGAGAAATAATTGTGAAAGGAAGGAGGAAGACAGTGAACAATGACTTACTTGGTCGGCTACTGTTTAGATACAAGCCGTTGTAACGCGTTGAGTCAGGGTCAAGGGAGAGCTCGCTAACTCCAGTTGCAACAGAAATCATATAAGCACAGACAGGTTTCCAAAACTCGTGCTTTTTTATTTTTCTTGGCAACAGCGTTACGGGTTAGTCAAAGAAACTTAGAAATGAGCATCAGAAAATAATAAGGACATAATCCTCGTCTTACACACACGCAGTAATACCGGAAAAAATGCAGTGGCATGCTGTTCCCAAAATACCGCTATGCTCCTAAAGGAAGCGCAACATATTTCACCCGTTACACCGTGTGTAAAGTGTCTTTCGTTAAAGCCTGTGTAAAGTACATTAGTGTAGACACCTGCGGCTTATAGACAGGTGCGGCTTATTTATGTTAAAAATAAAAATATTTGTAAAATTCAGTGGGTGCGGCTTATATATGGGTGCGCTTTATAGTCCAGAAATTACGGTAATTTGTTTTATCTGATTTTCCCGGTTTCTCACGGATAGCACGATAGTCCAAAAAAACTTATAGGGAATTGTTTTTATGGAGTTTTATGTTGAAATAATAAAATGTATTAATAAAAAAAAAATAAGTAAAATGTTAATACAGTACAGAAAGTAAAAAATACGGTGACGTGTATCTTTAACTCGGCCTCTTTTTTGACGTCATAGGACAAGTCAACTAATAAACAAACAGAGAAACTACGCATAGGCTACTACAGAACTGCATGCTGTACATGTACTCACTATAAATGTGATGCAGTGTACTGTATTTCTTCCAATTTACACAAAATTCATCTCGTTATATTCTTGCAAATGTTTCCTGTGTGTGTTTAAAGTGTGTGGGAGGATGATTTATGGCCCAAACATTTTATTTTTTTTAAAGCATTTTTGGGGTGGCGTTTATCGCGGGAAATCTTTTTAACGTAACCACCGTGATAAACGGGGGATTACTGTATTTTAAAAATCTCATAGGCTGTTCCAGCATAACAAACTTTAGACAAGTTGCAAAAAACATTCAGTGAAATGCCTTAATTAAAAAGGCCAAAAAAGAATTGGCAGAAATTTTCGAGCTGATAGAACAAAGTCTTCTCAACATGTTAAACATTGAGGAGAACGGCCTTATGCCATATGCCGAATACTACACCAGGTTCCAGTCTCAAAAACAGGTATCTGAGGATACAGATTCAGAGTGGACACTGGTTCAACAGAACTGGACGGGTTGAAGGTTGGAAAAATGTCACCTGATCATCAGTTTATAATTGATCATATCTTAAACCCCATTTCACACATAGTTCCGCCCTCATGATTGGCTGCTTGGAAAAATGCATGACCGAGTTCCTAATGAAGTGGTCAGTAAGTGTAAAAATTCAATACAAAGTTATTTCATACAGAAGATAAAGGTTAGACTTAGACAACAGTCAAAGACTGTAGTAAGAAATCGCTGAAAATCTGGCATCATAAATGTATATTTCAGAGCCCGGAGTAAGAGTGTATGAGGGCTAAAATTGAGAAGCGCAAGATTAAAAAAACCAAAAGTGTGGCTTTTGAAATTCCACATTATACAAAATTACAAAAGGTAACTAATGTTTTTGTCTTGATAATTGAAAGCGGCCACGTGTGCTCATGGAGCCAAAAGAACGGTTTTATTTCACATCCAGAGATTTCTAAAGCTTCATTTCAATTTCCTTTTTAAACACAAAAGTTCTTCCAACACAAATGAAGTTCAGCATAAAACAACAAAAGAGAAAAAAGAAATAAATAAAATGGAGGCTTAAACTATAATAATTGTGCAGGTCAAGATTTTCAATACACGCTGACCACAACTCGTTCGTTTATTTCACGCTGCCTGTGACTCATTCGTTTATTTTGTCTGCCCATGACTCGTTCATCCAATTCGCACCGGTCGGGACGTCGTATGTTCGCTGGAACCCTGTGCTTCTTTTAGGTGTGACGCATGACAGATGAGATAATATATCATTCTAATTATCTGGAATGAACCAGCAGATTAATTTAAAACATGCGTTACCACTGTATGCGACCAAATACTATTTATTAGCTGGACAAAAGAAAGAAAGTTTGTCCAAAGCCCCTTTTAGAATGCGCTGTTAAAATGAGGCAATTAACTCCTAACTGCTTAACTGCTTTCCAGCTGACAGCACAGCCAATGTTACAGAACAGCCAGACACCTTCTGCTATTAGATTTTGTGGCACAAACACATTTTTTTTTAAGTTGATCAGCTCCTTGGAATAAATGTACTTCACTATTATGTCTCTTGAATATTTAACCTATGGAAATGACCAACACACGCACACACACGCACACACAAACACCTCGATCATATTTACCAGGAAATAAAATGTTGTCCTGTTTACCTTTCTTCAACAGTAATTACATCAAAACAGTTAGAAGTGTTTGTAAGTCGTCTTGTACATTTTCACACCACACACGGTGTTAAAGTGTTATATAAACGAAAGGCTTTTCGCAACCGCTGAAAAGTAGTACGTTCCAAACTTATGCAATACAGACAGATTTAAATCACTTGATTTACTTCATGTTACAACAGGGGGAAAAAGGTTGAAGGGTGAAGTTAACAACCTGCTTATAATTAGATTTCACACCATGGTGATGTTGTATCTGATAATAAAATCAGTAAAGTAAAGAAAAAAGTAAAGGAAAAAAAATAAATGAATTGTAAGGTGAATCTCTCTGTGACGCTTTAAGTCAGACGTCGTAAAATCATATAAATTCTAATAAATCAACTAGTTTTCAATCGTTAAAACGAATCTATTCGACATAAATGAGCTGCACACGTGCACCCCACACACACACACACACACACACACACACACACACACACACACACACACACACGGACGGACGGACGGACACAAAGTGTCACAAGACACTGAGACTATCTGTGTCATTTAAGAAAACTGTTAAGTTCCTGTTTTTGAGGAAAATTTAGGGGAAGTATGAAAAAAAAAAAAAGGATTCGGTACAATTGTCTAAACTAAAAGAATAA
>JAAIIK010000072.1:303109-335609 GCA_014706435.1 Silurus glanis | reverse complement strand
TACTTATTAATGTAAGCAGTGTTGGAAATAAAAGGATATGAAAGAAATATAGGAAACATTTAAATCTGGAAGTAGTTTTGATGCATTGCCTTTGTTTATTGACGAATATCAAGGTTGAATTTGTTATAGGGACTTGCAGAAATGTATCATTTATGTATTCACACATTCAAGGAATGAAGGAAAAGCTGCAGAAATAAAAGAAAAAGTCAAATCAAATCATTACAATTTCCAATATTTGACCAAACTAGGAACAGATAGTAAAAGAGTCGTTATGTGAGATTATATTTCTGTCATTTGTGTCTCACGAAAGCTGCAACATATATGCGAAATATATTATTTTAAATATTTCTGTTGATATCTGAATCCCAATTTTTATGTTTGAGTTTTTAGTGTTTATGTTTGATCTTTAAATTTTTGTTGTTTGCCTAAATCACGTATTTGTTTTCATTATTTGCCAGAGAATGTTGCATATGATTACAGAGAATATGAAGCATCAAATAGGAGGTGCTCCTTCCTTTTTGCAGCAACAGAGGAGATATCACTTACAGCTTGTGGGGGAGTGTGGCGTAAGACATGTTAGAACAGCTTTATTTATGGTCTAGTTGAAACATGTCTATGCTCAAAGATTCGCTATCATTTGTCATCTCATTTTGTAAGATGCATGTGTATTGATTTGGACATTCTTCTGCAAAGGGCAAGTAAAAAAATATATATATTAATAATTGTCATATCCTTCTCCATTTTTGATTTTTTTTGATTATTTTTTCCAAAAATAAATGCGATGCCTAGAAGAACCTGAACATTTCAGAAGACGTGACAATGGAAGAAGAACCTGAAAATGCATGGCTTCACCTGCCTCGTCCTCATTATTACATAACGAGCCGCCGGTTTCATTATGTTAATTAGACATGACTGTAGCAGTGTAGAGTGCATGCAATGTTGGCTGTATGTCTCAGTGGTCCGGTGTCTCCTGCAGCCCATGGGATCAGAAAGGATGGAGATGCGAAAGAGGCAGATGTCGGGGCAGCAGGAGCTGGTGGCGGGAGGCACAACGACGGGAACGGCGCCAGCCCGGAACGAGCAAGCTGGTCAGGGCGAACGTGCCTCTAATGCCTGCTGTTTCTGCTGGTGCTGCTGCTGTAGTTGCTCGTGGTACGAGGCTTCTCATTCCTTCACACCAAACCTCATCTGCAAATTGATTGAAAATGTAGCTTTGAGTCATCTCTAGGATTCTAATGAGTTGACTCAGAAGGCTTATTTCTTGGCTAGATAGAAAGCTACAGCCAACAATGGTCATGTGGGCATTGCCCTATAGCTCATATCATCACTATATGCACTGTACAGTGAAAGAGATCATGAAAATTTGTGATGTACTGGAATTGTGTAGTATCTCTTTAGCCTTTACACATGGCCATCTAGCATTGGATACAAAAATGGACTCCCAGGTCAGTCGTTAAACATCAGAAGATTAGATGTTCAATAATAATGATAATAGCAATAATAAACTGGAACCAGACAGTAAAAACTTCCTAGTTTCCTGTGTGTGGTGTCTCTGTCGGATTATGATGTGCTTAATACCTTGCAGTCTCACTGTTAGGAATGAAGACAGGGAGGAGAGGAACCGAAAAGCCTCGCACGACGTCAAAGCCGAGGACCCCGGTGACTGCGAGGAGAGGTTGGTTAATTTGTGTTCGAAATGAGATAACTCTTATTAAGATGTAATACCTTTAGTATAATTAGTAGCTGTGATGTAAAACATTTCAGCAAAGCATCATAATTAATGAATCTAAGGGCAATATCACACTCAATAATATTCATTATATTGGAAGCCAATATAATACACTATCACAGAATTTCCCTGAAGTAGTCATAAATATTTAAATAGCACAAAGACAGTACAGTATTTGTGTACACTGAGGCTTCAAACTTCTTTTTTTGAGATCATGTGCTTTGTTGTACCATTGCAAGAACACCCTTGTTGACACTTTTTCCCCCTCAGAGATAAAAATAGGATGTTAATGCTGCGCTTGCTGCATACATTCGAGCTGTTCATGGTGAAAACTTTTGAATCACCTTTGTTTTTTTTTTGTTTTTTGGGGGGGCAGTCCAAAGCCCACTATGGATGAAGTGTGCTCATGGGGGCAATCTTTTGACAAGCTGATGCGTTGCCCAGCTGGACTTTGCGCCTTCCGGCAATTTCTACGCACTGAGTTCAGTGAGGAGAACATGCTCTTCTGGCTCGCCTGTGAAGAGTTCAACAAGGAGACCAACAAGAGCATCATCAAGGAAAAAGCACGCCTCATATACGAGGACTACGTTTCTATCCTCTCACCCAAAGAGGTGTGTGCTTTTTATATGAGAATGAATGTGAATTATGTGATTTGTGCCACACTAAAAAGCATAGGCCACTCTCTCGAAATGAAACATGTGTTCCACCATCTCTACATTTTTGCCATGACTTAAAGCTATTATATGCAAATGAAATAGTGTATTCACTATGGCTTTTCATGGTTATTAATAGTCAAGAAATGAAATCATACTTTTGGGTATTCAACAGTGAAAATCCATTAAGTACCAACTGGTAGAAACAAAAAAAACTAGTTCAGAAACTAAAAAACATGGTTTAAAATTCAACAAGAAAGCAGTGGAACAAAGTACACAAACCATGTAGTTAAGTTAAAGTAGAGATACACTATGTAAAATATGACTCCAGTAAAAGTAAAAGTGCTCCCTTTAAACCTTCACTTGAGTAAACGTACAAAAGTATTTGCAATTTCAAATGTACTTAAGTATCCTAAGTATTTTGATTTATTATGGCTATAATGTTCCTATTATCCTTTTTGTCACAAGACTCTTTAATTAATCAACTCAGTTTATGTATAAAGACTCTAATGTTACTTTTAGAATCTATTACAATTACAATCTATTAATAGAACGAATTCAAACACTGACTGATATCCATTAAAATGATCATGAGCACAAAACCTTCTTTTCAATACTTAAAGAAAATCGCACAAATAAGGCTACGGGTGTTGTAGCAAGTGAGAGTCAGGAGTTTCTGCCATTATTTATTCCTTTCAAAATGTTCTGCTTGCTGTTAAACCGATGCTGAACTGTATGTCCGTGATAAGTAGATACCACCAACCGGCAATCAATACAAGTTCAGAACGGAGCGCACGCTCGACCCTGATTGGTGGATTGCGATATTTGACTTTGAAATGTAGCGAATTTAAAGTAAAATCTCGCCAAATTGAAATACTTCAGTAAAATGCAGACACGTGAAAAAGCATGTGACAAATGACATTTATTTTGTTACCGTCCACCGCTGCACGAAGGACTTTGGCACAAGCCAAATTATGGCAAGACTTTGAAAAAAATGAAGAGGTTCTTATTGACTGGCCGCATCATTTTATTGTGTCATCACTTAAGAAACCTCAATGTGTATGTCAGATTCTCAGACATAAGAGAGGCTGATAAGTAAGAACGCTCTAAAAGCAGGTTAGGTTTCTGCGTGAAAGCTGTACTGAATTTTGGGTGGTCTCGGCCTGTGCGAAACAACCAGACCATAGTCAAGTCAAGTGGCTTTTTATTGTCGCTCTACTATATAGCTAGTACATATTCAGAAAAGAAATGTTGTTGGTCCAGGATTATGGTGGAACACTTAACAGTACAGTATTATATTACACAAGACTTTATAAAGTGCAAATACACAAGAGTGAGACGAGTGCGAGACAATAAGTAAACAGAACAAAACACACAGTAGAGTGAATGCACAGTACAATAGATGCAGTGCAGTGACAACAGAAGAGCGTTGTGTGGGAAAGCTTTTGCAACGATGAACCTTAGAATGATGAATTTCTCAGGTTCCTCCCAGTTTTTTTGGTTTAGTTCCATCTCCTGTCTTGCCTGTTAGCCTGTGGGTGGTACTCAGATATAATTATTGGCTCTTTAATTTTCAGGATAGACTCCCATAATGAAGAATAACCTGATTTAATACTTGATCTCCACAACTCTGAAAGTATTGGAATGATTTAATAAGGAAAAGAGACGCCAGAAATCAATTTACGATTGTTTTTGTTTTACAATCCCTGGCTTGTCTGAGGTCAGGGCTTTTGCCAGTTTAAATGTATTCAAGGTTGTTGTGATAGCTCTTAAAGTTTCTTGGGTTTCCTCCAACCAGCATCTCAGATTCCTTAAGGCCAGTTTACCCGCCTACAGATTTCATTGCACGTGTATTTTAGAAAACCACCTTGTCTTTAGCAAAGCACTGCAACCTCACAACCATCAAAGTTTACAATGATTCTGCAATGAGGTAGTCAGCAAAGAGGAGGAAGTTCAAATGGGCATTTCGGTTTTCAAATGTAATTTACAGACAAAATGGTAGACTGGTAGAAAACATGTTTAGCAGTTAGAATATGGGAGGGGAGCAATATCAGGGCCATAGGGTATGATTATTTGTAGTTTCCGCTAGTGGTTATACACACACTCTTCCAGTGAACACCATCATAAATACAAATTAGATTTATTGCACTCGGGAGATCAATTTTTGTGAATTATTTTAAATCATGCAGCTGCTCACTGGACAAGACACAACACTGATAGAGTAATGAAATTTAACTGTTTATAGCTTTACATGAGTGGATAGATCACTTGGCACCCAAGACAGATTTCATGTCCGAGCTATTAGTTTTTTATTTGTAGATGCCTGGAGGACAAGTAGGTTCAATAACAAGATAAAGAAAATATATATATATATAATCCCTACTGACATTCACAAAGCAAAAGTTTTCACTTTTTTTTTGCATGTTTAAATGTAATGTAATTCATGATGGGCAACTGCACCCATATATAAAAACCTAGTCGTGATATATTTGATGGTGAATGATTTTGGTGAATCTGAGCAAAATAAGGCACAGTGTAAAGAGAAAAAGCACAAGACAGATATATTAGGTGCAATCAAAGAAGAGAAGTCTGATCATAGCTGAAAAAAAGCCGCAAACTTGATGCCGTAACAGAGCATAATGATATGGCAGAATTGTCCTCTTTCAGAATTAAGTTAGTTGTCCTTAGTCTGTGTGTTAATACAATTATTGAACTGTTTAACTGTTATTACATTATGCTATCCACCACCTTCTAGCCTGGTCAGTCAGGTTTCTGTTTAACAAAAAATCATGGGACCAACCAGATGTATTCATGACTCATGTTCTCCTCTGCTTTAGTAGTAATAGTGGTTGTTAAGTAGGTTCTTGGGCTTGTGAGATGGCCCGGTGAAGGGTGTAGGTTTAAATCCCAGCCCTGCTGTAGAATCACTGTTGTGAGAAATGTAAAAAAAAAATCTAAAACTGTCAACTGTTCGCTCATAATTTTTATTTATTTATTTTATTTATTAATTAATTATAAGGTGTAAAAGGATCCATGCAGGATGTCAATTTCTTGGATAATCTATGCATCGACAGATGCTGCTATCCTTCTACCTCTCTAAACAGAAAAAAGTGAAGCATATGAGCTAAACATACTCCAAATTTTACTCTCAGTAACAAAGAGTTTAGCTATGAATATGAGAAAGAGTAGTGCCAGCACGAGCAGATCATTGGTGCAATTTCCTGTAAAATGAGGGGGTAAGCAAATAACTGAATACCTTCTTTAGTAACAGGTAGGAATGACAGTTTCCTATTTAACACTTAGGCATTCTACTGATGCATAAGCATGTGGTAATTGTAGGCACTTAGTTGTCCAAGTAAATATCCCCCTCGCAGTCTAGTCTAACGCCAGTTGTTGTTGTCCTAATGCTACATTATGTGTAGAAGAGCAAATCGCGATGCAGGAGCAATATATCATGAGATAAATCCTGTTGACTTGAGAGAATGCAGTACGTGCAGATGTTAGGAGTCTATAATAATACAAATGGAAATGTCACTGTAACAAATGGTCACTAGAAGACTATTGGGGTGTAGTTCCTTGCTGACACTTAGGGCATGTGTCATGTAATTGTTTCTGATTGCTATAGTACAAGTTCAGTCAATGTTTACTGTGAACGTAGCTGCAGTGTCCCGCCACGCGATACTTGATAAATAGGGATAGATGCGTTTATGAAGCATATATGAAATGGTTTATGTCCCATTATTAAGATTTCATCAAGGTTTAAGTCTGTACTCCATTACACAGATTTTTTTAATAGATTGAACAGAAAGTGATCTCAATTTAGCAACTGGCACTGGAGAGTTGAGAAAGTTGAGAAAGCAAACTCAGCATAAGTCTGTTTCCATTGAACAATGTCCAGGCATTTTTTTTTGCTACTTTTTTGCTGTCAGTACAATCAAATATATCTCAAATGAGTATACCAATTAAAAAAAAAAAAATACATCAAACATGACTGTGGCTTGGAAATGTCTGTATTTGAATCATTGGAGTTTTGAGTAAAGATGATGGATATGGATATGGATATGGATATGGATTGACCTGTGTAAGTAGCTGCTGAATTCATCCATGTTGAAAACTATGTAAGCCAGCAAACATTGAAGCTCTTCATGCTAGAAATCTTGCTGTACACAGGCTAAGACTTGTGTTTATACACCTATACACATTATGTGTCATGCATATGTGGACACCTTACCAACACACAACACATCCATAAGAAAGTCTAACTCTGATGTATTAATGTGTGCAGCGTGCTACACACCTGTTTTTCCAGTCGAACTTGGCTGGAACAGTTTCCCTAAGACCAACCAATCAGAGGACGGAAAAATGCTGACGATCTTCTGCGCCAGCTAGCTGGCCCTGTGAGGCGAATTTGAAATCTGATTGGTTAAAGAAACAGAACCATTGATAATATTCTCTATGGTTAAAGGGCCAGCAGTACTGACTCTGAAGGCCCTGGGCAGATTAGATTGACATGGCAGCACATAGAGGCTGAAATCTGATTGGACAAAAAAATCTAACATCCACATACACGTACTGGAAGCAGTGCAACCAAGAGAAACGCTACGAAATGAAGAGAATAAACTGTCTGGAATAAATTAATACAATTTCATGGAACAAATATTAGAATTTAGGTTGTAAATGTAGGTCAGTGCTTCTGATAGTGTTTAGTGTTTCCAAGCTACCACTGATGTGTCCGTGAACAAGCCAATTAACCCTCAACTGCTCCTATCGTCTCTTTGGAAAAAATTATATAAAATAAGCAGCTAATTTGAGCAAAAGTTACAAAGCAATTAAATAATGCATACTGCAATGAATTTCGGATGTGGTAGCTTAGTGGTTGGTGGATTTCTGAACGAAAAGTCAGGCATTTAAATCCCAGTGCCACCAAAATGCCACTGTGGAGACCTTGAGCAAGGCCTGTTCAGTTGTATTAATGAGAAAATTGTAGTGTGTTCTAGATAAGGGTATGCCTAATGCCATAAACATGATTGCCCTGGCTCTTACTGTACTGTTACACAGTTTGAATAACATTCCAGTGTGTTTCTATGTTTTAAGACACCCAGTTCAAGGTCAGGAATGTGTCAAAAAGTTAAATGCAAAAATATGCAGCAGTTTCACTTCATCTTAGTATTTGAGATGAAGCAGGATTTATTTATTTTTTTATTACACCTGCAATAACTTTTTGTTCCTCTACCAGGTAAGCCTGGATTCACGCGTTCGGGAGGTAATAAACAAGAACATGCTGGAGCCCACATCTCACACATTCGATGATGCCCAGCTCCAGATTTACACCTTAATGCAAAGAGACTCGTACCCACGCTTCATGAACTCCCCTGTCTACAAAAACCTACTCAAGAGCGTCTCGGAGCAATGTCCAGAATCTTAAATCTCTGTGATCCCACTCGAATTCTCCTTTTCCCTTTCTTCTTTTTTTTGGGGTTCCTTTTTTTCATTAAGTGGAGTTTGTTTAAAAGGACCTCACTGCTTGTCCTCCCAGGGATTTTACCACGTTAGAGATCTGTACCTGAACAAGACACTCAGGTCTCCAGGTCACTGGATTTTAAAACAATGTCTCAAATCTCCTGAGGGCTCAATACCACAAGTACTGCTACAAATCAACATAGCAAGAAGCTCCAAAGGATTATCAGTGCATTTTCCTATTTTTTGAAAAAAGAAAATTCTCTATTTTGTTTGTGTTTTGAATTGTAAAATGACCTTTTATTTTGTCTTCACTTTAAACCATGATGTGTTGCCCGGTATGGGCTATATTATATCTCTAATGGGTAAACACATTAGATATATTTATAAATCTGTAGTATTTTCCACTTGTCTTAGAAATACACCAAGAAAAGCAAATCATGTAACGTCTAGACAATGCGTATGAGAATCACAGATCAAGTCTTGGCAACACAGCAGCGTTATGCGAAGGAAACTGTGTGCTATACTGTAATATTTCACTACCTGTTTCCTGTCATAATAGCTTAGCATGTCTAATTGGGAAAAGATATTTATTACTTTAATGATATTTATGATAGGACACTACTTTAAAAATATCTTCTGAAAAAATCATTGTTAAAGGCAGAGATAGTGAGACCCTGTATTTCTTGTAAGAAATGAATATCGAATCTTAACATGCCCAATCTTCACATTTATTTAATGGCACAATTCATATTCTTTCTCTTGAATGGCTTGGAAATTGGTGGCTATGATATCACAATTTACTACAATGCAGCCTTTAGGTTAAATCCTATCGTCTTTGTATTTCAGATTTAATTGTTTTGAATCTTCTTGATACTTGGTAGCAGTTATGACAAACCCTCTTGAGTTTAAATAATCCATTCTTTATTTTTATATATGTTTTTTATTTTACCTTTATTTTACCGGGAAGTCCCTTTGAGATCACTTTCCTATTTTTATTTTTTTTTTTACAAGAGAGACCTGGCCAAGGTAGCAATCATGCAAAACTCAACCGTACACAAATTAAAATGAAAATGAAAATACAGCATACAGAGCTTGTCAAAAGTTTCGCAAAACCTTGTCTTTTATCGTTTTCGAGACATGCATGTTCCTCTTGTTTATATGCAACAAACTAGGTAAAAAGCAAAAAAACACACAAGAATTGGACAGTGGATGACTGGAAGACAGTTCTGTGGACAGTCTAAATTTGACAATCAACAGTGGAACTTATGTAAGAGGAAGAACAAAAGAGAAGATGTTAGCAGACTGCCAGTCAAACACAGATGTGAAAGCTTTATGGTTTGGGGATGAAAGAAATACCAAACCAACGTGGCTATAATTCCGAACTTTCGCACCATTCATCTGGACTGCGGCTAATTAAAATCACCATACAACAAGAAAATTACCCGAAGCAGACGTCCAAGCTTTGTAAGACTTATTTAGAGAGCAAACAGTCGGTCAAAGCATTATCTATCGTGGAAATAAATCCGAAACTAAACCAAAACTATATTGAACTGCTCTGAGATAAACTGGAAAGCAAAAGGTTAGAAAGAAATCTCCAGCTAGTAAAGAACACCTATGGCGAGTTTTACAAGAATCCGCTAAATGTTTAGAGAACTAATTGTACAGATGCCAAGTGTGCGTAAGGCTGTTGTTCATTCTAAGTAAGTATTTATGAATGCAAATAAAGTTGCACATTTGTACATTTCTATACATATGTGTTGCATGTAAACAGAAGCAACATGCATGTGTCTCAAAACGATAAAAGGTGTTTTAGAGACACTGTACACAATGCCAGGTCACACACAATCACATGCCTCCTTAACCACATTCTTTATGACAGCCTTAAATGCGTTGATTGATAGAAATAAAGTCAAGCTCAAATCTATTTGGGAATGAATCCATGGCCAATGTGCAAACTCAGTTTTCCCCCAGACCTGTCAAGACCTGGGGTACATTAAAAAGCAACCTGAGGAACACAATGAGAGCTAAAACAAAGAAGGTCAAAAGGAGAGGCTGAAAATTTACTTTGTATAACTTAGATATAAAAAAAAAAATATACCAGTGCTGATTTCTACATTCAGTCAGATTGCATCCTGAACTCAGACTCTCTTGCGAATGAACGAATGCTGTGACACCATAAGCATTTTTAGATCCCTAAAACGAACTGCGGTTTTCTTGTGCTTTTCCCAGTCTTGATATTCACTCATTATTCTCGACTTTAAGCTCATAATCAATGGTTTTATTTTCAATCTAGCATTACCTGGTTAAAAAAACTGTTTCTTACCACCGGACCTCACATGATGGCTACTCTTTACCTATATTTGTATAGCCTATACCTATAATTGTGTATACTAGAAAGCAGGCTGAAGATCTTTTTGAAACGTGAGTATTAAAATCATCCGAATTACTTATAGATGTCTTGGGATGAATATATCTATTTTTATGTGAAGGTATTACACTATTGTGTCAAATATGTTTAGGTTTAGATCAGCATTTCCCGATCCTTTGTCCTCGAAGTCCCTCTGCTCTGTTCCCAGTTTTTTTTTTTTTTTCAATCTCTAGCTACTTAACAAACCCTCCATGAGGTAAAACTCACTCATGTAGTACAGGGATACTTCGAGACCAGGATTTGGGAACACTGGTTTCCCAGATTACGAGAAAAACAGATAAGTATTTAGGACTCTTATTTGTAGGTGACACCAAAGTAGCCAAGTCCAGTTCAACTGTGTTGTTACTCTCTGAAAGCACTGACTGACTAGAATCAGTGGCCAAGTTGTTGTTGTTGAGGGCTTCTTTTTTTTTTGTTAGATTTTTTTTTTTGTAATAGTTTTGTAAATGATTTTGTTGCCTGACTCATGTCGCTCAAAGACAAGATCCTCACTCGGGGAAGTGCCTTGACATTCAGTTGTGTGACATCTCTCTTATGGCAATAGTTGAATCAAACTCTTGCCGCAGAAAAAGACTCGGGGCCTTTGATCAATTTCTGATTGAGATTTGTCCTGATGTGACTTCTGAAATTCAATTCATGCACTTAATTTTCTTGTTTTTCATTTTTTTTTTTTCCATCACTGAAGTCATGACATTTTGAAGAAGAGGTTCACAAGATTAGGACAATTAAAAAAAATGCAATTGATCCGAGTCCAGACATGCTTCTGCCAGTATGTATTACATGGGGGTACTTCTGCTCATTATTTACTCGATATGTGCAATCTGAGCTGATGGATTCACCACATAGATCAACCTCAATCTAAGCCAATGGTTTTGAAGTGATACTGCCTATATTTTTATTTGTTTTTTTGTTTTTTTTGTGTGTTGTGAAAGTACGCAAGAGTTATTTTCCAATCGGTTTACAAAAAGAGTATACATTTTTAAACACATAATATCTGAATGTTTACAGTAATCTGTTTCTGTTTTACTTAACTGAGGAAAAAAAATATCTGTGGGCATTTGAAATCTTTAAGATGAAAATAAAGCACAATAATTTTACAGCTTGTGGTGCCTTTTTTTTTTTTTTTATTTCTTTTTCCTTCAGGTGTTTTAAATACATACAGCAGGTATTGCAGATCTCCAAGTATTAATTCTTGGGGACCTACCAAGCTTCTATGAGCAGTCGCTCTGCATTGTAAGGGTTATCATGGAGAATAATAGTGGTATCTCCACTCCTTTTTTTTTTGGAGAGGATGCACCTGGGAAAGGGCACAAAACACTACACAAGAGCACACCATGCTCACTTATTTACTGCCACCAGGACCACACTAAAACAGATCGAGAAGACCCAGTCAAGCTGTTGTTGTTTATTTTTTTCCCCCATCCAATTAGTGCGTTTTCTACCTTCTAACACCTAAATATTAGTATATAAAAAGCGACGATCTTGAGAGGGTTTGAAACCACTGCCTCACGCCGTCCTTATTTATATGCACATATTATCTACATCAAAAACAATCAGCTCACAGCTGCTTGTTATTCAAATAAGCCACTAATACAAGGCTTGTTAAAACATCAAGGCAGTGGCAGGAAAATGCAACAAAACCCATCTGATAACAGCAAGCGGGAAAAAGAAATTCGTATGCAAAAGCCGGACGTGAATGCGTCGTGTAAGAAACTCCTGCATAAAGTAAACTTCTGACTTCTCGTCGGTCGCTTCTTCGAATATAGAAGGATTAATACCCGATCAGGGAATGCTGTTTCAGACGGCCTGATGCGAAGGAGACGAATATTACCACATCAAAGGGTTTTCTCGTAGAGCACAACAAATTCCCAAATTCCGTTTTAGTTTTGATTTATTTAACATCATTATTTTGTACCTGCGTGTTGTTTCTTTCACATAAACAAACTAGTCCCTGTTATCACTTATATTGTAGTCGTTCCCTCACAAATCTTTCTTTTTTTTTCTCTCTCCCGAAGCGTTGCGTTATTAAGCCACACCTTCGGTCCTGATCACAGTGCGAGAACAGCTTTACTTCTGATTTCTCACTGACAATAAAAACTTCTAAAATGCTACACTATATTGGGAAAAGTATGGTATGTGCTTTTTGTGCATCACAATCCACATTTAGTTCCAATTTGCTTTTAATTCCCTCCAATCTACTAGGAAGATGTTCCACTAGAGTTTTAGAGTGTGCTTGTGGAGATTTGCGGTCATTCAGACACAAGGGTGTTAGTAAAGTCAAGTACTGATGTAGGGTGGAGGCCTGGGGTGCAGTCAGCGTTCCAATTCATTGCGAAGGTGTTCAGTAGGGTTGAGATCAGATCCCTGTAGCAGGGGATCTTCCACTTCAATCCAGGCAAAGCATATTTTCACACATCTCTGCATCCAAAGACATTATTTACAATTGTTTACATTATTTACAATTACCTTCAGCTTCTGTAATAACAATTTGAGAATGAACCATATATGGCTGAGGAAGTCAATACTTTTGTCCATATAGTGTACCATATTGCGCACCTGTTTAACTTGTAGATAAATGTTAGTCATTGTGGATAAGGGTGTCTGTCAAATGCCATAGATGTAAAACAATTGTGAATAAAGTGGAATGATATAATCCACTACACTCTTACTGTACTCTTCCCTCAGAACCACCCCTACACCATTTCTGTTTCCATTCACACCATGAAAGAACAGTTTAAACCCACCTCCAATGTTCCTGGCCTTATTCCCTTTCCACTTGGTCTCCTGAAAACATGACAACCTTTAATCAGCGAACTTTCTCCCTTTACCATTCATACCACCAAAGTATAAAGTAACAACCCGAACCTCCACTCTCCTACACTACTTCTTTTCCTGCTGTCTCTGTAGACTCTCCTTCTCCTCCTTTGGCCAACAGTAGCCAAATTTCCACTGGTACCCCTGTTGGCTAACAATACCTGTGGCGGTCGTTGGTAACCCGGGCCTCGACTGATCGGCATATTTGATTCGGCGCGTTTTACGCTGGATGCCCTTCCTAACGCAACCCTCCCCATTTATCCGGGCTTGAGACCGGCACTAAGAGTGCACTGGCTTGTGCAACCCTAATGGTCAGAGCACAGGATCAACCAAGATACAGCACAACTGGAGCACAGAGGGTTAAAGGCCTCACTAAGGGGCCTAAAAGTGAAACAATAGAAATACCAGGGCTTGAACCCCAGACCTTCCCATCAGTAACCAAGAGCTTAAAACACTGAGTTACCACCTCCTTGTTCTCCCTGTCTGCAGCGAATCTTGGTTTTCAGTCATGTCTTAAAACAATGTAGCTTATGTCTCAGTAGAAAATCCCTCATATCTTTTTGTCTGCATCTTCCTTTGATTTTCTGTACAGCACTTTGGGCAACAGTCGTGTGCTTTAAAAATAAATTGTAACGACTTCTGAGACCTACTGATTAATCTGAATGGCTAATTTAACAGCACTGTAGATAAAAAAAAAAAAACAATCAGCATCAGGCCTGCTAACATGTTTAAAACCTCACTGGTAGCATACGACCAACCTTCATGTTTCTAGTTGCAGAAGCAAGAAAATTCCTCTGAGATCTACAGATGACCTCTTACTGCTTACAGTCACACCAAGGTTTATATATTTATTTCGAAGCCAAGTGAAAAGTTTACTTTCAACTGCTTCTAACCGGTGCCGGTGCTGTTCTAAGTTTGAATCTATGGGTGTAACCGAATGTCTGCATCAGCCACCAAGGTAGTGTTTGTAGATCATCAGAGGATGCTAATTAGCCTGTAGAAATGTGAACGGAGACACGCGAACGCTATGGTTGCGATGTCAAATTGCAACAGCGGAGTGGACTGAAGGGGACTCTTACAAGCTTCTAGAAGAGTTAATCTCGATTAGGATCAAAACCCGGTAGGACATCAATGAGAAACATGATATAAAAAGATACAGAATGCCCCCTGCCCCCTCTCCCCCCACAGGTCCAGTTGTTTGAGTAACAGAGAAGAGCAGTACAGTTGAGAGGCGTGAACATGTAAAAGCATTGATTATATAACACCGATTCTAAGTCTTGGAAAATTGTTTTACTCCTGAAATGGAAAACAAAAATGTAAACAGTAGAAATTTGCCAATCATGCATATAAATATGAATAAAAGTAGAAAGGGTCGTCTTATATCTAGCTTATTTTCAAAAGATGTCAGGCGAACAGGAAACCAGAATTTAAAATGTAAAAGCCTTAATAGTTTTCAATTTATTGGGTTAAACAGTCTAAAAAAAATGAGATGGTCTAACTACTGGGAATTTCCATTAGGGCAAGGTTAAACATTCTACATGCGAATGTAGTCCAAAATACCTCCAGTAGACCACATATAAAAAAAAAACTTATGTTAAAGGGGAAAAAAACAAAACAATGATCATAGTACAAAGGCTGAATCTAGCTATACAGAAAGTTCAAACAGGACATTGTTTTGGTGTGGATCAAAACAATGATTAAAAACATTGATGGTGTCCATAGCCGCCGTGGTTATGATGGAGGCCCCCCACCTTTATATATAAAAAAAATAAAATAAAAAAAATAAAAAAAAAATTAAGAAGAAGAAGGAAAAAAAAAAACCCTAAAAGTTCCTATCAGCTGATGGTACAAAGTCATGGTCCAGGAATTTTGCCATTTCTCTGCACTGACGATGCCCGCTTCATCTTCAGCAGAACTGTTGGGTCAAAAAATGATGAATCAGTACAATTTCGGGAAAAAAAAGTGCAGGTACAAATAAAACTTGAATAAAAGAGGTTAAATAAATAAAAAAAATAATAATAAATTATAGAAATCTCACCTTCCATCTATTTCCGCATTCGTTACAGAAGACGAACGTGGTCATGGGCTCGTCAGCACTTCTAGTCTGAACCTGAAGGGGGAATTTGAAAATGTCGCAAAAGGTATTCGTTTAATGACAACTCAATTATTTAGGGCTGTTATAAAAATTGTAATAAAAGTCTCCACCAAGTAATTTCAAAGTTCACGAATATGCCATTTTATAAATCCGATGAATGTATATATAAGGTATATAGACCTAATCAGGTGCTATCAATTTCACATTCGTAGCACCTGCTTTGCCAATGTTCCATGCACTTGAACTAGGAGACCCAAACCTTTTCCAGCATTACATCGATTTCTTTCTTTCTTTTAATATGTTTTGTGTAATAGATTAGCTTTCATGAGACAGAAATGTTGGGACATCTGATTTTTCCAGCCACATGTGGGAAGATATGGTTTACATCAGTGGTCCCTAACCTTTTTTGCGCCACGGATTAATGTCAGATAATATTTTAACGGACCGGCCTTTAAGGTGTGGTGGATAAATACAACAAAATAAAATGAGACGACCGGCATAAAAGCTGGTATTATCTAAATATAATAATAAACGTGAATCCGCTGTGTTGTATTTTGTTAATTTTGCTGGCTTGGGGGTTTCAATTTAGCGGTAATGTATTATGTGTTAGCGGCCGGAGGAGCCCCTTTAAGACGGTGGCGAATGGAGGCAAGTCATGTGACTGAGGCATCATGACATGCATCAAGAGTGAGTCATAGACAGATGTGGCGGAGAGAATCCGGTCATTTTCCAAAATAAAACATCGTTCAGAATCAGATAATAAATAAAACAAAAATAATGTAAGTTAGGTATTCTTTCTGTGCGGCCCGGTACCAATTGACCCACGGATCGGCCCGGGGGTTGGGGACCACTGGTTAAAATGGTTTGAAGTGTGGATGTTAAAATCTAGTGGAACATCTTCCCAAAAGAGTGAAGGTTATTGTAACAGTACGTTTTACACAAAGTGGAGTTGAATTTTCGAATAGAAAAAGAAAAAGTTGTTCAAACATTATACTGTTTTTGTGTACTACTACTACTAATACCTCTTTGTTTATTTTCCTTCTAAACAATCCTTAATATGCTGAAAAGATGAAGCATATGTCTGTGCTCATTCCTCCCTCCAAATCGCAACACAACATCTACAACCCCACTCCAAAACACATCACCAGCTGCTCTGAGTGCAACATGTCCTCAAAGCTAGGAGAAAGATAATCAGTGTGTAGGACATGATGAGGGGAAAGTGTTTGAGCAGATCAACGCATGTTGTGTGGGTCAGCTGTTCAGAACAGCTTATAACTCGAGTGATGGATTTATACCGCCTTGTGTTAAATGGCAGGAAAAGGTTTTCCTCGGCTTTTTAAGCCACTCTTGATTTAGGTTCGCAAACGCATTCTGGTTATTGGGGAGATTTTTCCGACTTCCTGTTTTAGAAAGGAATACTTCAAGATCAAAATAAATAAAATCATGGCGATCATTTCATGAGCGGGAGAAAAAAAAAAATACAATTACATATGAAAAATCAGTGAAAAGTGTACAATCGTACCTGCGTGTAGGTGCATCTATTCTTTTTGCATCTCCCGCAAGTGAACAGGTCAGTCGTGGTGCCTCCAGTCTTGGCCATCTGATGGTCCCTGATAGCTTCTTTGGTCATATTCTTGCGCATCTCCTTCAGTTCATCACTGGCCATTTCCTGTCAGCACACACACACACAGACACACACACACACACACTGAATCTTACAGCTCATGCCTCTATGGCCATTAATTACATACAGCATTTCTCCACAGGGCAGCACCACACAGAGCAGTCTGCCAAAAAAAACTACAAACCCAAGACCCAGGTTTGTCTTATGACGTCCATTCACAAATAACTACCCTTGAAAGTGTGTGAAGAGGTAGGGTTTATGACCAAGTGTAGAGAAATTCTTTCGAAATGAAGTCGGTTTTGTTTTAGACGAGAAAGCGTGTGGCGCTGTCCAGTGTGGTTGGACGCCGACCGAAATGAAGTACACCAATAATTTACTCTTTAAAATTAAAAAAATGAATCTATATGCAAAAACATTCAAAGCTGTGCGTTTGCTAGAGCAGAATCAAATGCAAGTTTGCACGATTGATGACACATGGTAGGGTTTTGCATGTACGCCTTACGCAGGGCACAGCACAAACCAATAGGGAGCCATTAATTAAAACATTTTAATTCTCATTTTGGTGAAGGTGTGGCTTAAAGACCCGGGGCTCTCACCTCTGCGGTCATTTTGGCGATGCGATCTGGACCCACGTTGCCGCAAAGAACGTTCCTCCTCAAGTTGGGGTTCTTCACATCCTTGAGGTTCGAGATTCGGCTTCGGACGCGGTTCTTGTACTTTATGTCCGTGTTCTTAAACTCCATGAAGACGCGTGAGGTTCAGTCAAGGATCTGCTCGGAATATCATGACTTCTATGAAAAGACATACAGCATATAGAGAACCTGGCTCGGTCTTGGGGCTCTTTAAAGGATATATTCCTCGATCTGTGCTCCGAGTTCGTCGCAGTCCGCCCCGATGGTGATGTGGTCATCTGATGTGTAAAGAAAACACAGCATTATGTTGCAAATACAAAATAACGCTACATGTTGTATATATACTATCATGGAACGGTCCGATTTTTTTTCTCTCCCCCCAAAACATGCAAACAATCATGCAAAAGCTGTTTCTTTAGACTTGCAGCACAGTAACAAAGCTGAAGAAGCCTGCAAGTAAGTAAAGTCTATAGGGACCATGCACAGGATGCTGAACATCCACATTACAGGCACCAAAGACTTGCTTTTGCTTTTCTTGAACCTGTTTCATTCTTTAAATGACACTCGTGCCGCCCAGTGCACTGATCATCCTCTTTTTTACTGGGATTTTATCCTAACTATTAATAATTTTGTAATTTAATTAGCCATTTTAATCATTTAATTAGCTATTTAGAAAAAATTACTTCGGGACAAGCAATTTCTGAGTGAGCCGCTTTACTTATATGCTTCATTAAGCACCGTCACTCCGTCTTTGTCCGGGGAAAAAAAGATATTTGATTTTGGTGAAAACTCATCCTATTCAGTCCTCATCGTCACATGTACTACTAAATATTCAACACGGCACTGGTTGCTTAAGTTCCTGCTACGAGTCGATTATTTTCATTCGAAGACGACGGACATTGTCTCAAAGCAGCTTTACACAGATAAAGTGGATAAAAAAAAAAAAAAAAGAATGTATAAGTTTGTTCCTTGTAATTGTAAGTTTGTCCCCGAACTAAACTGCGACTATGGCAAGGAAAAACTCTGAGATGCCATGAAGAAGAAACCTTGATAAGAACCCATCTGGGTAGCACCGAATGTCCATTCATTACAATTCGTCTACACTCATAAATCGTTGCATGAATGGCACTGAAAGCAGAACGGGTGCATATGCAGGATGACTTGCCGCCGGTCTGCAGAGCGCTGGACAGCATTTCCCTGCACTTAAGGCGCACCGAGTCGGACGTTCCTGGTGCTCGAGGGAACGCAGACATGTGGGTGGTGGGCATCATATCAACAGTCTCGCTTTTACTGCTTGAATTACTGCTGGAGCTGGAGAGGATTATGGTCCAGAAAGAGGGGAGAGTGTGAGGGAGGGAGACACAAAACAGATGTGTAAGCAACAAGCACATAAACAAAATGTAAAAAGAAAAAAAAGGAAAAGAAAAAATAAAGAAATACCGTGTGGTTTCCTCTTTATTTTAATTTTCAATTGCATCTAATTTCAGATAAGACCTGAATTTATAGCATCAAATATTGCGACCAGGGTGTATAGACCTCTGGTAATTTGCCACATATGGCCACGTTATTTATACGCAATTCTGATGCTGTACTGATTTTGATATTTACATCAATTGATCATCTGGCATTCTTATTAGAACACAACTCCTTTTTTAATAATCACACACACCTTTCCTCTCTGGGCTCAGGGCTACCCTGCGATTGGGACATGGCCGATGCTGCAGGCTCCTTCTTTTTATCCTCAGAGGTTTTATCTCCACCAGCAGGTTCATCTATTTTCCAAATAACACATGGATACATCAGACAAAGTAGCATTTAAAATTACCTCCAAAAAAAACAACAAAAACAAAAACAAAGTCAAATGTGGGTCGTACCCAAAAGCTTCTTCCAGGACTTGATTAAAGATTTAGCCAGCGATGTCACCTCGTCATCTGTGCTTTGCTTCCGGATGGCGTTTACGGACATCCCGATCCTGGTCGACTGCAGAAGGGGATAAAACGCAAGGAAAAAAAAAAAACATTCGATTTGATTCGAGTTTAACGATGTGACCCTGATCTTACACTACTGTGAACAAATATACATTACCTGAAGCAACTCCAAAGTCATGGGCACAATCTTCAGCTCCTTTAGAAGATCCAAAGCCCCTGACTGAACGATAATACAACGAAAAATTATAATCATAAAGAAATATTATTGAATAACCTACTGAGTGTTGCTAATGATTTTTTAAACGTTTATATTCAAATTGATTCAATTATTACAGCAACTGCATATTGATCGAGTTACTAACGTTTATTGAACTAGAAAACTTTGCAAACACAATTGCATCAGTAAAACAGATTAAATCATCATTTTAAGGGCAATAAAGAGCAGTGTTGGTTCAGTGGTTAATTCTCTGGATTAGTGATCATAAAGTTCAAGGGTCGAGTCCCAGCACCGCCAAGAAGTCACGGTTGGGCCCTCGAGCAAGGCCCTTAACCCTAACTATGGCTGATCCTGTGCTGATCTAAATGACAAGCTGAGATATTCAACAACTACAATTTAGGATAAATAAAATACTCCAAGAAAAGAAGGTTATGGTGTAATGTAAAATACTTTCTATTCTATTTCCCAAATATGAAGAAATCATATCTAAGAGGAAGCACGGTAACATTACAGTCAAGTTCGATTTTGAGATCTTCAGCAAAAGTTCTTCTGGAGATCCTCCCACACTTACTAGCCCTTAGCCCTGTGTTTTCTGTTTTCTGTGATTGTTGTATGTATGTAGCATCAGGGTTCTGGAGGAACGTTGTTTCATTTCACTGTCTACTGCGTCATCTATATATGGTTGAAATGATAATAAAAGCTTTTGAATAAACTCCCGCTCACGATATGGTTGCAGTCTGAGGATAGAGAAGGTCTGGAAGCAGATGCACATCAGAACTTCTCGGTTTGCTCAGTGAGACGCTCGCGCTCTGTCACTAGTAGCGCTCGCGCATCACCTCGGCTGTTCATTCAGATAGCATGGTGTAGCTAAACTGCCCAGGTAACAGGTAACAGGTAACAGGTAACCGGGCGCCAACTAGTTCACTAGTAAACCACTTTGTCTAGTTTTTACCTCCAAACTCTGGGACGCGAAGTCACTTCAATACATTTCACTTTCTAAATGTCAAACGTATTGTTTAGTATTGTTTACACACCGCTTCGACTGGGTTCTAAATCAAATTAAAATCTACACTCGTTATATCATTTATTCTTGGTCTACGCTATAAATTCATTTCATGCAACCGGTTTAAATTAATACGCAAAGGAAACCAGGGTCTATTTTCCATTTGTTTAAAAAAAACCGCTTCATCCCAAATCGATCCCTGCTCCCTATCCCTGCTCCCTAGGTTTGAGTTTGGATTCATACAAACTAGGCGATTCATCGTTAGTGCACTAGATGTCCACTAGAAGGCTGTTTGGGACGTGCAGCCCCGCTCTTTGCTATGCTAAACTATGCTAGGCTAGGCTAGGATAGATTATGTTAGCCCGCTCTGTCCCGCGGTCTCTGCATTTGGGAATTCATTCATGACAGAGGAGCTCACCCCGTTTTTCTTCTGTGCCAGTTTATCGAGCTTCTTCGCGATCCTGATGACCTCATCCTCTTCCTTCTTCCCCATGGTGAAGGCTAACTCACTCGTGCGGAGCAGAAGCGCGTTAAAACCGACAAATCTCTCGCGACTAACGCAGAGCCCACCGGCGGCCCGCCGAGCAGCGCAGGCAGGAAGGAGATGTGTTTACGTCTCTTGAAGGCACAGCTAATCGAGCTGCACGAGCTGGTTCGGAGAGACAGAAGTAATCGATTAAACAACAATCACAACAAAAACTCAACCGTAAATATACTGTTTAGTGATTATTTTGGAGGACACGTGCATATATAATACATCATAGTTACTTTATCTGGAACGACCAAGATATTCTTTTTTTTATTTTTTTATTACAAAAATGAGTCTCTGGGTCATAATAATATTAGCCTGGTTTCTAAATAAACCATTCCTAATAGTCACGTTATCTTACTCTGAGTTTCTGTCTACATATAAAATACCATGTACGGGAGTTTGTTATTATAATTGATGCTGTTCCTAATCGGGTTATGTTGATTTTTAATAACTCGATTAGATCTCAGGTCTCTTTTCTATATTTCATCACTTCTTCTGGTCATACTAGAGAAATCTGACTTCTGGTTCAAAGGTCGTTTCTTCCCCATATGTTGTGTCCTTTTGGAATAACCGCTTTGATAACATCCCATCAGGGACAAAAAGTGTGGACTCTGTCTTCTAAACATTGAATTACTAATATAAGGATGCATCCTATAAAACACTTAATCTCTTCTATCTTACCCAGCTTTATTTTTAAAAAGATACCCCTTAAATACCGGACCCCTTAAATCAGACATGGAGGCCACAACTTTTCAGCCAGGACATGAACCTCCTACCTGGAGTACCGTATGCAGTTATTATCTGGCTGAGACCTAGTGATCTACACGAGAAAAGCTTTATCAGAGATTTAAAACTGATCGTAGTCCGGATTCAGACAATTCATTCATAAGCGGAAAGATCTGGTCAGACAGTGTAGTGGACGTTTAATGTTGTGTTTGATGTTTGGAGCGCCACACGCTTTTATATACCTATTTTGTTTGGGTCGTTGCTATGGTAACCGGGGACACGCAACAGGCGTTGCGCTTGCTTGGTCAGGTAAGTGTGTTTGTCTAAGCTAATAATAAGTCACATCGCTAACTGAATGCTATTATATTGTAGCGAGTGAAATGTAAGTTTATAAATAATGTACTTCAGCTGTAAATAAGATCTGAGACAATGCAACCAGAACAGTGATTTGGAAAGAAGAGTCTGTGCGTTAGTTGTGAGAGTGGAGAGAGAGAGAGAGAGAGAGAGAGAGAGAGAGAGATATGAGATATGAGATTTACTGTTTAATGCACTGTGGTTAAATCTATCTAACCTATCTGATCTAAAACTTCAGGTCTCTTGCAGGTGTTCTGAAACTACTTCGTCTTTCGGCTGCTCCTGTTAGGGGTCGCCACAGCGGATCATCTGTCTCCATACCCCCCTGTCCTCTACATCTGCCTCAAATACCTGCATGTCTTCTTTCACCCCTTCCATAAACCTTCTCCTTGGTCTTCCTCTTTTCCTCCTTCCTGGTGGCTCCATCCTCAGCATTCTCCTACCGATATACCCCATGTCCCTCCTCTGCACATGTCCAAACCATCTCAATCTCGCCTCTCTCACCTTGTCTCCAAAACGTCCTACATGTGCTGTCCCTCTAATAAACTCGTTTCTAATCCTGTCCATCCTCGTCACTCCCAATGAAAACCTCAACATCTTCAGCTCTGCTACCTCCAGCTCCACCTCCTGTCTTTTACTAGCAGGTGTACTGAAAATGCTGTGACGTATTGCTTTTACAGTTCTGCAATCCGGCATTACATAATTGTCTTTTTTCTTTTAGTTTTCCTTTCATTTGTGCATCTACGAAGAAACAGAAAAATGACTTGTTCTTCTGTAGTCTGGTTCTGGAGTATTAGAATAAAATCAAAATAAAGGTCATTTTTTCAAATGCTCTTTCTAAAGCGAAAATTGAATGACCAGAAGGTACCTGGACCCTGGTCTGAGAAACATGTTTTGACATTTAATCGCAAGAATAAATAAACTGTCGCAATATCACTATTTATAAGACGTCTCAGGCCACTGATGTTTGTCCAAGAACCAAAGATTTCATCACTTTCTCACATGAACGAATGGTCGTCAAATTTATTTATATATATATATATATATATATATATATAGCTAAAGGTTTGCCGACACCTGGTCAGAGTGGTTGTGCTTTTTAAGCATTACAGTCCACATTTAGTCCCAATTTACTCTTATAATCCGCTCCACTACTCTCCACTAGATTTTAGAGAGTACTTGTGCAAATATGTGCTCATTCAGACACAAGGGTGTTAGCAGGTACTTCTGTAGGTGAGGAGGCCTGGGGTGCGGTCAGCATTCCATCCAAAAGGTGTTCAGTAGGGTTGAGGTCAGAGCTTTAAAACAGACTGCTCAAAATCGTCCACTCCAACCCATGTAAAGCATATTTTCATGGAGCTGGATTTGTACACAGGGGCATTGTCATGCTGGAACAGGTTTGGGTCTCCTAGTTCAAATGAAGGGTAAAGTTAATGGTACTGCATCCAAACACATCATATATGTCTATGTTGTGGGCCTCCAACCTTTCGGTAACAGTTTGGGGAAGAAAAACATGGCCGGAAAAGTCAAGTGTCTGTAAAGTGTACTTAAGAAAAATACACAAGGAAGACATCTAGTGGTTCAATTGAAGTACTGGTTAATGTATATTCATAAATCTCTCTCTCTCTCTCTCTCTCTCTCTCTCTCTCTCTCTCTCTCTCTCTTTCCCTTATTGCCTTATTGTTAGCTGCAGAATAAACCCTCACTATCTCTCACACACTAATCTCTATCAGCACACAGCCCAAATCTGATTACATCTCTGCAAGAAACTAACAACACTCTCAACCATCTGCTAGCCATCACTCACACACACACACACACACACACACACACACACACACACACACACACAGGAGAAATGAAAGTGCATTTTTTAATTGGTCTGAGTGAAAACAAAAGCTGTAGACCCTGAAATACACTATAGAAACAAATGATAGTGGACACATGACCATTCACAAATATGAGGGTCTTTCCTAATCTGTTGCCAGAAAGTTCTTCACTGGAATAAAGAGGCACAAACCTGTCCCAGCATGACAATTCTCCTGTGCACAAAGCAAGCTTCATTAAGATGCCCAAAAAAAGTTGGAATGCAAGAACCGTCCTGCACAGTGCCCTGACCTGAATTAAACACAGACTGTCCCCCAGGCCCCTCGTCCCCCAATACCATTGCCTGATTTAACTAATGCTCTTGTAGCTAAATAAGTACAAATTCTGAAAGCCCTGACCAAATTGTCAACAGGGGGTGGAGTTTAGTATAGCAACAAAAGGAAGACTATATGTGGAATAGAATAGAATAGAATAGAATAGAATAGAAATTGTATCTATGGGTTTGATGGTCAGGTGTCCACAAACCTTTGTCTATATACTGTATGCTCAAAGAAGAAATTTAGAGAATCCTGGAGACATTATTATAATAATTATATATTATTTATTTGTTTGTTTGTTGAGTTGTTGAGTTAGTTGAGCAAATACTACATCATACTGATGATACTAACATTATTCGAATGCACACCTTTTTATTAAATTTATTTTTTAAAGACGATTGCACTTGGCTGTTCAACTCAAATCTTCTGCTGCATGTTGCGTTGCTTGAAACGCTGATTAACCATGAGCAAAGATTACACAAATTAACTCGGATGCCGGCCGTCCAAAAATAGCTATGCCTGTGTCAGAGATAATCTTTTCAGTGACTGAAGCTAGCAGCTCGCCAGTCCCACATCAGGATCGCATGAAATGTGAAGTGAGGTAAGATGAATTTTTATCTACATTTTTGTTTATTTGAATCGCCGGATCACGGCAAATTTTGCATAGTCAATATTAACATTGTGTAAAAAATAAAGCTAGTGCTGATAATAAGGTGTGAAGAACAGTCTGTACATGTATATGGCGTATTAGTTCCTTACAACCATTAAGAGTAAAGTGTGTCGTAACAGAACACCTCATAATAACCGTCATATTATATATTTCCATCTGGGAAACAATAAAATGATCTGACTAATATAATATATTCGATTCGTACGTGCTTTTTAAACACCCCATTCCACATTTAGTCTCCATTTGCCTGTATAATAAACTCCACTCTTCTGGGAGGATGTGCCACTAGATTTTAAAATGTGCTTGTGGGTATTTGTGCTTATTCAGCAACAAAGGAGTCCTGATGTAGATGTGGTGAGGAGGTTCAGGTTAGGTTCAGAGCTCTATAACAGGCCAATCAAGGTCTTCCATTACAACTCACGTGCAGTAATCTTCATTGAGATCGCTTTGTGCACAGGGAAATTGTCATACTGAAACATATAATTATGTGGTAACAGTTTGGGGAAGATCAAATATGGGTGGAAAAGTCTGGTGTTTATATAGTGTTCTGGAAATCTGACCATTATCTAGATTTAAATGCAAATGTCTTATAATTGAATATAATCAGACCGTATTTAATAAGCCAGGATATACAATGCAAACATAGTATAAAAATAAATGTTTAAATAGAGATGGCACAGTAATGTAGCAGTGCTCAAGACACTTAAATAATCCTCTATTTGCAGGAATAATAGGCAATGATGAAAGAAAACTTCTTCTTCTTCTTCTTCTTCTTCTTCTTTCGGCTGCTCTCATTAGGGGTCGCCACAGGGGATCATCCGTCTCCATACCACCCTGTCCTCTACATCTGCCTCTTTCACACCAACTACCTGCATGTCTTCCCTCACCACATCCATGAACCTCCTCTTTGGCCTTCCTCTTTTCCTCCTGCCTGGCGGCTCCATCCTCAGCATTCTTCTACCAATATAACTCATGTCCCTCCTCTGCACATGTCCAAACCATCTCAATCTCGCCTCCCTCACCTTTTCACCAAAACCGCCAACATGCACTGTCCCTCTAATGAACTCATTTCTAATCTTGTCCATCCTGGTCACTCCCAACGAAAACCTCAACATCTTCAGCTCTGCTACCTCCAGCTCCACCTCCTGTCTTTTACTCACTGCCACTGTCTCTAGTCCATACAACATCACAGGTCTCACCACAGTCCTATAAACTTTCCCTTTCATTCTTGCAGATACTCTACTATCACAAATCACTTCTGTCACTCTTCTCCACCCACTCCACCCTGCCTGCACTCTTTTCTTTACTTTCCTAACACACTCTCCATTACTTTGCACTGTTGATCCCAGGTACCTGAACTCCTCCACCTTCACCACCTCTTCTCCCTGCAACCGCACCACTCCACTGCCCTCCCTCTCATTCACACACATGTACTCTGTCTTACTTCTACTTCCCCTTCTCTCCAGCGCGTACCTCCACCTCTCCAGGCTCTTCTCAACCTGCTCACTACTCTCACCACAAATAACAATATCATCCGCAAACATCATAATCCAGGGAGACTCCTGTCTGACCTCGTCCGTCAACCTGTCCATCACCACTGCAAACAGGAAAGGGCTCAGGGCCGATCCTTGATGCAGTCCAACCTTCACCTTGAACCAGTCTGTCGCTCCTACTGCACACTTCACTGCTGTCACACTGTCCTCATACATGTCCTGCATCACCCTCACATACTTCTCTGACACACCTGACGTCCTCATACAATACCACAACACCTCTCTTGGCACCCTGTCGTACGCTTTCACTAAATCCACAAATACACAATGTAATTCCTTCTGTCCTTCTCTATACTTCTCCATCAACATTCTCAAAGCAAATAATGCGTCTGTGGTGCTCTTCCTTGGCATGAAACCATACTGTTTGCTCACAGATGGTCACCTCTTCTCTCAGCCTGGCTTCCACTACTCTTTCCCATAACTTCATGGTGTGACTGATCATCTTAATTCCCCTGTAGTTACTGCAGGTCTGCACATCTCCCTTATGCGGTACCAGCACACTCCTTCTCCATTCCTCAGGCATCCTCTCACCTTCTAGAATCTTGTTAAACAATCTGGTTAAAAAACTCCACTGCCATCTCTCCTAAACACCTCCATGCTTCTACCGGTATGTCATCTGGTCCAACCGACTTTCCACTCTTCATCCTCTTAATCGCTGCTCTCACTTCCTCCTTACTAATCCTATCCACTTCCTGCTTCACAATCTCCACATCATCCAACCTTCTCTCTCTCTCATTTTCCTCATTCATCAGCTGCTCAAAATACTCCCTCCATCTACTCAACACACTCTCCTCACTAGTCAACACATTTCCATCTCCATCCTTTATTGCTCTAACTTGCAACACATCCTTCCCAGCTCGGTCCCTCTGCCTGGCCAATCGGTACAAATCTTTTTCTCCTTCCTTAGTGTTCAACCTCTCATACAGCTCCTCATATGCCTTTTCCTTGGCCTTCGCCACATCCCTCTTTACCTGCTGCCGCATCTCCTTGTACCCCTGCCTACTTTTCTCATCACTCTGTCTATCCCACTTCTGTTTTGCCAACCTCTTTCCCCTTATGCTCTCCTGCACTTCCCAGATGTCACACCAAGTACTTTTCTAGCTGCCTCCCTTATCACTCCTGCAGTAGTTTCCCAAACATTCAACACCTCTTCACCACCACCGAGCCCCGGTCTGACCTCTTCCCTGAACCTCACACTACACTCTTCCTCCTTCAGTTTCCACCATCTTATTCTTCTTTCAGTCCTTACTCTCCTTCTCTTCTTCTTCACCTCCAAAACCATCCTACAGACCACCATCCGATGCTGTCTAGCTACACTGTCCCCTGCCAACACCTTACAGTCTCCAATCTCCTTCAGGTTGCATCTCCTACATAGAACATAATTCACCTGTGTGCACCTTCCTCCACTCTTATAGGTCACCCTATGATCCTCCTTCTTCTTAAAATACGTATTCACCACTGCCATTTCCATCCTTTTTAGCAAAATCTACCACCATCTGCCCTTCCACATTCCTCTCCTTAAGGCCATACCTACCCATCACCTCCTCATCACCTCTGTTCCCTTCACCTACATGTCCATTAAGGTCTGCCCCAATCACCAATCGTTCATTTCTAGGTACACCATCTACCACTTCATCTAATTCACTCCAGAATCTTTCCTTCTCCTCCATTTCACAGCCGACTTGTGGAGCATAGGCACTGATGACATTTATCATCATCCCTTCAACTTCCAGCTTCACGTTCATCACCCTATCAGAAACTCTCTTCACCTCCACTACACTCTTACTGTACTCTTCCTTTAGAATCACCCCTACACCATTTCTCTTTCCATCCACATCATGATAGAACAGTTTAAACCCACCTCCAAAGTTCCTGGCCTTACTCCCTTTCCACTTGGTCTCCTGAACACACAACATATCTACCTTTCTCCTCTCCATCATATCAGCTACCTCTCTCCCTTTACCAGTCATAGTACCAACATTTAAAGTACCAACCCGAACCTCTACTCTCCTGCACTTCTCCTTTCCTTGCCGTCTCTGTTGACGTCTTCCTCCTCTCCTTCTCCTCCTTCGGCCAACAGTAGCCCAATTTCCACCGGTACCCTGTTGGCTAACGATACCTGTGGCGGTCGTTGTTAACCCGGGCCTCGACCGATCCGGTATGAAATTCTTAATCGTGACCCGCATATTCGATTTGGCACATGTTTTACGCTGGATGCCCTTCCTAACGCAACCCTCCCCATTTATCCGGGCTTGGGACCGGCACTAAGAGTGCACTGGCTTGTGCCTCCCTAATGGCTGGGTTACAATGATGAAAGAAAACGACATTCATTTATAATTGTGTTTGTATTCAATAGCAGGTCTGATTGACCATGAACACTCCTCCCCATCATGACCCACAACAGTCAGATGTTTTCTTGAGGAGCACACAGACTCCTCCTTCAAGACCCCTACCTTCATCCAAAGCCTCAAAGAGAGTTTGTTTTCACAAGAGCGGAGACCCATCGTTTTCGGGACACTGGGTAGTCATCAACAGTCGCACGTTCAAGACGTTTGATGCTCTTCTGGACACCCTTTCGAACAAAGTGCCTCTACCGTTTGGGGTACGCACCATCACAACACCCAAAGGTACACGTGCTATCCGGAGCTTAGACGATCTGCAGCATGGGGCCTCTTATGTGTGCTCGGACCAAAGAAAGGTCAAACCCCTGAACCCCGATGAGATAAACTGGAGGCATGTTCCCTGGAACAGCACCAGACCTACAAGCGCAGAACGTCACGGACGCAGAGGACTGATCCGGCAGATGGTCAGAAAGAATGAAGCGGGCAGGATGGCGAACATGGCTGAAAGCTCGGTGACTGTGAGAACTCCGAAAAGGCTTGTGGTTTTTAAAAACAGGGATCCCAGCTCTAAGCGCATTGTTGTTTTGCAGAGGAGGACAGCTCCGACTTATGAGGCTCTCTTGGAATATCTTTCCCAAGTGATGCAATTCCCTGTGGTCAAGCTATACACCACTGATGGCAGACGAGTGAGTGCTTTAATAATACTGTTTTAGCATAAATCTAGTCCATTAAAGATGTTTTTAAGCTCTTTAGTTCTACACCCGTTATGTATAGGCTCCAGGTGGTCAGTATGCGTCATGCCTAAATCACCATATACCTAATTCAAAAAGCATATTTTGAAATAGTACAAAACTGTCCATGCATATTTAATACAATTAGTATAAGCCCAATAAAAATTTAAGTCTGTTTCTCACTTTTCCCCCCAGACAGTTTGAGTACAGCAAATGTAAACAAGCAAATGGTTGCACAGGAACTCTCAGAAGTGCATTTGTGCTCATTTTCTGATCAATGATGTGTTGTTAAGATTATTATAGATTTAGATATACTTTATTGATTACAGATTATTGCGTATATGTACGTTATATGTACTTTGTCCTTTTTTGCCCAGGACTGTAAACATTCACACCTCATGCAATTAATTTGTTCACTTTGGTGTGTATTTTATTATTTGAATTGTATCTGGCTATGGAGAACTTGCAAGCATTTGTTCGATTTGAATTCACACTTGATGATAAATGACGTATTCGTCTGGCGTATATGAATAAATGTCTGAAAACTCCCAAATATTAAGACCTGACAGCTCTGGTTGGGAGTAAATGTTACAAGAAAAATCACAAATACAACTGAAAGGAATAACTGTGAGAACAAATGTACATTATTCCATTTGTAGGTTGAAGGTCTACCTGCCCTGATCCTGTGCTCTGGTGTCATTGTAGCAGCTGGTAATCAACCCTTTCAGCAGGCTAACTTCAAACTCCATGCATCCACTCAACCCTCACGCTCAGTCATATCTGAAACCACGGGGTCCACAAAGAAACAGCCACGTAAGCTCTTCAATTAGTTCTTTACTAACAGTTCTAATAGTGATGATTTACAGTGCACTCCAGATGTGTCAAATCAGCATTGTGTTTATGGTGATTTTACGTCTTAAACCATAGTTCACATAACAGGTAGGAATGTTTATCACTGGAATATCCATAATTGTAATCGAAAACAGAGACACAGATCAATACCAGGAGGTCAAACTAGAAACCAGGCAACAAGGAAATATGGGCAAGACATGGACATTAACAAAGATCTATCGCTAGATCGCTAGATCGATGGATGGATGAATGGACGGATGGATGGATGGATGGATGGATGGATGGATGGATGGATGAATGGATGGATGGATGGATACAAAGATACATACATACACAAACCTCATGTACAGTATTGTTCAAAATAATAGCAGTACAATGTGACTAACCAGAATAATCCAGGTTTTTAGTATATTTTTTATTGCTACGTGACAAACAAGTTACCAGTAGGTGCAGTAGATTCTCAGAAAACAAACAAGACCCATCATTCATGATATGCACGCTCGTAAGGCTGTGCAATTGGGCAATTAGTTGAAAGGGGTGTGTTCAAAAAAATAGCAGTGTGGCATTCAATCACTGAGGTCATCAATTTTGTGAAAAAACAGGTGTGAATCAGGTGGCCCCTATTTAAGGATGAAGCCAGCACTTGTTGAACATGCATTTGAAAGCCTGAGGAAAATGGGTCGTTCAAGACATTGTTCAGAAGAACAGCGTACTTTGATTAAAAAGTTGATTGGAGAGGGGAAAACCTATAAAGAGGTGCAAAAAATTATAGGCTGTTCAGCTAAAATGATCTCCAATGCCTTAAAATGGAGAGCAAAACCAGAGCGACGTGGAAGAAAACGGAAGACAACCATCAAAATGGATCGAAGAATCACCAGAATGGCAAAGGCTCAGCCAATGATCAGCTCCAGGATGATCAAAGACAGTCTGGAGTTACCTGTAAGTACTGTGACAGTTAGAAGACGTCTGTGTGAAGCTAATCTATTTTCAAGAATCACCCCGCAAAGTCCCTCTGTTAAAAAAAAGGCATGTGCAGAAGAGGTTACAATTTGCCAAAGAACACATCAACTGGCCTAAAGAGAAATGGAGGAACATTTTGTGGACTGATGAGAGTAAAATTGTTCTTTTTGGGTCCAAGGGCCACAGACAGTTTGTGAGACGACCCCCAAACTCTGAATTCAAGCCACACTACACAGTGAAGACAGTGAAGCATGGTGGTGCAAGCATCATGATATGGGCATGTTTCTCCTACTATGGTGTTGGGCCTATTTATCGCATACCAGGGATCATGGATCAGTTTGCATATGTCAAAATACTTGAAGAGGTCATGTTGCCTTATGCTGAAGAGGACATGCCCTTGAAATGGTTGTTTCAACAAGACAATGACCCCAAACACACTAGTAAACGAGCAAAGTCTTGGTTCCAAACCAACAAAATTAATGTTATGGAGTGGCCAGCCCAATCCCCGGACCTTAATCCAATCGAGAACTTGTGGGGTGATATCAAAAATGCTGTTTCTGAAGCAAAACCAAGAAATGTAAATGAATTGTGGAATGTTGTTAAAGAATCATGGAGTGGAATAACAGCTGAGAGGTGCCACAAGTTGGTTGACTCCATGCCACACAGATGTGAAGCAGTTTTAAAAAACTGTGGTCATACAACTAAATATTAGTTTAGTGATTCACAGGATTGCTAAATCCTAGAAATAAAAATGTTTGTACAAAATAGTTTTGAGTTTGTACAGTCAACGGCATACACTGCTATTTTTTTGAACACACCCCTTTCAACTAATTGCTCAATTGCACAGCCTTACGAGCGTGCATATCATGAATGCTGGGTCTTGTTTGTTTTCTGAGAATCTACTGCACCAACTGGTAACTTGTTTGCCACGTAGCAATAAAAAATATACTAAAAACCTGGATTATTCTGGTTAGTCACATTGTACTGCTATTATTTTGAACAATACTGTATATATATATATATATATATATATATATATATATATATATATAT
>JAAIIK010000072.1:287193-303009 GCA_014706435.1 Silurus glanis | reverse complement strand
TATATATATATATATATATATATATATATATATATATATATATATGAACAAAAGTATTAAAACACCTGACCTTTCCTGCCATATGTTGTTTCCTTCACTTCACTTCACTGTGCAAACAAAAGCGAGCTCCATGAAGATATTATTAACAAAGTTATGGAGTGAAAGCTATTGAGTGGCCTGCTATAGAGCTCTGATCTCATCCCTACTGAACACCTTTGGGATGAATTAGACCACTGACTGCACCCCAGGCCTCCTCACCTCACCTACACCAGTACATGACTTTACTAACACCCGTGTGGCTGCTGAACACAATACAAAATCTAGTGGAAATTTTTCCTAGAAGAGTGGAGGGAATTATAAGCGCAAATCGAGACAAAATGTGGAATGAGTATGGTCATATCATACTTATGAGCAGGTGTCCACAAACGTTTGGCAATAGACTGTAAATAGATACATAGCAAGTGAAAATAAACAAAATAATCACAAAATAAAGAACCTGAACTGATCTCTGAACCTGATCACTGATTCTATAAGACATCTATGGCATTATGAATTTTGCTTTGCACTAGGTTAGTTTAGTTTAAAACCTCTGTTCATTGAGATGTTCCAAGAAATAATGAGGCAAAAATACATCTAAATAAACACACGACATCCACAGAATCAACATTTCGCATGAAGGATGTGGACATGTGTCTCTATCATCATTACAGGAAGAGACACGCTACTATTAATCAGCCAGTCATCACTTAATATTCTTTGTAAGGCTTATAATCATTTCCAACTGATTGTTTTATGTTTGGTGGAAAAAAAAAATGTCCAAATAGAATTACATAATTATTGTTGCATGTTTGATCTCATATCACTTATTCAATGTTTAAATCTTTTTGGGTGCCAATAACTATTCAAAGCAACAATTTATACTCTATAAAAGTATAATAGCGTATAATGTAAAAGTGCATTCATTCATTAACGAAATATTTATTTGTTTGTTTTCTTCTTTGTACTCGAACTGGGAATCGGAATGCGGTTCGACAAGACTTAACTAGCAGTAGACCAAGATCAAGAAATTTCTCATTATCATCCGAAAGATATTTCGTAAACCAGATCAACATGTCACTAAATGAAAGTCGCTCCAGTGACGTGAAAATGGGATCGACGGTGAACGTGAACAATCAAGCACTCGAATCAGAGGAGATAAAGAACCGTGACTTAATGACTGGATTAGAGGAAAAGGATTGCGTAATTATACCTTCAGATGACGAGATTGAGAAATCGTTTCGCGTGAACCATGATGGCAGCATGACCGTGGAGATGAAAGTGCGTCTCACTATAAAACAAGAGGAGATGATACGCTGGACCACCACAGTGAGCCGAGCCGGTGTTAATAGCCAGAAGATGGCAGCATTCTCACAGCCAATCTCAAACTACAACTCTGCAGATAATAAGGATAATAATAACAACAGAACAAGAAAGTCAAAATTAGATGGCTATGAATCTAAAGGTGAGAATACACAAATCTTTCAACCAAACAAATTAAATAAACAAGGAGAATGTGGAAGTGTCATCTATGAGGCCTTCGGAAAAAAAAATAAAGCACGTTTCAGGAGACTGCCCACTCCAGGGCCTAGGCGTGTCCGAAGGAAAGAAACTTCAGCGGAGAATATAAAGAGGCCATCACAAACCGAGGGTCAAGAAAGCACAGTTGGTGCATACTCACATGTAGAGCATACAGCTGAAGGTGAGCTGTCGGAAGGGTACTGTGTTGTCAGTCATAGCAGCTCTAGCAGTACAAGACCTGTACCAAAAGCCAGGAAGAAAAATCTGGGAGAAGGCAAGTGCAATAAGACTCATTCCTCTAACTCAGGGATGGCAGAGGTTCTTCAGTTGCACAACAAAGGAACGGAGATTACGGAAACTATAACGCATATTCATCGGTCGCAGGATACACGTGAAAACTCTTCTGCAAAATCCTGGGATGGTGAGGACGGTGGGTGTGAATTGACGTCTCAAGAACATAAAAAGCCTGCTAAATCAAGGCCTCGATCTTCACGCAATGATTGTGACACTGATCTTACTAATCCATCTGTGAGTTCTGGTTCTGGTAATGCTAGGAACAATAAATTGTTATCTACAGTATCTAGCCAATCAAGCTCTTCCCAAACAATAAGCAACAATGCATCGTCTTGTAATGACTATGAAATTCATGCGAGGTGTGAAACCTCAGAAAAAGGGGTGGAGACATCAACTAAAGAGGAATTTCAAAATAAAATAAGTATAAAGAATCTGAAAATGACAGACAAGCATGTGCTTCTTAAAAGCACTGTGAAAGACAAAAAGCAAAACAGTACTGCTGAGGACTTTTTTAAAAACCTAAAATATGACAATTCTTTAGAATCACATAGATGTGCAGAAAGTGGTAGGCAAAAGGTTAAAAAGCGAAGGAAAATTCAGTCACTGAAGATAAATGCATTGCATAGTAACTCGTTGATGGACACAGCTCAACGCCATAGTGATATGCAAAGGCTTCTAATGAAGGAACGATTAGACATGATCCCATCGTCACATTCAGCACCTTTCATTATTCTGACTAAGCAAAGGTCTGGGAATGGCAGCATTACAAAATCTGTAAAAAAGTGCAAGGAGTTGAGTGAAAATGTTTCCACGCCAGTGCTCCATTCATCTCCCTGCAACGTGCATCAGTATGTGAAAAACTGGTTGGAAAAAATTCACCCTGAATCAATACCCTATACAGATGAGTTAAACCCACATGAATCTAGAGCTAGATTTCAGATTGAAAGTGATTCCTCTGACGTTTCAGAGATGAGATATGAATCCAAAGAAAACTCCGCCCCAATGAATAAGACAATGTATCGACAACCTGTAAAAATTGGGTGTGAGGGAGAACCTGTGGAGACACAGCACCTGAGAAGATCTAAATCTATGCCAAGTGTGAAAATACATGCTCCTGAAAAGAAGATTGGCGCAAGACAGGATAAATCTTTAGAGGAATTGATTTCCAAATTGCCAGACACTGGAGGTGATACATCACCAAACACACAGCTGAAACGTAGGTCAGGTATGAAACAAGTTTTGGAGCAGTTATGTTCATCTGTCCTGTTAATCAGAAGAGCCTGTAGTCATTCTCATTTATCATCCTTGGAGAAGATGAAGAAATCCAGCAGCCTTCCTGACTTCTCCTCAATGTTATCCTCGGTTTTTGGCTCCCCATCTAAGGCTCTTCTCTCCTTCCTGACAGTGATGACTTTGAGAGATGGAATCGCCAATTATGCCGATAAGGAATCGGGTTCTGCAAAAGCTAATAACTCGAGCAGCAATCCAGAGGCTCTGCAGGTCATGCAATCCATCCAAAATCTCACCAAAATAGAGAATGAAGAAGAGCTGCAGTCCAGCCTTATGAATCTCCATAGCTCAACTTCTGCTCAGTTGAAGAGGAGCTGGAGAGATTTCCAAAAGACAAATGACATCAAAGAAAGTCCCTCTATATCACCAAGACACTCAGAGTTTAACTCAGAAGAGGACGTTCAAGATAAAGAGCGTAGTTTTGGCATCAAAGAGGTAATGTATGAGCTAAACATGTGTGAGGATCTCCACAGAGAGGTTTCTTTACTAGTTAGGAATGAATGGACTCGTTTTGGTAGAGCAAAACCAACTAAAGAACATTCTGGTCTTGAAAAAGAAACCACCAATGTTGCTCGTGAGAACGTCGATGATTTGGGGAGCTTCTTAAAGGGAAAAGCAAGACATTTAGAAAAGAATCAAAGTCAATCTGCTGACATTATAACCACTAAGCCTGCATTATTATCAGCGGAATCTGAAGACCTGCAGCTGCTCGAATCAAGTCCCCATAATCCTGCACTTCTGAGTAACGCGCTAGTAGTGGACGAATCAAACTTGAAAACTGTCCAAATTGAAGATATGACTAACCAGAAAGGACTAGTTATAGCATATAATAGTGAACTTGTGGATGATGTTAAAACAAGCCAGGAATGGGTTCTAGAAAATAAACCAAGCGAAGAAGATCTATGTGTGAAGAAACAAAAGATGATGGACAATGTCCATATGATTGATGAAAGGAACACAGAGGATAAGATAAGGCAAGTTGATGAGGTTCAGGCATCAGATTACAGCCTGGCTAATCTGAAAGACAAAGTGAAATGGCAAAAAGATGCAAGTTGTATGCAATCAGAATCTGAACTGCTTTCTCCCTCTTCAGGAACAGAGGCAAAAAATGTCAGATCAAACTCTGAGGTGATTGTTACCCATTGTAAAAGGGCAGATTTTACAGATAGTTTAGAAGGATGTGGCGTAAATGTAAAGGAGGAGCACATCTATTGTGAAACCAGAGGACGTCTTAAACAGCCGGATGTAATATCAGTGGCTTCAGAAATTGACACTGTAGAAGAACGCCACCCAAACAACGGCACTATCCAAACAAAAGAGAAAGATGCAATGCATAATGCGTCAGTGGCATCTGACTTTAGTGTAGATGAAGCTGATCCACAGAGTCATAATGATAATAACCATAATGAGAGTAACAATGACCTTGAAGAAACAACGTGTAGCACGTCAGAACGTGAAAATCCAACTGCCGAACTACACCATTCTTCGGCATCCGATCAAGAGATTGAACGATCCGACCACAAGTCACCGTCTTGCACATGGCATGAATCAGATCCTGAATATGAGCTCCAGAAATCGGAGGAAGAAAGTGTGAAACACTTTTATAACGCTAAATATAATGATGAAGAAGCTGATAGCAATGAACATTTTGATGCAGAACCAAGCTCTCTTCTACAGCTGGATCAAGAAGATGAATATTTAGAGCCTTATAAAGGTCATGAAGGGGTAACTGTAATCGATCTCCCGACATTGGAGGAGAAAAGTGTTAGTAAGAATCTGACTGATCCTGCTGAAGAGAAGGATGATGGAACAGATAAACATGATGGCAATCAGAGCAATGCATTGGATACAGACAAAGACTTGGATACTCAGTCACACCACTGTTTGGAAGGTGCTTCATTCAATGACTTTCTAAACTGGGAATCGTGCAAAAGTGAGGAAAAACACAAAGCCCAGCAAGATTCTTCAGGAAGAGAAGAAGCAGATATGGATAACAATGTCCACATACTCAATGATCTTTGTCCAAACACAGTGTTCCCCCAGCAACTGCTGGATTTTCTTAACTTAGCACTAAAGTCCTCTGCTCTGATTTTCACTTATGACCCAAATGGCTTTCTACGAATCGAGCCAGACAGATGCAAACACAGAGCAATGTCTTCATCCAAAAGCGATGTGGACAATCATAATGTTAGAGGATGTCTTCCTACCCCCAACACATCTGACCTCTCTGATTACAGGCCTGATACATCAGACAGTGGAGGAGACCTGCTACAGGATTCTACAGATCTTCTAACTGAGAGCGGAGAGGATGAGGCAGAGAGACGGTTCATTTACCGAAGCCATAAAACTAAAACCCAGGATGATGGCTCGAAGAAACCTTTAAAAATCCTCAACAGTCCTGCCTTTGTGGTTGACACTTCAGTTCAGGACCAAATCGACTGTAACTCTTCAGACTCCTTTGGAAATTCTGAGCTTGCACAATGTCCAGCCTTTAATAAGAATGACTCTGGGGAAGGAATCCTGATAGACAAAGGGAGGTGGCTTCTTAAAGAAAACCACCTCATTCGTAAATCTCCCCCTGTTCCAATGGGGATGTACGAAAATGGGGATACGACATCGGTTGACACAGGTCAAGAGAACACAAGTGAAGATGCACCTTACGCACCTTGTGGAAGAAAAACAGCCCAGCTAGCTGCAAGCTCCTCTTCTGAGCTGGAAGACATGACCAAGCCGTCCACACCCAAGTGTACCTACTTTAATATGGTCCACAGTAGCGACTCTGACCCTTTATTGGATAACCAGAACATTACCAATAACAAAGGAAGAGGTTTCACTCGAAAAAGCAAGGAAGTGTCACCACTGGGAGAAACATCGAAAACGCTACCAAAGAAAAATGGAAGCCTGCCATCTTTTACATCTGTTGACTTTAAACTGGCTGCCGGGAAAGTCCATCCAGAGGACAGCAGGGCATCTAGTGTGGGGGGGACATCTGCAAGGTCTCCGAGCGTAAGGGGCAACACAGCACATGAAGAAGAGCCAGTACAGAGTCTGAGTCTTAGATGTGGACAGCATTGCCCTATACTTTAAACAACACCTTTATATGTTTTTTGCATATAAGTAACTGTGATAATTGTGACTCTATGGAGTCGCTTTCATCATATGAGAGTTTAACCCTCTCGGGTGCCTCCATCATTAGAGTTAATTGGTGGTAAAACATGACAGTTGACTGTTTTCATCAAGCAGATTGCACAAATGATCACACTTGAAATCCTAAACCTTTCTAAAGTGCTTTGGCTGGTGAAGCATTTTCATCTTTGAATTATTGTGATTTCAAATAATCATTAACAGCCAAAGGAACAAATGGAAATCTGATATTAATAATGTACTGTAAATCTTACAAATAGACATAAAATAAATGGTGGTACAACGAGCTGCTAAAATCTTTTTGTACATTGCAGTAAAGGTATGTTTATTGCAGATCATTTATGTTTATATGTGTTCACAGCCTTTTTTTTTTGTTTTTTTTTTTAAGTTCTTCAACATGTACTGTATATGCATCCCTCATCCTATTTTGTATTCGTAGGTGCATTGAATCGTACGATGGATGCGAAAACTTTAATAAACATTGGAGTTTTTCTCCATGTTAATTGTGTGAAGCGATATGAGCATACGTTATCCACAATTATAGTTTAATCCTTTACTAAATCAGTTATGTATATAACTTGCTGATGTGTAACAAACTGCATCGGCCAAAAATAAAAAAGTTTCAGGCTCATACGCTTTGGCTTCAACTTAAAAGATCATCTTACAAGTTCCATGTCTGCTCAAATGCTACCAATACTTTGAGTAATACGTTTAATATAGTTTTACGCTAAAGCTGACCTTATGATGAAAAAAGTACCTACAAATATACATATAGTTACAATAAGCTGTTTTAAATAATTGAGCTGTCAGGTGAGAATTAAACAAAACCTTGTAGGTACTTGATGGATGTGTATGGAATGAGAGATCCAGGGTTTAGAAGAAGTGCACATGAAAACTAAACCGCTATGCAGAGAAGCTTGGAAAGACTGTATCATGTGGAAATGGGTGTAAACCTGATGCTCGTCAAAAACATCACTCTATAAAAGGGAAAGATTTGAGAGTATAACACCTAAGTCTGAAGATCAGTGTGTCTATATAGGAAGCAGTGATTGTGAATCAGTTTCACCTGTTTTGGGGCAAATAAAAGTGACAACAGGTTCACTGGAGAGTCCAAAGCAAGACATCCCCCATAAAGAAAATAGTGTTTTAGGTGGTGACTACAGACAATTGCATTCTCCTTGTCGGATTTCTGTCTAGTTTTGTGTTTTGGTAGGGTCCTTGTCACTACTTGAAGCATGAGGCAGTTCCTGCAACCCAATCAGGTTACACAGGTCGTCTAGCTCCTCCAGGTTGGCATTTCCACACATGCCATCGCAAAGAGGATTGGTGTACCTTCTACTACAGCTTCAAGAGCAAGGAATAGATACCAGGAGATGGTCTATTACAGAAGGAGAGCTGGACCAGGGCTGTAGAAGGCCAAGAGCAGACAGGTGGGGACTATACACACACACACACACACACACACACACACACACACTCTAGTGACTTACATTATGAGTTTCCATAATAAAAATCATTCAAGGTGGATCAGGCTGTCAGTTTTTTTTTTACATTGTGATTTACAGATTTTGGTTTCATTTTGTTTGTTTTTCAACTTAAAAATTTTGATCAGCGAGATCGAATGTGTGATTACGTGCTTCCTTACATTTTATTTTAAGCTGTGTACATTAGGGCGAGGTTGTGGAAAACTTTAAAAATGATTCTAAAATCGATATCGTCAAATAAGACGAAATTTTCTACAAATGTACTGTATATTATTGCACTCGTATACGCCAAACTTTAAAAACGTCTTTAATCATAAATTTTTTTTATTGCGATTTAACATGATCATGATTTAGTTGTACCCTTATTTATTAGGAAAATACCCACAAAAGGGTCATTTATTCTTTGTGTTCTTTAGTCCAAACTCAAATTATTTCGCTACTAATGTAATAAACATCATTGATAACTTTAAAAAAGGGTTATGATTTATTTATTTATTTATTCATTTTATATTTATTCAAACAAGCTCCTGGGACATGATCAACTGTTGTATTTATTGTAGGAAATGGCAGTAAATACGATGCACTACCAATATATGTAAAAAGAGTTTTTAATACAATACAGGGAATGCAAGTACAGTTTGTAGTGAGTGTGTGACATTCTGGCAAAAAAAAAAAAAAAAAAAAAAAGGATATTGTAATACTTTCATTTAAATACATACAATGGGGGAGAAAAAAATAAAAAAATCAACAAGGTCCAGCAGTTCAGTCATCCCCATGTGCAGCTTAACCACCACTGTAAAAGAGGTTTGATCTCATCAGACACATCACTCAGTCAACATATAACGATCAGAAAGAAATCCCAAAATGTGTAGGTTCTATACAAATGTGTAGGTTCTATACACACTTTATAAGGCATACTTACACTATGATGTTGTTGATGGGAATGTGGATGAGCTTGACGAAGAATCCAATGAAGCCCATGATTGCGAAACCAATCGCTGTGGCCATGGCAATCTTCTGAAACTCTGTATACATTTAAACAGGACAGAAATAAATCATAAAGTTGCACCCGAGCTTTAAATGCTTTGAATAGAAGTGCTTTCAGTAGGTGTTTTGTTTCTCACTAATTTATCATTGATTACTGAACACCATCATATTTTTTCACACTTTAAGGTCTCTTTTAATGGCAAGGATGGGGCAGGTTAGTTCCGATATATCCATATTAGAGCTGCAACAACGAATCGATAAAAATAATAATCGATAATTAAATTTGATTAGTTGGGCTGCTAAAGTTACGGGTTGGGCGTGACACGCAAGATAACACAACTGCTTGCGAAAATGGCGGACAGTACAGGGTAAAAAAAAAAAAAAAGTGTGTCCCAAGTCATCCAAGGCATGGGAGCATTTTATAATAAACGCAACAAGGAAAACTGTACCTGTAAGTTATCTATAATTATATTATATATCGGTTATTCAATTAAACGGGTGTGAACAAACACTAAATCTAAAAGCAGCAAAGAACAGCAGCAGTAAACAATCACACTTTTAGTCACTGTTGTGTTTTTTTTTGAATGCTTATGCATTTGTACACCAATTCATTATTTTCCTTTTTATTAATTTAACCTGTTTGCTTGCTGCATTTTTTTTTTTTTTTTTTTTTTTTTATAGCATTCGTCTTCCACAACAGTAAATTATCTGTTTTCAAACGTGATTTACTGCGGCTTTACTTTGTTCACATTCTTGTTTTTAATGTTTGTATATTTCATTTATTTTTGACTAAATTAATTAAATATACTTAAATCTTCACAACTGAGCAAAATGTCTATGTACTTTTTAAACAAGAATTGTCAAAATTATGGTGCATTATATTTTATATTGATTTTTTTTAAAGCATAGTTGTCAACTGGCCATCGGCAAGATACAATACAAATGTGGATTTACATAAATTGCTTCACCTTGCATACTCACATGCTGGTTTTTTTGTTTGTTTGTTTGTTTTTCAAAGAATGAAACAACTCAGCATGTGTGAATTTGTTCAAAGGGGAAATCCCCCATGCCCTCCTCAACAAGCAGTTACTATAAGCTTTAACATGCCTAAACCCTAGATAGTTAAACTCACTATGTGGCCTTTGCATTTTTTAAGTACACGTTTATACAAGAATACCCTGAATTAGCGTTTTATATAGTTATAATAAGCAAAACGTCTATTAAAACAAAAGGTTTTATCCGATTCATAGAAAAAAATCATAATAATCGTCTGACTAATCGATTATCAAAATAATCGTTAGCTGCCGCCCTAATTCATATATGAATAGTCATTCCCACTCCAGCCTCTCTTCCTTTCTCAGAAACAAACAAACAAAAAAACAGTGGAATACCTACTGGCTTTAAAACACCTGAGAAGCTTTCTATAAATGCTCAGTTCTCCTTCTGCGAGCTTCCCCCTAACACAAAGAGTTGCTCAGTAGCTCCTCGACTGTATAAAACTGTAGAAAGGACATTACTCATAATCTTACACTCCAGTGCTCATGTTAGTTCTTACTCTCCAGTGTTCTGTATTGTTTAAAGACTATAATCACACTCTTGATGTCACCCAAATGAGGATGGGTTTCTTTTGAGTCTGGTTCCTCTCAAGGTTTCTTCCTCATAACATCTAAGGTAGTTTTTCCTTGTCACAGTCGCCCAGGCTGCTCATCAGGGATAAACACACACCGTTCACCTTAACTCTTAAATTCTGTAAAGCTGCTTTGAGACAATGTCTGTTGTGAAAAGCACTAAAGAAATAGACTTGACTTAGATTTACTATTCACTATTCTTTAATCAGTACATTATGAGGACGTTATGAGCAGCGTTCGCTTTCGTAGTTCCTCTAAATTCCTTACTATATTTTTTTTTACTCTACAACAATATATATAAAACGTGATCGTATTCATACAAGCATGTCATTTAAACGACGTCCGACCCTTAGAACTGAGAATGTAACTCAGAAATGTTACTTGTGGCCATATGATTGTTCTATTTGAGTGATACATTGACAGTTTTTTGTGTATTAAATATGAAATAAGGATTTGTTGAGCTAATACAAGTATCATATATGCAATAATTGAAATGTCTGATGTGATGTGATTGAACTGCTTGTACCTTTCCTATCAGGTTTTGTGCACCTCTTCACCAGTCTGATGGAGTCCTTCACAAACTGCCTCCCAGGCTCCACAAACTGCATGATCTGATCCATCACTAGGGTTTTTCTGGGGAATAACGTGTCAGCATTATTAAACAATTATTATCCCCTGAAACACTGTAAATATGAAGCTTGTGTTGCCATGGCATCACAAACGTGTAGTCTTATCACAACGTCAGCACAATCACTAACATTTTCAACAATCATTAACATTGACTATACAATTACCTGATCCCTAATAGGTTTTAAATGTCATAAATGTATTTTAAAAACTTACATACCTTTAGGGATCTTTTCCGACACTCGAACGCACACGACTTTCCGGCAACAGCTACTGTGACAAACGCTCCCGAAAATACACGTATAACTAACTCGAAATGATGACGTTGCCCAAACCTCGCGCATGCGCAAAGCGTACAACGTCGCCTCTCCTCCTCCTCCTCCTAGCCACAACCGGAAAAGCGTCAACGTTCCCACGTGATCATGGAACGCTATACGACGTGTACAACGTGTGCCATGTACATAATTGCGCGATTTCTTGACACACAATCACTCTGTAGCTTCAAAATAATGACGCTTTAAACGGTATTATATAAACACGTGACCAACGACGATTGTAGCTTCTTGGAATAAGCCACGTTTGCCCACGTGACAACTCGGCACCGTGGTTTTGTTCATACGAAAACTCTAAACACGCGGATTCGTGTCTCGTTCAAGCAATTTGCGTGAATTACATTTATTTTTATAAGTGGAAACCGCAATGTAACGAGCGTTTCTATATATTACCAAATGTAGTTCACAGATTTGACCACCAGGTGCCGCGAACGTGCTCTGCGTGAATAACCGTGGAACGAGCAAATGCCAAACATGTAAATGACGTGTTTCTTCTCTAATCTGTGTGGAGGAAATGTCGTGGTTCGAGTCGCGTTCAAGCAATTCGCAATATGAGCGAAAAACAATATGTATATAAATATATTTCAGCTATAAGCGATCTGAGTGAACAAAATATATAAAATATTTTATATGTGGAAACAGCAAAGTAACCAGCGTTCTGCATATTACTAACTGTAGTTCACATATTTGACCACCAGGTGTCATGCGTGAATAACCATCGATGAATTACGAATTTCTTCTTCTTCAAAATTGTGTGGAGGAAAGAATCATTACTTTAGTTAGCGTTTATAAATGTCTATAATATCACATTTTATGCCCCGTTTGAGAATGTTATAATAGCCCTCTAATGCTCTGACTTCACAGTACACACTTTAATTCTATCCAAGCTAGTGCTACTACACCTCTCTGTATATGTAACTCATTAGAAACACTAAAAAGGTAAACAATGTTGTACACACTATATTATAGTGATAACCTGAAGCTTTCTGGATCTTAAAAAGTTTTTTGCAAATGTAATTTAATCTGGCACAAAGTATAATGTGCAGTTATGGATGTGCTGTTAGTGGACGCTTCAGAGGGATTGTGAATACAGCTCGTATAAATTTAATACATTTATTCATTTGTCCTAAATGAACTGGAAACGTTTCACTGTAATTTCCATGCGCTTGTGGAAAGGAGAGTGAATATTTGACTGATTTGGGTACAATCCAGGAATTAGTCACTAATTTAAAAAAAAAAGATACACTATAAAAAAATCCAGCTTTTATAATGTGATAAATATACTATTGATATCATAGTAAAATTGTTATAATAGTTATGGTTTATTACTTTTTTGTAACTTATTTAAAATAGAAAAATATCAACTAAACACATTTTTTTTTTGCATTTTCTGTATCTTTATGCGTACATCTGTATGTTTGCACACATCTATATGTGTATGTGTACAATTAAATACAGCATATGCTTGTTTTAATATTTTAGAGACAAAAAACAATAACCAGAAACATTTAAACATATTTCCTTATGCCAAAGCGGACAAACAAGAAACAAGAAACCCAATGGCAGGGAATTTGATTTAAATTAATTATATGAGGCTCAAATAAAAAAAAAAAAATGAATAGAAAATATGCAAAAGTATCAGTAATCAGTAGTATCTAGTGTCTTTCTCTGCGGCTTCAGTTACGGTTGTAATCACATTCCTTTTTGCCTCCCCAGTGATGCCTAATAGCGTAAGTACTTTGCAAAGTGAACGCCCTGCAAAACCTCTGCAGCCGACCTCCAAAGACTCACAACGAGTTTTCCAGCCCTGCCTTCTACACTCTTCAACCAGCTCTTGGTACTTAGCCCACTTTCTCTCTTTGTCCTCGTCCATGCGCTCTTTCCAAAGCACAGTGAGCTCGAGTAAAATCAATTGCTTGGTGGAATCTGAGACAATGATCATGTCTGGACGAAGCTGTGCGGATTTTATTCTGGTAGGGATCTTCAGCCGATTATGAAGATCCACCTCAAATTGCCAGTCTGACGCGGTAGTGAGGAGACCAGCCTTTACTCTGGGCCATAAAGATACGTCAACTGCATCAAGAGCTTTGAAGTCTTAAACATCAGTACAAAAGGGCTGGTGAAGAAGAAAAGCAACCACTTGCTAAGCTTTGCAACATCTTAATGAAAAAGCTCATGTTCATGCGTAGGACAGAGGGGCACCAGGGGCGGGGTAAGGAAGGAGCAAGGAAGTGTGCTGCCTTTATTTCCAACCCATTCTCCTTTACTAAGAAGCTTTTGCGTAATCAGCATATTGGTAAACTTGTGTGTTCAATTGAGGAGGTAAATACCTTTTTTCAAAACACTTTGATTGATCCAGATAGAGACCTGGAACTGGAGCCACACGAAGCCCTCATAAGCCCCAATCGCCAACATTTAAGTTTGCTATGAGGGAGCCCAGCTCGAAAGAGGTTCAGAAGGTGTTGAAAAGAGCCAGATCAGCCTCTACTCTAGGGCCTAGTGGGGTTCCATACATTGTCTATAAGCGATGCCCGCAACTCCGGCGGTTTGAGAGGGATCTGGCGCAGAGGAAGATTACCTCCTGAAAAACAATTATATTGATACTTCTGTCCAGAAGGGTGCAATTCCGGGTGTGCCTGGCTGTTTGAAGCACACAGGAGTGATCACACAACTCATTAGGGAGGCTTGGGAAAGAAGAGGAGACCTTACTGTGTTATGGTTAGACCTTGCTAATGCGTATAGATCCATACCACAACAATCTCATTGTGCTCGCTCTCCAGCGACATCATGGTCCCAGCAAAATTGTGGACCTGATCCTGGTTTAATATAGCAACTTCAGGATAAGAGTCACCGCTGGGTCAGATATGTCAGACTGGAATCAGCTAGAGAAAGGCATGATTACTGGCTGTACCATCTCAGTCATTCTTTTGCCCTCACCATGAACATGATTGTCAAATCAGCAGAGGTAGAGTGCAGAGCCCCTGTGATGAAAACTGGAATGTGGCAGCCCCCAATAAGAGCCTTAATGGATGACCTGATGGTCTCCACATCATCTGTCCTGGGTAGTAGGTGGATTTTCCAAGGGTTAGAGAAACTCATCAAATGGGCAAGCATGAGTTTTAAGCCAGCAAAATCGAGGTCCTCAGTGCTCAAGAGGGAGAAAGTGGTGGACAAGTTCTGTTTTTAGTTGAACAGCCAGTTAAGAGCCTTGGTAAGCGTTTTGATTGTAGCCTCTGGGATTTTGCTTCTATCCAGAAAACCAGTAAGGAACTCGAATTTTGGCTAAGCAAGGTGGATAAATTAGGTCTTCCAGGGAAGTTCAAGTCCTGGATTTATCAGCATAGTATCCTGCCCCAGATCCTGTGGCCTAGTGCTTGTGCTAGTGTACAAAGTGCCTATAACAACGATTGAGGCCTTGGAGAGAAAGATAAGCAGCTACCTGCGAAGGTGGCTTGGTTTACCTCGAGGCCTGAGCAGTGCTGCTTTATATGGCACCAGTAATATTCTGCACTTCCCGATAAGCAGACTTCATGGTGTCAAAAACAAGGGAAGAAGTATAGAGAGTATAGAGAGTCTAGGGATCCTAAGGTGGCAGCAGCTGGCATACAGGCAGGTAATGGAGCGCAGAGAAATCACTAGAAGTGGCTGAGTCACGGTTGAGGCATAAGGCACTGGTGGGGCCCATAGCAACAGGGCATGCAGGTTTTCTGTTTGTGAGAATTGGCAATGCTCAAGGTAAAGAATGTCAACATCTTGTTCAGCAGGAAGTGTGGGCAGGCGTGGAGGAAGTAAGAGCTAGCCGGATGGTGGGTTCGGGACATCAAGGAGCTTGGACAAGATGGGTCAATATTCGGCAACATAAGATCACCTGGGCTGATATCTGGAAAGCAAATTTCCATCGTATCGAGCTGGTTGAAGAGTGTAGAAGGCAGGGCTGGAAAACTCGTTGTGAGTCTTTGGAGGTCGGCTGCAGAGGTTTTGCAGGGCGTTCACTTTGCAAAGTACTTACGCTATTAGGCATCACTGTGGAGGCAAAAAGGGAGGTGATTAGGATACATCACTGCTGATGTGTCCCATTGCATCTGTATGATGTTTCTTTAAATCTGTATCTTTATGTATACGTCTATATGTGTTTGCATAAATCTATATGTTTACAATTAAATACAGCATATTTTAATATTCTAGAAATAAAAAAATAATAACCAGAAACATTTTCAATATTTTTTGACAAACAAGGAACACTACAAACCCAATAGCAGGGAATTTCATTTGGATTAATTAAATGAGGCTTATAACATAGAAATGAATAGAAAATATGCGAAAGTATCAGTAATACAAGGTTTAGAACTGCATGTTAAGATTTCAGTACAGTGCAGAACAATTCACGTGAGAACCACTAATTTAACTTTATAAAATAAGTCAAAACCTGATACTTTCGCATATTTTCTATTCATTTCTATGTTATAAGCCTCA
>JAAIIK010000072.1:239654-286793 GCA_014706435.1 Silurus glanis | reverse complement strand
AAGTAACAAAGTACAAATACTTTGTTACTGTACTTAAGTACATTTTTCTGGTGTCAGTACTTTATTTTTCAGACAACTTTTTAATTTCACTCCAAATTTTTGACACAAATATCTGTACTTTCCCTTCCCGTGGGCTCACCACCTGCAGGAGGGACCGTAAGGGACGGTGCTGTGAGGATTGGGCAGCAGTCGAAGGCGGGGGCCTGCTTAGACTGCTGCCCCCGCGGCCCGAATTACGGATGAGCGGGAGAAAATGAATGAATGAATGAATCTGTACTTTCCACTTCTTACATTTCCAAACCAGGCCTGTTACTTTAGTCTTAATCTATTTGGTCAAATGTCAATATTTCATCTTCTCATAGCACCGTTTTCAGCCCATCAACACCCAATTGCACAGGTTTTTCAATCTACCACTGGTGTATCATTTCCTGGCTCTCACACCACAGACGTAGGTTAGTTTATGAAGCTAACAATGAGAAAAGCAGAAGGCAACAAGAAGTATCTGGTTAATGGGAATGAGATGATGTAAATGATGTAAACATTCCTCATCACCTGATTATCCTCATCTTTTCTCTGCTTGTGTTCCATATGGTGGATGTTCAGCCTGAATACATTCATTGGGTAACAAAATATGATTTTCTTTTGTATTAATATATTAATATGATGTGAGGTCCAGTTACCAGTGTGACACTTAAACAGATAGTAGTAATGGCTACTTATTACTTAAGAACATGTCAGAGACCAAACGCCTTTACTTTAACTTGAGTGAAAAAATGTAGTCGTTACTTTAACTTTTACCAGAGACTTTTAAAACGTGAGTATCTGTACTTCTACTTGATTGAAGAAAAAAATGTATGTGACTAGATCTAATAATTTTTTCAGAGCTGGCTGAATGGGGAAAAAAAGCTTTTTTATACATAGCTTATCTGTAAGCTGATATGGAGCCACAACGACTGTCGTTGTCTCATTCAAACAAAGATAATATTTGTGACCGCTTTGTCTTACTGTCAGAATCAAATGTTCTTCAGGTTTGTTTTTTGTTTTTGTTTTTTTTGTAGAACCACTTTCAGATTTATTATTATTAATTTATCTCCATTATGAGTTTAATCCTGGAAGGGTGGAATGAACTTCCCCGAGATGTCCAAACAGTCCTTGGCTATCTTCAAGCGACAGATGAAGACCTATCTCTTCCTGGAAGTTTGTAATCTAGCGTACCAAAGTAAATTTATTCATTAATATAGAAAAAGGTGTGTATCATTTCTGTTCAGCCATAAGTCACTTCAAAAAGGAATAAAAATCAAGGCAGAAATGTTTTATGAAAAAACATGTAAATGGTAAATAAAAACCTGTCAAAATGTAGGTTGTTGAGCTTCAAACAGATAAGAAAAAAAGAGATCCAATGATATCAATATACTATTGCTGATCTTCTGTAGTTTTCACATATAACATTCTACAAAACCTTCTGGTGAGTGACCGTTCCGTCAGGCGAAAGGCCTTATTCATGAGAGAGGTCAGAGGAGGATGGACAGGAGCTGACAGGAAGGTTTTGATAACTCAAACAACCTCTTGTAACAAATGTGGTGAGCAGAAAAACATCTCAGAATTCACACTGTGTGGTTTAACTGGAGGCAGCAGAAGTCCACCTAGGTTTTCACTTTTGTCAGCCAAGAACAGCAGCTATAGTGGGCACAGACGCACAAGAACTAGACTGTTTAGTTTTTAAGGTTTTTTTTTTTTGCTGTGCTGCCACCCTGTGATTGCCTCAATGGACTAAATATTTTTGCATTCATTCCCAGTTTATTCAAACATCTGGCAACCCAGCTCCCATAGTTTCTGTGCCATTTCATCATCCAGATCAGCTCTTGTGCAACTCGAAGGTTTATAATGGCTATAAAGCGACAAGAAAAAAAATGATTACACGATGCTTGATGATTACACATCATAGGCTTGTGCCTCGTGGACTCAATCATACCACTGGGATTTAGTAAACAACCGGAGACAATTAGCAACCATGTGGGAATGTAATCACCTGCAATAACCACCACTGTGTGAACTCCCTGCTCTGTTGTCTTAGAGACAGGCTTGACCTTTTCCTACATGCAAAGGGGCTCAAGGTTCATGTCTTTTTAGTTCAGTGTAATTTTCATATTATTTTGATTATATATGGCAAATGCTTTGTATAGCAAAAAATAAAAAAAGCTGTAAATGTAAAGAGGATTTTCCCCCAATTTTTGTCTCAAGTGTCAGGGATTGAGGTAAAGCTGTACATTTTTTCAAGTTCTCTGACTCTTTCAGAACGAAAAGTCAGCGTTAAAGTGTTTCTTGGTAACATGACGAGGATTGTCTTATTAACCCAAGAGAGTTAAAAAAAAAAAAAGAAAAAGAAAGGCTGGTATGAGAGTGATAACAATTGTTATGAAGGACAATGGCATGCTCTACAGCATTGAATTCAACTCTATTTGAATATAAAAGTTGTAATCACACTTTGGGACATTACCTCATTTTCCAATAATGTCAGGATTATACCGTACGAGACACAGCAAATCCAAAACACAAATCATTAGCACTTGTATGTTTATCCTCACACTTCACAGAACCTCATTTTCTCCCACTTGTTGTTTCATGATGTTTTTTTCTCATGCTCAGGTTTGTTCATGTTTCTGCTTCATTGTGTTTTATTTATTACTTAATGATTTCTTTCATTATGCTTAAAATACTTGTTAACCTCTAAAGTGAATAGCATTGTTAGATATCAGTATATTGTTCATAATTCTATTACCTGACAATCGAGACAAATTATGATATATCAAAAGAAAATCTGTAATCAAATTAATTCTTACCTATGGCTTAAATAGTTATTATGCATGTGTTACTCTGCTTTAAAAAATATTTAGAAGAGCAACATCCAAGGAACAAGTGCACAGGATATTCGCTTGAGTGCTATCTATATGCCCTCCTGCCATAGTTACTCCTCTATATTGATGTCATGCAGTTTAATGGCACTCCAGCTAGGAGCCATAGAGGACAGGGTAATGGTTCTTGCTTGGGAAGACTTTTTGAGCAAATCGATCAGCAGGAAAGTTAACAGGAAGTGACCTATGAAGTGGCACCATCTGTACTATCAGAGCTAGCATGAACTACATTCAATTATATTTAGGAAGCGACTATAAAGTCTAAAAGTCAACAATAAATTTACAATTACAACATTTGATAGGTCTGAGGCTCAGCAACTCTTTTAAATGAAAAGAAAGGAAATTTAATTTTGTTTTACCCAATTGATTAACTCCAAATTGCATCTCGAAGCCATTTACAGGGGGTATGGGGTCATAATGACTCAAGCATTGTTTATTAGAATATGTAATTGTTTCTCTTCTGAACAGGAAAAAAAATAAGAGCAAAAAATTAAGATTTTGTGTTCAGTAATATATTTCTCATTATGAAAATAGTTGTATGTATTAATATGTTACATCATAAGATGTTGTAGCCCATCTTCACTTATAATTGTTTATTTCATCAGCCAATCATTTGACTGATTTGGTGTCTGACAGATCTATTTTTCTGATAATCACATTTTAGTTGCTTGACTCAGCAACAATCTCTCTCAGTTTTGCTTCAGCTTTGACAACATCTCTGGAAAACATGATAATCCTGGCCCCTCTCAGACAGCATCAAGAAACCTGACTGGCTGTCATGTGACAGGTTGTGATTCTAAACTTTCTTAGATGTTGTCTGATTACTATATAAACTTCTTCTTCTTTTTCTTTCGGCTGCGCCCATTAGGGGTCGCTACAGCGGATCATTTGTCTCCATACCACCCTGTCCTCTACATCTGCCTCTTTCAAACCAACTACCTGCATGTCTTCCCTCACCACATCCATAAACCTCCTCCTTGGTCTTCCTCTTTTCCTCCTTCCTGGTGGCTCCATCCTCAGTATTCTCCTACCGATATACCCCATGTCCTTCCTCTGCACATGTCCAAACCATCTCAATCTCGCCTCCCTCACCTTGTCCCCAAAACGTCCTACATGCGCTGTCCCTCTAATAAAGTCATTTCTAATCTTGTCCATCCTCGTCACTCCCAACGAAAACCTCAACATCTTCAGCTCTGCTACCTCCAGCTCCACCTCCTGTCTTTTACTCAATGCCACTGTCTCTAAACCATACAACATCGCAGGTCTCACCACAGTCCTATAAACTTTCCCTTTCATTCTTGCAGATACCCTACTATCACAAATCACTCCTGCCACTCTTCTCCACCCACTCCACCCTGCCTGCACTCTTTTCTTTACTTCCCTAACACACTCTCCATTACTTTGCAGATTACTATATAATCTACAGTATTATATCTTTGTACAGTGTAGAGTAAACTAAAAAAGTGTTTGGCACCTGTATTAATAACAGTTTCACCATAAAGTCTTACTGTAGAAGAAGAAAAAAGCAAAAAAAAAAATGATTATGGAAATGTGCAGTAGAATATGTTCATTTTTACAGTCTAGGCTATTGTGGCTGTCTATCTCATTATAAAAAAAACTGCCCGTATAAACAACTGTCTATGCAACACAACTGAATTAACTAGGAGTGCAACAGTACATGTGTTAGTACCGAGCCGTTTCCTTACACATGTGTACCGAATGCAATTCTTTTGTTACTAGCAGAACGTAGTCAAAATCTGAGTTCCCTCTCTCATGGACCACAAGTTTGTTTAGTCTTGCACTTTGAGCGCAGTGTCACTGTGGTTACTCAATCCATACCGGAAACACGATTAGTAATGACCATGTGTGGAAATTCAGATTTTGTTTTGCGTATGCATGAAATCGCTACCATTTCCTGTCATTGCCATCCTTTTTACCACAGTCTAGAGATATGGATTCTTTATCATTTTGTGTCCAGCTTCAAGAATTTCTCTTAAAGGAGAAAATCCAGACAATTCCACATATCGTGGGAGTGAATAAATGAGGAATAGAGAGAAAGAAAACATTTGTTAAAGTATGCTGAAATAAGTAGAACAGTTAAGTAGATCATATATTTATAAAATGAAATATTAAATGTAAAACACACTATTTCATTTCCATTAAATTTTATTGAATCAATTTAATTTGCACCAATTTAATGGATTACTTAAGTTAATCAACATAACAAAAAAGTGTATTGCATTAATTTGATTGATTTTAATTTATTTTTATATATATTTTTTATTTAAACCAAGCAGCATTTTATTTGAAATTGTTTTAAAAATGTGAATTGTTGATGTTCATGAATGTTAATAATAATAAACTGCGTTAATAAAAAATGACAAGCAATTATATATTTGCTATTCCTTCCCCCTTAACCATACCAAAATTAAACCGAACTTTGACTTAAAATCCGAGATACAAACTGAACTGTGACTTTTGTGTACCGTTATTTCCTCAAAATGAACACAGAACATAAGATGCAGAAGCTTAGTTTACCTTGTAAAGTAATGTATATACAGTAGTGTATATACAGTATATTGGCCATTTTGTTCCAACAACAGAAAATTACATTCATCTACAGGCATAAAATGCTTATACACGCTTTCAGAATGCGACTTGCCATGTGTTGGTCTGGATTAGTGTGTATTTTATCCACAGCTAATCTCCAAGAGAAGGTTCAAAACCACTGCCCCTCTGTTCATTAAGCTAGTGTGATTTCCAGATACGGCCTGTATCCCGAATGCTTCTGAGATCAGTCAGCAGTGGTCGCCAGCAAGTACACTGCAATGTCAGCCACAGTGAGATTCCAGGCATCTGTGGCACACGGATGAAATAGATATGGATGATTAGAAGGTCAGTAAAACGTTGTAAACTCTTGATCATGAATGTTTAAATCGGAATAAATAAAGATATAAATGAAGAATGGTGTTATTTAGTGCAGTGTGGAGTGCAGTGGATTATGTGGAATATATTGCAGCCAAGTGTACAGAAGAAACTAAGAAACAAAAGAGTGTTCTGAAAGTAAGAAGGATTATGTTCGGCTTATGTTAATTGTTTTCATACTTAAAAAGGCTAAACTATGAAGAGCATTTATCTGCATTACTTTTTACTGTCACATTCAATTCCACCCCCATTTCAGCATTCACAATGAACGTCTCTAGGTTACGTATGTAATCCTGGTTCCCCAAGGAAACGAGACGTTGCATCAACAATGCTTTGGAAGCCACGCTCTGAACCACGTGTGTAATCAGTCCAACGTAAAAGCAAGACGTCACCCCATCGGTGACCAGCAAACCTCAGGAGCTTCCTGCGTGAAGGAAGGATCGCTATGTGGAAGTACGCGTCCTTCAGATATTTAGGACAAACCAGTCCTCGGAACTGATTTGTAACACAATTTGTTTCAGCGTAAGCATCTTGAACTTGAGCCTCATTAGTGAGCAGTTCAGCTGACGCAGATCCAAAATGACACCCATCCCCCCATCCTTCTTGGGAACTATGAAGTACTGGCTGTAGAAACCGGACTTTCTGTTGGGCGGAGGGAACACCTCGATGGCCTGCTTTCTTAAGAGAGTTTCTACTTCTTGTTCCATAACCAGAGCCTGCTCGGGCCCCACCAGAGCACACCCCGTTGAATCAAGGCTGACGAGACCCGAACTGAATCGTGTAGCCTCTTTCTACAGTGCACAGGACCCATGGAGACAGGTTTGGCAGGAGTTTCCCGGCTGTCTTAAGGGAATCAGTCTCTCGAGACCGACCTCTAATGTGCCTAGAGCAGCTTGAGCGGTGCCCTAAAGCTGTTCTAGGCGCCTCTGGGGAGGCAACCAGCCCCACCAACTCGCTGGAGACCGCTGTGCCCTGAAACACCTGAGGTGGTAGGGTTAACAAGCCGATCTCCTGAGAGCACTGAGGAGTGAGTGGTCAGGACTTCTTTGTCGAAGCCCTCTTGCTAAACATGATGGTCCTCAGATCCGTCACTTCCCTGGGCTTCGACCTAGGGCATCGCCTAGAGTCAATGGCAGAGGGAGTGCAAGTGGCAACAGCAAGTCTCTGGACTTCACGATGACCGCTCGTGCTGGGCCGGGGCTGTGCCCATCGAGCAGCCCCGTGAGAGCGATGAGGGAGGAAGTGCTGAAATGCTGCCGACCTGCCGTATAAGGGTTGCCCCAGGACCTGGACACCTTGGAAACAGCACGAGTTGTTTCTCCTTGGAGGAAGAGAGGTGGAGTGCCGCACCCTCTCCACAGGGGGGAGTAACCACCAAATAGTGGGCTCCCAAGCCCTAGGAGAAGGTGCTGGATCTGGCAGGAGAGAAAGAGGAAAGGGACAAGCCCGTCTCCATTCCCTCTGCCAGGTCCATTTGCAAACCCATGACCACAAATGACACTTTGCCTCGACGGAAGTGGGGCCAGAACCTCGAGTAATGCTAGCAATGCTTTATTTTTTGCTTTTACTGTCTTACCTATACTTACCTGTGGCAAAACAAACCGACACACACACAGAGCGTTTCCTGAACAAACAGAAGCTAGCATCACTGCATGTGCTTTTATAACTTCCTGGTTGTGATGTCACCCCGCCGGTGACGTCATGCTTTTCCGTTGGACTGATTACACATGTGGTTCAGAGCGTGGTCACGCAGAGGTGTTCCCAATGCATTGTTGACGCAGCTCGAGTTTCTAAAGGGGAATCTATAACCTAATCCAGGGTATGTTCAGTCACTTGTCGATTTATCTCAACTGTTTGATGTTAACTTCCTCATACACACTATGTGGACAAAGTACTGGGACTATTTCAGCCATATGAGGTTCTTCCTCAAACTGATACCACAAAGCTGGAGGCAAACCTGAATTTACTCTCACCCTTGTGGCTGAATATGCACAAATCTCCACAACCACACCACAAATCTAGGGTTAGGGTTAGAAGAGTGGAGGTTATTAGAAGACCAAATGGGGACTGAATATGGAATGGGTTGTTCTACAAAGTTGTCCACAAAGTACTGCATTTGTTTCAGTTCAGCATGGTGCTGCAGTTAGCTGTGTGTGTGTGTGTGTGTGTGTGTGTGTGTGTGTGTGTGTGTGTGTTGTGAATGTGAATACATACAGAATGTTTTATGCTGTTTTATGAAAAGTTATTGAATAAATAGTTCATTCACCACATGTCTTTAGTGGAGAGATTCAGACGGAAGTGACCTCATGGGTGGCTTGGCGTGCTAGTAAAATATTACGGTCATGATGAAACCGATAATAGCGAAACAATTGCATATGGTAAATATATTTTTTATTTGTAAATGTTTTTACAAATACATATATGTTTTTACTGTCTTGTGGAAATGCTACATTGTTTTATAAATTCAGGATGAATTTGTTCTCCATGTATCCTTATTTTATTTATTATTCTCAAATAGCATCAGCATTGAATGATACAGGTTAATTATGTATACTTTGAACCTGTTATTTAGACAGTGATGCACACTGCTTTAAGCTTCATTCATGGTCTGAATAATGGCCTCTACACTAAACTTACATCAGAGAAAACATAAGCAGTGTGTCAAGAATCCTTGCTACTTCCTTGAACTTCAAGTTTTACTGTATGTCTTTATTTATTCAAGATTAGTGAAAACCTTTCTGGAAGGAAAGACATTTGGATAGGGTTTAAAGTTCACGACTCTGAAAACTCATTACTGCCTTATCACAATCTATGTGCAGTATAATTTTATGTTATGTCATGAACACTTGATTAACAGTCTTTTTTCTTTTTTTCCAAAATAAATAAATGTACCTCCTGATAAACTGACTTCTCTTTCTTGGTTTTAATAGACTCTATATTTTCTGTGCTGATTTGGTAAAAACAAAAATATAAAAATCACATTATATGCCTTTATTTTGCTTTGTGAAAAGCCATTGTTAATCTTTAATATTTTTTGCAACACTTCCTCAAGTGCGTGAGGGCTGGCTCATGTCAGGACGGCAGACAGAGACACTACATACTGACCGATTTAAATGATTTCCTTTTTTATTATTAAACTACTCTTTCAAGTATGAATGGGTAAGTAATCTTTAATGTATAATATGTATATAATGCATACGCCAAACCATATACTGTACATTCTAACATATAATTTCATAATAAAATGTATGTTATACTTTTTTGGGTAAAATTTGTTAAAACATTAGTACATGTGGTTTTACATAATACACTTGTATCTTAAGTATGCTAATTACATGCTGAGAAAATAACACACATTCTGAAAAAGACTTTTAGAGAAAGAAATTAAGTGAATGGTGTGTTCTGAGAGCAAGGAATGTGAGTATAGATGAAAACACATCAAACACAAGCAAGCCACTACTGAATGAGCTGTATGCACTACATCTTTGTGGAGAAATGTCTTCTTTCTGTTTGGATTTTATATATAAAAATGTCAGTCGATTAAAATATTGAATCACAACTTAATCGCACATTTTTGTCTGTTCTAAATGTACCTTAAATTAATACTTTAATACTCTAATCAACATGGGCATGGACAAATATCGATGCTTAATGCAAATGTATGTTTATTATTAGTGAAACCAAACTCAACATAGAGCACAAAGACAAAATTTTAATAATTAAATAATTAGTAATTATAGTGTTTTAAATTACGTAAATCATCGGGACACCAAACTAAACTTGTGCTATGTTTCCACATGGATGATTTTAATTGCCGGACGTGTGCATCATGGTGGATTTTGGTGCTTGATTTGAGAGTTGGCCCATCAGTAAAACAAATGTTTAGTGATTAGAAATTATTTTCCGCTTAAGTTTTTTTTTTTTTATATATATATATATCCACATGAAGAAAAGTCGTTGTGAATAAATGTGTTGCGTTGAAGGTTTTAATTTCGCCTCTTTTATATTTATTTATATTTTGAAAGAAAATGGTCAAACAGAAATGCTCACTGCATTAATTGCACATTAATAAAATTAACGAAATTGCGTTAACTTGTTATTAACGCATATATATGTACAGTAAATCAATATAAAGGCTATAGCAGTGAAAATGTGCAAAAGCTAATACACTAAGTACTGTGTGTATGTTTGTATGTAGGTATGTATATAAGAATATGTGCAAGATCTATGTAAGACACAGTATGTGTAAAAAAAAATTTACTTATTGTACTTATTGTGTACTCATGTATATATACACATTATTACATACATATTAATAATTTATGTGTACATATACATATGTACTTATTCTACTTACTTATGTAGATATTGAACTGCTGATTCCAGATCTCGTCCTCCTTCACTGTTATAATAAGCTCCAATCTTCAAGGAAAAATAACCACTATATTTTGGAGCATGGCTGAGCGGGATTGTGATCATTCACCCACAAGAGCATTAGTAAAGTTAAGAGCGTATGTCCTGTAAAGTCTGGGGTGCAGTCAGTGTTCCATTTTATCCCAAAGGTATTCAATTGGGTTAAGCTCAGGTCTCTGTGCAGAACACAAGTTTTTCTATTTGGCAATGTTATTTGTATCTTGATAATATGCAAAGACCTCCTATGCATTTTATATATTTTTTGGACAGAACCATGTATATGTAAGATGATCAGGTTTCCACATACTTTTGATGATACATGTATGTTTGTGATTATTTCAGATATTCAGATTTCAGTTTGCTTCTGACTACACAAAGCAAAGTAGTTGCTTTTTTTTTTTTTTACCAATCTATTGTATACATTTCCTACTGCTTACATTTTTTATTAAGAGTTCCTGATTTGGGATGTAAGATAATACTCTTTGCTATTTATATTGCAAACAAGCGATAGAGCTCACATTCGACAAGCTGAGTTTGGTGGCAAAGGAAGTGTTTCACAACTTCCGCTTCATTATTATTTGCATTATTATTGGCTTATATTTGCATTATAGTCGCACACGTTTAGTTTACAAACGGTAATTTCCTTTTTTGTTGTTTTTTGAATAATACACTATTATCTGCTCTTTTGCTGGTCTGGAGTCACTATCCAGGTACATTTAAGGGTGTTTTGTACAAATATCCTGTATACTTTATGTGTAAAATGATGTGGACACCTAAAAAAAAATGACACTAATTTTTGTGCTTTTCAAACATCCAACTCCAGATTTAGTCCCATTTGCTGTTCCTCCAGCCTTTCAGGTTTCTCATTAGGATATGTAAGAGCATTACTGAGGTCTGACACTGATGTTGTGTGAGGAGATCTGGGGTGCGCTCACTGTTCCAGTTCATCCCTAAGGTGTTCAATTAGGTTTAGGTCAAGGTGACTCAAATTCTTTCACTCCTGTCTTGGTGTACATCTCTAAATCTTCAATTGACAGAGGAAGATCTACCTGTTCCTGAAACACTTATCAGGCACGTGTAGCCCCTGTTTTTTTTTTTTATATGTATTTTTGTTGAAAAAAGCATGTGATGTGAATGACTTGTGCAAGATCTATGTAAGGCACAATATGTGTAAAGAATATGTACTTATTGTACTTATTTGTGTTCTCATGTACATATACATATTAGTATTAGAATGTGTAATTACATATTAGAGGTGCATGAGTTTGGTGACAAGGGAAGTCTTTCATAACTTCTGCTTCAGCCCACATTTCTGCTGAATTAATAGCAAGAATGTGCATGCTTAAAGTCTTTACTCTGAATACACAATAAGCTCTGTGCTTCACATTATATTATATTGACTGTTCTATAACATAAAATAGTTATAAAGATATAAGTTATAAATATGGCATCTTTACAGTATTTATTATTTACAGTACATGGAATTGGATTTGCAATTGAGCGTTCTTGGACATGCGTTACATAAGAATCTGTTCACAAGTGTTATATTTTCTACTGTCAGATTATACGGTATTCTAATATGCTATTTACAAATCAAATCTCTTGAGTTGGAATTATACTCAATATGAACATACTAAAAATGACAAACACTTCCTGTCTTTTTTTAGGAGCGAAATAATCAGCAACAGCACAGATTCCCCACTTATTGACCCCCTACCCATCGAATACAGGATCACGCTGGTGGTGCTCTACCTGCTTGTGTTTATTGGTGGGATCATTGGGGTGATAATGATGAGCACTACCCTTATGTCCACCCTTATGCTGTCTGTCACCAGGGTGTCAGTAATCAACCTGCTCGTGGTACACGTGATCTTCCTTCTCACGGTGCCCTTTCGTGTCTACTACTATTCCGTCAATAACTGGGAACTAGGCTTCAGCTTTTGCAAAGTGATCAGCAGCATGCTTCACGTGCACATGTACCTCAGCTTCATCTTCTACGCTATTATCCTGTGCACACGATACCTGGCCTACTTCGAATGGAGACTCAGACTGGAATTCTACCGAGATCTGCATGCCGTAATAGCCAGTGTGGCCATCTGGGCCATCATTTTGGCTACAGTGATTCCTTCTACCATCACCTATGGATTTGGAATGGCTAACAATAATACCCAGTGTTTTGCCTTTGGAATTGCTCTTTATAATACAAATGTGAAAGTGCTAAACTACGTCATTTGCGCTGCGGTGCTGTTGATCTGGGTGGTGTTGGCCTCGTGTCAGTGCTACATCCTGTGGCGCGTGTGCCGAAAGTACGGGAATCTCTCATGGGTTCATCAAGAGTTCTGGGCTCAGATCAAGAGTCTGTGCTTTGTGTTGATTATGCTCTTGTGCTTCGTGCCTTACCAGGCCTTCAGGATCTACTATGCATGCACATTTTGGCCAGGACTCGAAAAGGTCAATGAGGTTTTTCTGGCCATCACAGCTTTCAGCTGCTTTGACATGCTTATGTTTGCTGGGAGGGGTCTGTGGCGACCCGTTTACAAAATATGTTGTGTTTCATGATGTGTTAAACCCCCTGACTGACATACTCTATACTCTTACACACACATACCTTTATATATACATATGTATTGTATTATATATAATATGTTTATGTATGAATGTGTGTGTGTGCTTTTCCTCCCTTCAACTGTGAAATATTTGCATTATTAGTTGCACATGTTTAGTTTGCAAACAGTAATTTACTTTGTTCTTGTTTTTTTTTAATATTATCTGCTCTCTTGCTGGTCTGGAGTTACAATCCAGTTACATTAAGGGTGTTTTGTACAAATATCCTGTATACTCTATGGGTAAAATGATGTGGACACCTAAAAAATGACACCAATTTTTGTGCTTTTCGAACATCCAACTCCAGATTTAGTCCCATTTGGTGTTCCTCCAGCCTTCCAGGTTTCTCATTAGGATATGTAAGAGCATTACTGAGGTCTGACACTGATGTTGTGTGAGGAGATCTGGGGTGCACTCACTGTTCCAGTTCATCCCTAAGGTGTTCGATTAGGTTGAGGTGACACAAATTCTTTCACTCCTGCCTTGGTGTACATCTCTAAATCTTCAAATGACAGAGGAAGATCTAACTGTTCCTGGAACACTTATCAGGCACGTTTTTTCCTTTTTTATTCTTTACGTGCAGTTCCCCACAACAAGGCTGATTGTAACCTAGTGAGACAGCGTTGATTAATTCATTGATAGAGACTTTTCATGGATTGCATGGAGCTTAGTTTGTAAACGGGGACATTTTTATTCCTCTAATAGGTTTGGGGACCCTTAGTTCCAGGGGAGAAAAATTATAATATTACAGTATACTCACAATCTGTACAACTGTGCTCTTCAACCTTCATAGGAGCATATGGTTGTGATGGTGAGGTGTCCACACTATATAGTAGAGTAGGTAAAGTTATTCTCTAGTGTTGAGCTTTACAAGTAATACTATAGCCTTGGGTCTTTAATCATCTAGTGTTGTGCTTTTAATGTGATTAAAGTTGTGCTTTTACTGTTGGACTAAAAATGATTAGCACTGAGAATGAGAGTGGGCCCTTTTATTCATCTTGTGCTGGGCCTTCTAAAACTTATTGTTGGGTAAAAAAACATTAATCATCTGTTGTTAATCATTTAGTGTCAGCCTTTTAATCATTACACAAATCATGTGCTTGAGTTAAAGTAGAGATACACTCTGTAAATTATTACTCCAGTAATAGTAATCGTGCTTTAACTTAAACTTTCACTTGAGTAAAAGTACAGAAGTATTTGCTTTAAATGTAAAGTATCCAAAGTACTATAGTCTATTATGGCTATAATGTTTCTATCATCCTTTTTCTTAAAAGACTCTTTGCTTAATCAACTCAGTTTATGTGAAAAGACTCTCATGTTATTCTTAGCACACGTTAATGGAATATTATTAATGAGTCAAACACTGATTCATATCTATTAATATTATCATTAGCTGAAAACCTTCTTTTCAACTACTTCCAATACATTTTTGCAAATAAGGCCATAGGTGTTGTGGCAAGTTCGAGTCAGGAGTTATTTCCATAATTTATTCCTCGAAAAATGTTCTGCTTGCTGTTGAACTGATGCTAAACTGTATGTTTGTGTTAAGTAGAAACCACAAACCAGCAATCAAAGCAAGTTCAAAACAGAGCCCACACTCTACTCTGATTGGTGGCTTGCTGCGTGCTTAACCAGTTTTTATCCACTCATTAATAAATAAGAACGACTGATTTTGCAAAATGTAGTTGAGTAAAAGGTAAGATATTTGACTGAAATATAGCAAAGTAAAGGTAAAATCTCCCAAAATGGAAACAGATATAAAGTACAGATATGTTAAAAAAAAAATAAAATACTCACTGTAAGTACAGTAACAAATGACATTTTATTTCGATACTGTCCACCACTGGCACTGGGCCTTTAAACTAATCATCTAGTATTGTGATTTCATTTACATACAGTTGAGCTTTTACAGTAGTCTCCTGCTTAGACAGAAAACAAATGTTTAACAAAGAGATCAGGCTGCATCAAAGCATGAGGTTTCATTCCCTATACTGACGCTATCCATTCCCTGTCACCAAGTAATATATAAGTTATAAATAACTCACTGTGATCTGTAGGACGTCCTATTAGTGTTTGTTATTTACTTACAGTGCCTTGCGAAAGTATTCGGCCCCCTTGAACTTTGCGACCTTTTGCCACATTTCAGGCTTCAAACATAAAGATATAAAACTGTAATTTTTTGTGAAGAATCAACAACAAGTGGGACACAATCATGAAGTGGAACGAAATTTATTGGATATTTCAAACTTTTTTAACAAATAAAAAACTGAAAAATTGGGCGTGCAAAATTATTCAGCCCCTTTACTTTCAGTGCAGCAAACTCTCTCCAGAAGTTCAGTGAGGATCTCTGAATGATCCAATGTTGACCTAAATGACTAATGATGATAAATAGAATCCACCTGTGTGTAATCAAGTCTCCGTATAAATGCACCTGCACTGTGATAGTCTCAGAGGTCCGTTTAAAGCGCAGAGAGCATCATGAAGAACAAGGAACACACCAGGCACGTCCGAGATACTGTTGTGGAGAAGTTTAAAGCCGGATTTGGATACAAAAAGATTTCCCAAGCTTTAAACATCCCAAGGAGTACTGTGCAAGCGATAATATTGAAATGGAAGGAGTATCAGACCACTGCAAATCTACCAAGACCTGGTCGTCCCTCTCAACTTTCAGCTCATACAAGGAGAAGACTGATCAGAGATGCAGCCAAGAGGCCCATGATCACTCTGGATGAACTGCAGAGATCTACAGCTGAGGTGGGAGACTCTGTCCATAGGACAACAATCAGTCGTATACTGCACAAATCTGGCCTTTATGGAAGAGTGGCAAGAAGAAAGCCATTACTTAAAGATATCCATAAAAAGTGTCATTTAAAGTTTGCCACAAGCCACCTGGGAGACACACCAAACATGTGGAAGAAGGTGCTCTGGTCAGATGAAACCAAAATCGAACTTTTTGGCAACAATGCAAAACGTTATGTTTGGCGTAAAAGCAACACAGCTCATCACCCTGAACACACCATCCCCACTGTCAAACATGGTGGTGGCAGCATCATGGTTTGGGCCTGCTTTTCTTCAGCAGGGACAGGGAAGATGGTTAAAATTGATGGGAAGATGGATGGAGCCAAATACAGAACCATTCTGGAAGAAAACCTGATGGAGTCTGCAAAAGACCTGAGACTGGGACGGAGATTTGTCTTCCAACAAGACAATGATCCAAAACATAAAGCAAAATCTACAATGGAATGGTTCACAAATAAACATATCCAGGTGTTAGAATGGCCAAGTCAAAGTCCAGACCTGAATCCAATCGAGAATCTGTGGAAAGAACTGAAAACTGCTGTTCACAAATGCTCTCCATCCAACCTCACTGAGCTCGAGCTGTTTTGCAAGGAGGAATGGGCAAAGATTTCAGTCTCTCGATGTGCAAAACTGATAGAGACATACCCCAAGCGACTTACAGCTGTAATCGCAGCAAAAGGTGGTGCTACAAAGTATTAACTTAAGGGGGCTGAATAATTTTGCGCGCCCAATTTTTCAGTTTTTTATTTGTTAAAAAAGTTTGAGATATCCAATAAATTTCGTTCCACTTCATGATTGTGTCCCACTTGTTGTTGATTCTTCACAAAAAATTACAGTTTTATATCTTTATGTTTGAAGCCTGAAATGTGGCAAAAGGTCGCAAAGTTCAAGGGGGCTGAATACTTTCGCAAGGCACTGTATATTACAGCCTGCATATGATGTGAAGAAAGCTGAAACATACAGTACATATCATTGTAATAATGAGTCAAGTAATAAAGTCAAGCTCCTGCAGTTATTATAAAAATAATAAGGATTTGACCATTGAGGAACAAACCTGTTAAAACTGTTTAATGCTCATTTTCCTGTGTAGGAGAAATGTCTTACCTTGCTTCTTTTCTCACTCTGTCTGCTGTTTATTTCAATGCACATTTCCTGTTATGCCATTATTAGAATAATATGAGGTTTCACTCTCCAGGAAATGCAACTAACCTCATAGATGAGATGGCAGCTGCATTGATTCTGTTGTAATCACATCTTCCACATCTTTCAACCCTCGTGCTTGATCCTTCATTACCTCTGAACTATACTGATGTCACTCAAATAACAGTTGATTACTAATTAATTGTACAGCCAACTGGTGCATGCACTGTGGCTCCACTGGGGATTAAAGCTGTACTGAACAGTGGAAATCAAGATCAAATCTTTTTTTTTTACTGTGAATTTTTGGTGGAACACTTACCAACTATAGTATTGTGTAAAGTGTCATCATCCGTATAGCATGTACAGTGTTCATTGCTGATACTCATGTGTCAGGTTTTTTTATCAGAAGCAACAGTATGAGAGTACTAGTAATTTGGATTTGTACTAGAACTACAAATCCACATTATTGCAAATATATACAGAGGAACCTCGATATTCGCGATCTTGACACTCGTGACCTCGATAGTTGCTGACTCTTCATTTGGAACTCGTGAAAAATCCGAAAGTTCGGAGTAACATTTCAAAACAGAGTTACATAAAAATGTTTGAAAAACTATTTTACTATTGTATTATTCATTTAAAGTAGTAAAAAAAAACACATTTATGACAAATAATTCACAAAACAGTACAGTACATGTACAATTCCCCTTGAAAAAGGAACCATCAAAGTTAAGGGGTAAAACCTCAAAACCCCTTCGAGTATCGAGGTTTTGCACTGTATCGTAATAAAATAAGTATAAGATATTGTAAGGAATTATCTCATCATCTGCCCCCTGGACAGGATCACCTTCTGTCATATAAACAGGATACCCCCAAATTCAGCCTTTCCTCTCGATCTCCAGTTGGCGTATTGCCAGAAGGTGTTGTGTGGATGAGCCTGGGCGGGAACCCCTGCCCCAAGGCTGTCAATCACCAGGATGAGGGAGAGATGGACAGCCATACTGCTCCTTTTGCATGATGAGAGGCTGTTTCTCCGTTCCCTGCAGTTTCTTCTCACATGCCGTCCAGTGTTGAGTATGGCCAAAGAGTCAGCACCAGAAGGTCTGAAGAGTCGTTCCTGGGTCGCGGTAGAGGGAAACATAAACCGATAGATGTCTCCTAAAACATTGGGACATTTCTTGACTCTGGTAGCATGGATCCACTGAGGAAAAATATCAGTTAATATCACCTGTGCGTGTGATCGTGACTATTTCTGCTGGCCCATCGTACTTACATTCACCCAATGGCTTAGGTTTTAGAGATTTAATCAAAACCATGTCCCCCACGCGAAAGGGATGGGTTGGTGCTAGAGAAATGACAGGTGCAGATTCAGAAATTAATTTGTAATGTTTTGACAACATATCGATCAGGGCAGCAGAATACTCAGCGATGTGCACATCCAGATCAGTTGTACCTATTGCTGGTTTACCTTTTCTCCAAGGCGTTGGAAATGGACGCCCAAAAATAATTTTGTGTGGTGATAAATGGACGTCTTTTCGCGGAGTCATTCTCATTTCAGCGAAGACTGCGGGTAGCAAGTCTACCCAATTTTTGTTACCGGTAGCCTGTATGGCTTTAGTCAATTTGTCCTTGATCGTCCGGTTGGTTCTTTCTACACTGCCGAAGGATTGAGGGTGATAGGGAATGTGAAAACGCCATGACAAGGATAAGTATTTACATAAATCCTGCGTTACCTTTGCAGTGAATGGGGTTCCTTTGTCTGAATCAATAACGTGAGGAACACCGTATCGCGGTATGATTTCTTTTGCCAAGATACGTGTGACGACCTTAGCATTTTCCAAGGGAAAGGGAAAGCTTCAAGGGAAAGCTTCAACTTATCTTGAGAACTTGTCTACCATAACCAGAAGATATTTAAATGGCCCACAGGGGGGCATGTGCGTGAAGTCAATCTGACATTCAGAGAATGGAGCAGTAGGCAGTGGGAGGCTTTCATGTTTCGCTGCGCTTCTAGTAACGTTGTTCTGGGCATAGATCAGACACCTGGACAAAATTGAGTCTATTATGCCGTTTAAATTAGCTATACAAAAAAATCTGTTCATATCCTTCTTTACCCCTCTTCAAGCACAATGTGTAACACCGTGGAGCTCGCACACGAGAAAAGGGACGCAGTGAGAAGGAAGGCATAAGCGACCATTCGCACTGTACCAAAGGCCCTCAGAGGCCACATAGGCAGGAGGAAAGAAGACAGGTGTTAATAGGAGCGTTGAGTGATGGGAAAAACACCTGAAGCACTTTTAGCTACTCGGTCAGCCAAGAAATTGCCCTTAGCCTCTGTGGTATTGTCGTGGGAATGGGCTTTTGTTTTGACGATAGCCAGAGAGCGAGGAAGATAACAGGCAGTGATAAGGTCCTAAACTAATGAGAACTGAGAGATGGGTTTCCCTTCAGCCGAACGGAAACCACGGGATTGCCAGATGCGGCCAAAATCATGCGCAATACCAAAAGCGTATCGGGAGTCGGTATAAATCGTGACATCTTTGCCTTCAGAAAGGACACATGCGCGAGATTCGCGAGGGCGAAGAGTTCAACGGTCTGCGCAGAAGAAAAAGGCAAAGAATAAGCTTCAACAGAGACATCAGGTAAAGAACAGACAGAGTAACCACACAGAAATTTACCATCATACGGTTTTGAACATGAGCCGTCCACAAAAAGTGACTCACCCCTATCTAAAGGAGTGGAACACAAATCTGGGCATATACTAGTCGAGTGAATGATCTCGGAGCAGCAATCATGTGTGGTGTCGTGCAGTGTGTCGTCTTGTGCTTTAATCAAGCGAGCAAGGGCATGACCTAACGTGTCGAAAGAGGAAGTGGCTTTATGTCTAAGTTACTAGTAGAACATAGGATAGTTTCATATCCTGATTTTCTCTAAGCAGTCATGTGTTGTGTTTGCAAATTCTGAAGGACCTGCTTCACCTGATGCGGAGAGTGCAAGATCATAGGATGAGACAACACAAATTTTTCAGCGTCTCGTACCATCACAGCACAAGCAGCCACCGCACGAACACACGCAGGTAAACCCTGAGCCACAGTGTCAAGTGTTTTGGACAGGAACGCACATGGTCTCATGCCCCCCCCATGCTCCTGTGCCAACACAGCAGAGGCAGTTCCGTCCTGTTCACACGCATAAAGGTGAAAGACTTTGTGATAGTTCGGAAGTCCGAGAGCAGGAGCGGAACACAGAGCTGCCCGCAAAGCCTTATTCATCTCAGGTGTCCACGTTAGCGGGTGCTGCATTGGATCGCTGTGTGAGATTGCAGAGCGGAGACGCTTGTCGTGGAAAGAGCAGTCAGGTATCCATTGTCGGCAGTAGTTGATCAGTCCCAGGAAAGCCATGAGAGCATGCTTTGTGGAGGGACGCCGTGTGTTAAGATCGACCTGTACACGATCTTTAGAGAGCCTTTTGCTGCCTTCAGAAAGTTCGAACCATAGATATTTCACAGTGGTTCTACAAAACTGGAGTTTGGTTTTGGATACATTGAATCCCTTTTCAGCCAGATGACACAGAAGGCAGAGGGAGGCCTGTTCACAGAGGTCCTCAGAGGCCGCGGAGACCAGGAGATCATCTGCATACTGCAAGACAACAGAGTCAGAGGGGAGAGCAAGATCACAAAGTGCATTCCCTACCACAGCGGAAAAGACCACAGGGGAGTCAATGAATCCTTGTGGCAGACGTGTCCACATGTACTGACGTCCCCTGTGCGTGAAGGCAAAAAGAGGCTGCGTCTGCTCTTCTACAGGAACACTGAAAAAGGCAGAACACAAGTCAATCACTGAGAAGTGATAATAGAGGCCACATCGGGTACAACAGGTGCGACAGGAACCACAACATCATTTATTTTTCTTAAGTCTTGAGTAAAGCGCCAAGTGCCATCCGGTTTGGGGACCGGATTAACAAGTGTGTTATATGAACTTACACACGGCTTGACCACTCCCTGTTGTAACAGGGAGGTCAAGATTTTGTCTATTCCCTGTAACTTCGATTCAGAGAGAGGATATTGTTTGACAAACACAGGGTGCAAATGTTTTAGTTTCGCTTCATAAGGAAGACAATGTACCAAGCCCACATCATCCTTATGATCCACCCATAGAAGAGATGGCAACTCTCCCAGTGCAGAAGGAAGTGGTAATCTCTGTGTGGCAGAGAGAAAACAGTCATTAATTTTCATATCAGATAGATATGACAGCGGAGCAGATTCAGGAACTGAAACCGTGAGTTTAGAGCCGGAAAAGGTTAGAGAGACGTGCAGCTTACTCATGAGATCTCAGCCCAAGAGATTAAACGGACAATCAGACATGAAAACAAAACGATGTTGCAGGAAAATGTTTGTGTCTGAGGGACATGTCACGAGCACAGACGGAGTAAATGGTGTCTCCCTTTCAACACCTTCAATACCAACATGAGCTAATGGAATTACCTGAAATGGGTACCTCATATTTTTTCCCTACTACTGACATTGTAGCCCCTGTATTGAAAAGAAAGGGGTACACCGTGCCATTGATGCAGAGTTCGAGAAATGGCATTTGGCAATAGGGATGGCTTTGGTTTGGTGTTCGGGGCAGAGACTTAAGTTCTCTTTTGGAGTTTGGTATCGAATGATATTTATCCCATATCGGTTTCATATTCAACCCATTTTTTGATAACTATCACCCATATAAGAATAATCCCAGTTGGGATCACCCAAACCTTCATAAATTTGGGAATGAGCAGACGTCAAATATTCAGGTACCACCACGAGGATAAGTCAAAAATTTAGGTTGTGGTTCAGTCCACCCTGCTAAATTGTCTAGCCAGGGGTAGTAAAAAAGGTGAGACCACAACGATTCATCCAGTCCCGAGGGGCTTCCTCAGGATCTGGTTTAGGATATTTTGTTCCAGAATTACCCATGATCCAACATAGGTACAACTGTCTGACAAGGTTAAATACAACGGTTGGAGGCAACGGTTGGAATTCTCTTACAACAGTGCCTACACTTTGAACGGTATGACAAGATACCAAATCAGTACTTACCCGAATAATGATATCCCGGACGAGCCCCCAAAAACTGTAAGGAATTATCTCGTCATCTGCCCCCTGGACAGGATCACCTTCTGTCGTATAGACAGGATACCCCCGAATTCAGCCTTTCCTCTCGATCTCTGCTCTCCTACAAGCGCTTGGGGAAGTCTCAATGAAAACACACGAGGCAGCTTTCAGAGAGAAGTCCCAAAGCTTTATTGTGTCACACATGAATATATATCACAGAAAAAAGGTGACAGGGAGGTCAGTGTGGGTCCGAATAGAGGAACGGCGCAAAAGAAGAAAACAGAAAGAGGAACTGTCTAGGGTGTATGTGCAGATCAGCACATACCAAAAGGCAACAGTCTAGGTATGCAAAAATAGAAAATAAAGACAAGAACTGAATGTTCGAGGTCACAAGAATTATTCTCGTGATTAATGTCTGACTAATACTTAAAGATATAAAATAATTTTCACAGATATAATAATAAAAAAAAATAATGGTGTTTGCTAATTACACTGGATGGATTATATGAGAAAGCATTGAATATGAGCTGTGTGGCTGTATAACCAAGCAACTTGTAAACATTCCTATCTTGGCTGCATGCTGTGAATGTAAAAAAAAAAAAATAGCACTTGTCCTTCGAGGCTCATTTCATCATTATTGCTTTTCAACCACTGTGGATAATAAAGGCTGTCTAATACTACTTTAGTTGCTGCTGACTACATTGGTGTTAATTCATTATAAAGGTTCAACCTTTGGCATTTGCTCCTTTGTGAAGGATAAAGCACCATTTCAAAGAGTCGACATTTTTTTCATTACTCTCATATTAAAGCTTTGGTTATTTTGCAAATGAATTCTTTGACAGATTATATGTCGTACGAATTGTATAATGGAAATAATTTGTAGCCCAAAATATATTAAGTAAATATGTGGTGTGAGCGTTTTTTTTCTTTTCTTATTTGTCTTCAAATTTAGCTATCAACCAGCATGGCGTATGCAAAAGCATGCATCTTATAAAACATGAACCTTAACATCGATTTAAAGTGCTAGACAGCACAGAAAAACTCTTTAAATGCATACCCAATCTACGAGCTGTTCGTGGTGGCTAGTGTCAGTGTAATCAACAAGGCAGAAAGTACCCAGAGAGCACGTAGACAGGAAGTGTCATTGTAATGTAAATCTTTCGCCATGTATATGTGCTGCAACTTTATGCATGCATGTAAGAGCCAGTTTATTCCACACACACACAAACTAACTTAAAAGATATTTGCTCCGAGCTGACATTTATCCACGTTTGCTCTGGCCACTCTTTCGACAACACTACATTTAATTCCACAGCATTTAATGAAGTTCGAATAGCTTCAGGGGGCTTGGGACTGTGGCCTAAATCCATTCTTTTTTATCTTCTAATCTTCTGCTCAAGGTCACTGAGTGAATAGGGTTTTGTGTATCCGGTCCACGGAGAGCGAGCATTGATCTTCAGCTGAAGTGCGGTCATGGCTTTTTGCCTCTCCATGGGCAAGATCAGGCTCGGCTGGGCATTAAAGCTGTTTTGATAGGACACTGCCTGTCGTACATGACATCATTCATTTTGCATTGGAACAAATGGGATTAACAAATGGGCTTCTCCACTTCCTGTCTGTGATCGCTGATGTAACTACTGACATATTTGGAAATAAAAAGGATAAAGAAAACTGAATAAATGAGCAAATTTGAGATCACTGAAGTAATGTTCACACCGTGGATATTTTGATGACATTAATATTGTAATCTCTATGCTTAAAATTTTGCTGTGCCATAAACCAAACATGCTTTGTGCTCCATTAAAAATGTTTTTTTTCCCCCCTTTCAAAATAATAAAAAAATACCAAAGTCGAAAAGATGAAAACCAGTCATAACATGCAAACCAGCACACTAATCATCCTAATTATTATATCAAAACTGCGTGCTAATGTAAGGTATAGCCATCCATGCTTTCATACTATTTTTGATCTAGAGAGTATAGTAGCATGCGTGCTTGTCGTGTCCATGGCAACCAGCGAGCAGCCTTCGATCTCACATACTACCTAAGTAAAGTAGTATGCGGGTTCGGTCGTTGCCATGGAGACCCGCATCGCACGCCTAGATATACTGGCTGAGACCAGGGTGGGGGGGGAAAAGGATGGTCCAGGGTTGCCAGGTTGTATCGAAATATCCCGTTTGTACGCTGTAAAAAAAAAAAAATAATAATAATAATAATAAAAATAATAATAAAAAAAAAAAAAACGTTTTAAAGCCCTTAAAGATGGTATGTGATAAAATAATGCGGAGCAAAACAAACTTTTTATTCCGAATCACAAGCGCCATTTGATAATATTTGGATTAGAATCTGGCAACCAAGAGGAGAAGGTGTTAAATGTGGCCAGAAGATGTCGATGTGGTACCTCGGCGTGCTTTGCTGCAGTGAGGAGGAGGAGAGGAGAGGAGAGGAGAGGGATGCTACAGCATCACTGGAGGAGGAGGAGAGAGCTGTCTCCGTTTCTCATCCCATCTCTCTCTCTCTCTCTCTCTCTCTCTCTCTCTCTCTCTCTTTCTCTCTCTCTCTCTCTCCGCAGTTTTTTCCCCCAGCTCGTTTCCTCTCCCGGCGGATGTGTATCGGATGCTTTATACGCCTCGGTTCCCCGGTGTTCCTCGGGTTTTAGGTGAAGATCAGTGTAGAGATGCTTAACGGATTCGGCCCCTGGATGAAGAACGGGCTTTAATCAGAAAAAGCGGAGGCGCGTTGTTTTCTCCACTCTGGATAGCAGTCGGTAAGCGCAATGTCATTCCAGCTGACACACACACACACACACACACGCACACACACACACGCACGCGCGCACACACACGCACGCGCGCACACTCTCACCCTAACTACACTGCATTGTCGGCTGTGATCATTAGACTTGCATTTCTTTTTTACATGCCTCTAAAAAAAAAAGGATGCATGGGTTCTGTCCTTTTTTTCTTCCTAATGGCATTTTTTTCTTCCTTCTGTCCTTCTTCCTAATGGCATTCCTCATGGTTTCTCGACTGATAGTGCAGACTGATAACGGACTCCATTAGAGGGCTGGTTCTCCATCCGAGGAGATGGAGATGAAGATGGAAATAGAGGTGGGGGTGGGGGTGTTGGTGAGAGACATGAAAATGGGAATTACTTCCCTATTGACCTCGATTGCGACGCTGTATTTATTCAGAGGGACAGACGGTGCACATAATTATACACAGGGTCCGAGCATGTTGTGGCCTTACATATAGCCAGGAAAAGAATCTGATATTAAGGGATAGGGCATTGGTTTAGACTACAATGAAAGCAAAAAGCCTTATAAAAACAGCAAGCGGTATTTATTTGCACACACATTAATTACACACACACACACACACACACACACACACACACACACACACACATAGGTACATATACATAAAAAGTGTAGCATCAAATTCACACAGCAGTCTGGGATTCTCACAAACCAAGCCATATCATGTAATTGGGCTGCAATAGATATAAGGGTCATGAAATCACACCATATAAGTGTTGTGTTGCTATATATCATACTATGTAATAGATAGCTAATTGGCACCTATATTTACACCCCATCTAACATACTATGAGCAATGTAAAAAAAAAAAAAAAAAAAAAAAACCCAGACACGTTTTATATGAAACAGCAGCATTTGCATTTTTCTCGGTGTTAATGTCTTCCTGGGCATATTCATTACTACGATTGTAGCAATTTGCAGGTTGGGACTGATGAGGACACCGAACAGCATTAACCTCTTTAATAGTGGATCGCGTGAAATTAATGAGGCGAGCTTAAGTCATGAATTTGTAAGATTACTGATGTATGTGTATGGAATTCACGGCAGTCTGCTTTGTGTTTGGCAGGTCTAAGACATACCCTAAAATATATTCTAAAGATATTCTGAAAATATGCCTATTGTGCCGGGTTGTTTCATGCTTCCTAAAAAAAAAAATAACATAATTAATAGATTTTTTTCATTACCATATTGGATGTATAGAGTAGATAAAAAGCTGTTGCTGGAGATTGGGGCAGCAGCCTCTGTTGGGAGACTGATGTCACTGCTTGACCAGATGCACCTTAATAGATGAAGGATATAAGACGGAAGCTCCGATCAACAATACAATTGCGAATATTTTAATACACAGGGCTGTTATGATCATGAATTATTTAAATAATGCATTCGCACCAGATCGAAAACACATTAGGGTTGAAAATAGGCATTTTTTTCACTAATAACCTGGATTCATTCCCCATCACTACTAGTTTCCCAGCACTACTAGTTGTTGTTTTGGGTGGATATGCTTGGATGAATGTGTGAAGATTTCGTCATTCAGTTCATTATATAGTGTATATCAAATTCATTACTTTGGATCCTTGTTGCAGTCAAGGCATTGGTTCAGTTTCTTTAAATGTCTTTTACCATAATCCAAATGTATTATGCTTTTTGACATCTTGTTTTCTGATTAAAGGAATTGTTTGGCAGTTTCCAATAATAGAGCTAGACTTTAGGTTTAAATCACACCGTACAGGTCCTTTCTTGTCTCCATTTTTCTGTAGTGTACCTGTGAATATGTTGTTTTCTTTTGAGAGTACTTGGCAGTCTTGTGTGATAGCTTTGACCTGAGGTAAAGGGAGAAAATACACTATATTGGAGTCTAAATCCTCTTAAACAAGGACAGACCTAATTCCACTTGCCACTAGGCAGACGATGGAAATGACTGCTACTAAATTTGGAGCAAGTCGAGCTTAAAAAAAAAAGGACTAAACTCTATAATCCGTGCATAGATTTTCTGATATGGGACCAAATCCCGGAAGAAATCATCCGTTTGATCAGTCCAGTCCAGTCAGTTGGTCACATTATGGTTCTTCTCCTCATTATGGTCCTATTAAAATTCAGCAATGACCATGATGGCTTTCATTGTCAACACAGCTGATTCTCTAAGCAGCAGATTGTCTGTGGCTCGCATGCATGGAATGACACGGCAGTTTTTTTTTTTTTTGACATTTGTGAAACTGTTCCCAATATGTGATGCCAACTGGGCCTTGAAATGTGATGATTAATTTCAGAGCTTGCTAGTTATTTTTTGTCAAAGCCTTCACAAGACAAAGGGCTGTTTGAAACCAGAGCAATTCTTGATATAGGTGAAAAAACAATTTTTTTTTTGTAAAATGTGATATCTAATAATATGGAATTTGGACAGTCTTGAGGCAAAGGGAGTTTAACGTATGTTTAATGCTTGCAAATTTATTTTATCCACCATCCTCCTGTTTTGTTGAAATGCCAGGAGAGTCCTCTTCGATGTCTTCCCTCTTTTGGGGAAGTCATTTCCCCGCACTGTTTAATGCCGAGATCGAGTGCCTGTAGAAGATCTTCTTACCTGCTTTCATTTGATCAGTGTACCTTGGAAACATGCAATTATACCTATACCTACTTATGCTCTGCAGACTCAGAGCTAATTTTGTTTTACGCAAACTGCCAGTGCTTAAGATAGTGCCGAACGAGAGATCAGAGGCAATGCGCACTTGGCTACCTAGAAAGAGGAAAAGCAAATTTGTGCTTAGCAAGCTTTTGTACTTGCACAGAAACCCACTGACACATGAAATGTGAATTATGAGAAACAGCAGGGAGATTGCGGGTGTATTTATAGCTCGGTTGACCTCTACAGGCTGGTTTGTTCTTTGTTGTTTCGGAAAAAGTCACATTAAATGTAAATCCCCTTATAGGTCGTTCTAAAGGATGTGGAAAGATGAGTGAGGAATGAAATTGAGAGTAGGCTTTGATTTCGGGTCTAACAGTGAGTAAGACTCGATATATAAGAAAAGGAAAAGATGTTGTCAAATATAATAAGATTAAAAGGCTTTACATGCATTTTTTTTTTTTATTTATACAGGTATTTATCTCAGGTGCAATTAGTTTTATGAAGAAATTAACTGGTACATTTTACTGAGCATGGTTTGCTTGTCGTTTGTATAAAGTACCACAATAAAAATGTCACACCTGAGATCTTGAGTTCTTCTTTTGTTTTCTATATGACCCTTTTTTGCATTCGGTTCAACCGTCATGTTAGAGTTCCTGCTTTGTGACATTGATTTCCGTGGCTGTGTTATCAATGCGGATTTATTTCCTTTCACTATAGTTGTTGTTCATAAAGCCCCTATTACTTCGTAATAACTGGGAACCTTGTTAATACCGTTATTAATCCACCTTTTAAGTGAAAATTTAGAGCGTTTCATTTTTATTTCTCAGCCATTATACCAGCCCTATCCATCGATCAGCAATGGGCTAAAGGCCATGTTTAAGTGTCCAACAGTGGGAGAATTGAACCCACACCCTCCTCGTTGGGAGCCTAGACCCATTACCACAGTATGACATCACGGCTAACATTGTCACATGTAATATATTGCTACTCTTCGGGAGGATAACGAATTACACCAGGCAAAGTAATTACTTGTCGTGTAGAATCTAAGCACCAGTCTTCCAGCTCTCTAACTCACTTGGGTCTCTCCAATCCGGCAGAATAATTGATATGTAGGTGTAGAGAAGATTCCTAAGCCATATTAGACACTCAGAGACATTTCTTACCCACCCCATCAGAACACATTTTATCAGCTTAACTGCTATTTTATCAGCTCAACTGTTGTTTCGCTTATAATCCTATAAACCTATATTAACATGAGGCTTATGCATTGTTTGTCTAGCTGTGCTACGGCTGAATTTAAAGGGGTCGCTATGCTACTCTCTTACCAACAGGAGGAGTCTGTGCCAGAACTCCTTACCATGAACAATTACCATGAAGCTAATCTTATTCTAGCCAGCTAATTTGTTATCTCTCATAAGCCCAAAAGAGATTTAACGAAGCAAATGAAGGGAATATTCAAGATTCAGTGCAAGTATATGAGCAAGATTTAGGTACCAATAATAACCAACTGTTATTGCATTGCCATTGGATTTCTCAGCTTCCCTCAAATCACTTGGAATAATTTTATGGAACACAAGGTCTCTCTTCATATGTGGAGCCCTTGGTGCCTGAAAAAACTAAAGGCCAAGGGATCTGAGGCCTGTGCCAGTTCATAGATAGAGTATGATTAGTGGAACAACGCTTTGAGCCATGTCTCAAAAACGGAATATGGTCATTAATCTAATGCACGCCAAATGTTCTCATAACAGAGGTGTTTGAGGCTATCATAATTTGTTTCAGAGCTTACAGGTTTGTAGCTGAAATCCCGCATCAGATTCTTGTAACAGTTTTAATTGGAGTTTAAGCCTGGAAGCCTTAGTGCAGCAATTAAGACTGTGAAAGCAAGAGCAAGTATCTTAAAGTAGGTGGAAATCTGACAGGAACCTGATTGTTCGATTTCTATGCGTGTATGTGACACAGAGCCGGGATTTCTGCATCACTGCCAAACGACAAAGAGTGTCCTCTTTCAACTCGATTCGATTGGCTCAATTTGATTGGCTTAAATGATTCCTTGTACCAATGGTATGTGCGTTTCAAAAACCTTATAGCGTCCCAATTAATCTCCAGGTAAGTTTCATAATTTTACAATAAAATAGATCAGATAGAGAACAATTTATATCATGGGAATGATACAATGAGGAAATTCATTTTGACAGTGATCCTATGTGCTTTTATTTAATAATAATAATAAAAAAAAAAAATACAAGTGCAAAAAGCATTATATATTGAACAGGCAATAATGCATACACTTTTTACTATCAAATGTTTGAAATATCTGACTAAAGTGGCAGTCATGTTGAAAAAGTCATGTTGCTAAAAAAAAAACCACTGTTATTTATCTGTTATACATCTACATATGGATAATGTGATGAAATTCTTTCTTGAAAAAACATCCAAGGAACAGCCAAGGAGCATATGATGTCTTGTCAGTTGCCCAGTGGTGGTATCTTGGCAGTCACAACATTTTAATCATTATCCCAAAACCTTAATAAAAATGATGTCAGTTCAGTGCATAGTGTTACAATATAATACAATGGAAACCTGTACAATGGCTAAATGCTTGAAGCAAAAAGGCACAAATATGAGTTTGGGTGTTGATAAATTATAGCAAAAATTCCATTGAAAACTCCACTGAGGATTTACAGTGCAACAAAATTTGGGAGAAGACTGTAAAAAGCCTTGGGCCTCATTTGATCACAACAAACCCCACATAATTAGTCTTTATCACCAATGTCATGCTCAGCTGTCCTTTGAGAACATTCCTGGAGGAGGACATTAATTGCCTTGGCTTTATCCTGTTTTTGCAACATATCTATGACATTTTGGCTAGGTGGGCATATCTTGTTTAGACCTTACATTGCTCTGCCAAAGGCTTAATAGTCTGTAATTTGTTATAAGCAAAGGTTTTGAACCGAAAGTGACCATTTGTGCGTTTCTGCTATGGTACTGTATTATACTACAATTAAAGGGATAGTTTGCCAAAAATGAACTCAATATTCTTTTTTCCCTCAGTACCTTAAAGTAAGTTAAGCTCTGGACAAGGGCGTCTGCTAAATGCCGCAAATGTCAATGTAAAAAGTTAATCACCAATACGTGTATCTATTAATTTAATATTTTGCATTAGTGCCACAATTATCTTTAATAACTCTGAGATCTTTGAGTGTGTTTGGTATCAGTTGGAATCAGAAGTGTAATAATATATTAGAAAATTTATTTGAACATACAGCATTTAAATATGTTATTAATGTATGCCTTTTCCGATATTATTTTAACTTGTTTATTTATAAACTGTAGTATTTTACAAGCACTGTGAATTAGGATTATGATGGTTATTAATATTAATACTTTTGGTTATTTTATTAGTAGTAGTAGTAGTAAACATTTTACTGAATTGAAACCAGATAATATAACATTTTAAGCATACAGTATGTTTGCAGTATGCTTGTGGGCTGCTTCTATGAGACAGTAACATTTAGCTCCCATTTAGTTATTTAAGTCTTTAACTACATAATAGTCTTTAACAGCATTTCTTTTTTAAAGTTTAGTGTATTACTAAATCTAATCTGACATCTATGGCCAGGCTATAAATTCTGCATTATATGGATTATATTATATGCATTATACAACAGGAAGAGCCTTACAAATTGTACTAGGCTTTCTAGAGATATCAGATATGTACATATAGGGAAAAAAGAGCAAGTAGAGCATCACTTGCCAAATGTCGTGCTCTGGTTTGATTCAGGGCTTTGTGCAGGTCCTAGGGACAAACATACTGTCTCAGGGTTAGTAAGAGAAGTTTAGAATACTTTAAGACCTTAGTGAGCATTTTAATCCTTCCCTGTGCTATATCGCTTTTTTATTCTGAGTTTGTCTGAATGAAACCTCTGCACTGAGTACATTTTCAGTGTTTGAAGTGGTATATCTAACTTGTTATTAGTAATCATTTTAAACGTTAGTACAAATGAAGTGATATTTTGTGACATAGCGATCTTTTTAGTCCTGCCTTACAGACTGTGTTCATTCTTAGCCAAATATGGAGGAGAAAGAAGAGGTTTGGTCATCACCAAAAAAAAAAAAAAAAAGGCTTCAAAGTCTTGATTTGTGATTTGAGATCAGGGACCTTAGTAAGACACCTGACAGTACGGTGTGAGAAATCTTTAAATTCAAAATTCTGAGAATCTGCAACAATTATCTAAAATCCTTCAAGGAGGGCATAGGAACTCATGGTCCACCTGTACATAGAGTTCTAATTCAAAAACATTCAAAACTTTCGACTTCTAGCTCATTCAAGAATCCACCTGTTAATGCGGCACCAGTCTGGATCGCGTTGTTTGATCGTAGCATGTAGAACCTTGTAATTGTCTTTTAAAAATTTCAACCCTAAAACATCCACCCCTGTGCCAAATAATTCATCTACTTGATTAGCTAGCTCAGCTGTACTGGATTAGGTTTGGATTCTCCAGGACATTAGATCTCTGGAAACAGGGTTAGCGATCACTATACAAAGGCAGAAAGTTTTCGTTATAAGGTCACACTCGCTTTGACGGACGTGTAGCATTGATACAACTTGGCAGATTCACTCAGTCCCAGTGATGGTCTCGCACTGATGATTCTGGATTTTTATCTGATGTACTGCACTACACCCGGTGGAGTTTTATTCCACCGTGCTGCAGTCTGTAAGCACACTGGAACATCTGGTTTTATTGGAGCAATGCAGCCCTGAGTGCGAGACAAAATTTGGTGAAGTGGATTCACAGCTTGCTAAAAGACGACGCAAACGCTGCCAGCAGAGACTAATTTGTTGTCAAAAGCATATGGCTAAGGCCTTAATAGGAGGTACTTGGGATAAAAACCAGCTCAGGACAGCTGTATCCAGCGACCAACTTTTTCACTAATAATAAAGCATAACAGGTCGTCAAAAAGCACAATGAACTAGAAGAAAATGCCACATACAGTGAATATCCATTCATGATTGCTCACCATCCACTTATAGTCCTTCTTCTTCTTCCTCTTTCGGCTTCTCCCATTAGGGGTCGCCACAGCGGATCATCCGTCTCCACACCCCCCTGTCCTCTACATCTGCCTCTTTCACACCAACTACCTGCATGTCTTCCCTCACCACATCCATAAACCTACTCCTTGGTCTTCTTCTTTTCCTCCTTCCTGGTGGCTCCATCCTCAGCATTCTCCTACTCATATACCCCATGTCCCTCCTCTACATGTCCAAACCATCTCAATCTCGCCTCCCTCACCTTGTCTCCAAAACATCCTACATGCGCTGTCCCTCTAATAAACTCATTTCTAATCCTGTCCATCCTAGTCACTCCCAACGCATCTACTTATAGTACATATTAGTCAAATTTATTCACAGTGTGAGGTAAGAATGCTGCTCTACGATTCAGGATGCTGTTGTTATTGTCGTTGTTGTCGTTGTTGTGTTCAGCTTGTAATGGGTATGATTTTGGCACTTGTTGTTTTTAGAGGATTGGACCCAACCCCATCCTAGAGAGCTTTGCAACAAGTATTTTGGGTAAGCTTATGAGAGGCATTTGTATGGACTGCTTTAACCTTACCACCTGCAGTAAAAAAAAAATCTGAATCCATCAATTTGACTGTTTGGCTAGAGGATTGATTTATAAAGACTTTTTTTCTAAAAAAAAAAAATAATTTTGTAGACTGCAGTTAGAATGCTGTCAGAGCTGTCAAGAATCGCAGCATGACTGTGAAGTCATGCGTCATGTCTTTTAGAGGATCTGTTAATCATTTGGGCGATAGCGTGCTGATGGAGAGCGAGATCACCTGCAAGGACTGTAGCACAGGTCTTGTGATTCTGTGTTAATGTTAAAATGAGATAGTGTAGATAGCGTTACCTTTTTAGAGAGTGTGACATGTTCACGTTACAGGCCTTAAGGCTCAATACCGAATTTTGGCTCATACACAATTTGTTTTTAGCCCTTGTCAGTTGTATAATAATGGGTTTTTTTGTGTGAAATTTGGCAGACACCCTTATCCAGAGCAACTTGCAAGAGTGCTGTGAGGTCTATACCAATAAATACACTCTGATACTAGTTCATTAGGCCACAGCCTAAGAATACTCTCCATCTATAAACTCTGTTGGGAGAGAATATTGTTAGAAAAAGGAAGTTTTTATGTAAGTAGTTCTGGAAGTGGCAGTTCTTTAGACATTGTTTGAAGACTGCTAGTGACTCAGATATCAAGGGCAACCTCCTGTGTGTCGGAACAGAGCAGAATCTTGAAGCATCTCTTCCTTGTACCCTGATAGATGGTGGGACCAGTCAAGCAGCAGTGGAGAAGAAAAATGACCAGCCAGTGCAGCTACCTGTTTAATAGATATTAATGGTATTTTCATGAAGAAATATATAGATTGTAATGATTTACGGTATATATTATGCCACCAGATTATATATACATCAAATTTCATATTTTTAATATTCACACTTGTAGGTAATTCAGATCCATGTGGTCTATTAGTCAAAGCACTCAAATTTGAGCCACTTCTAGACTTGAATTGAAGCTGTGCTTATACAGTACAGTAGCACAGTCACTGAAGGTAGAAGAAAATACTAGCACTCAGGTGCAGTCAGTCAAGCTAGGAATGATACAATCTTACAAGACAAAGAAGGATTATTGACAACAATGCATGTAGAATAAAGCAACACAGGTCATTGATTATCTGAAGAGGCACATCAGCATGCGAAAAGAGTCTGCCTGGATCAACCTGTTATGCACTGAGATGCTGAAAGTGCTGCTTCCTCGATATTCATGTGCTTTTAGAAGCACTTGTAAGTGGTTCTTGACATATATGAGTCAATCTGGGTTGAAAATGAAGCAGGATGATTGACTATGTGCAAACACAAGGAAATTAATCTGGATTTACACTCGGTACCACACAGTCAATTGCTAAAAGGCACAGATCTGTGACTGTTCTTTTATCTCCATGGAGAGAATAAGGACGTAAACATTGTGGCCACCAGCGAGGAAGATATAAAAATATGAGTTTTAGAAGATAAAATAGCCACATACATAATAAACAATAGATAATAGTGTACACGATTCCTGCTTGTGAAGCAATATTAAGACCAAATCACACTGTAGAAAGACATAAATAAGTTACTGAATACTAAATAACAGTGCATCTCTGGATTCTGCAAGAGCCAGGTACTGTATTGTGTGTACCTGGTAGCTCTTCCTCCTATAAGCAATTTTCTGCTTTCATCATTAAAGCAAGATACTCAAAATAAAATGCTAAACCAATTTTTTATTACAAACAAAACAAAATGGTGGAATTATCTATCTATTAAGATTGCATTCTCTGGTTCCCGATTGATCGCACAGAAAAGCATTTATTGCTCTTTTCGTCTGAGTGGATTATGCTGCCTGGTGACCCAGCATTAGCAGCAATGTGCCAAGAGAAAATGGAAAGAAAAAAAATACTGTATCTCTCAAGTTTGCAACCGATTCGCTCTAGAATGAGGTGTTGTAGGCCTTTTCGTAAAATTTCATTTCTAAATATTTTATTACCTTTCTGGGTTCTTGTTAGGAATGAGGTGTTCCCTCATTGGACATTTTTTAAAATCAAGATCAAGACTCTTACCAGTCACAGTTTTTTCCATAGCATTGCTTCATTGCTGTGTGCTTGTAACGAGGTGTACCAGTGAAGCTCGGCTATTTCCATAAGCTCATCAAGGACTACAGTCCTATCAAGGTCTATCAACAAGACCCTAGTTAAGTAGAAATAGCATCAACTGTTTTTAAATGGTATCTCCTTAGACCATGAAGAATCTTTCCCAAAATACAAGAATATGGAAGAAATGGTCAAAAGATACATGGATGGATGGATGGATGGATGGATGGATGGATGGATAGAGAAGGAAGGAATTACAAGAAAATTAAACGTCAAAAGTGCGTCAAAAAATGGATGAATGAATGAATGGTTAAATAGATAAATTAATAGATGGATGGACGGAATGCAAGATAATTAAACAACTGGTCAAAAAAAGAATAGATAAAGAGATAAGCTCATGTTGCTACTTATACAAAATATTATAGATGCGTGATAGTGGCGTGCATTCACACCATCTGTCCTGCGTTCACATGTAAAATCTGTGTTATGTCAGTCAACATAACACCTTTACAGCATCATCAATGGGGTGAAAAAAATGCCTTATTCAAAAGCAGATTAAATTGAACTCACCCTTTTCTTATTAGAATGTTTTTAAACAACTTTACAAATTTCAAGCTTATTATTGGACATTAGATTTGTATTCATTTCCAGCTTGAATTTCTTTCAGATAATCTTTCTTATTTTTATTATTATTATTTATTAATTTATTAATTTTTTTCCCCAGAAAGAAGCTAAATTACCTGCCGAAAGAATAAGAAAATTCTAAAATTCTTCTTCTTTCGGCTTCTCCCATTAGGGGTCGCCACAGCAGATCATCCGTCTCCATACCCCCCTGTCCTCTACATCTGCTTCTTTCAAAACTAAGAAAATTCTAAACTTGAATTGGTTAAATATGCCTAGAAACATATATATCTTTTTATTTGTTACATAATTTAATGATGAGATATATTACCTAAATGTTCCTTCATTAAAGATTACTTCTTAAATACTATCTCTTTACGTGCTGCAATGTCATTTTTTGCGACATAAATATTCAACCACCAAAATGAAATATATCGTCTACTTCAACCCCGTCATCTCACGCCTCATTGTTTGTAATGTGTAACAGCACTATTGTATGGTACAGCTTTCTCCATTTTGGATCTTCCTCATGAACAGCATGCTCTGCTTTTGTCCTCTTTCTTGCTTGTGTCTGTCTACAATAAGGCTTGTAATAATCCTTTGGAATGGAAGGATTTCGAATGAATATATTTTAATGCTACTGGTCAGGAAACAGAAAACAGCTAGGATTCATTTACCAGGAGACAATCTAAAAGATTTGAACCGAGTGACATACCTTATATTTTCTATTTTCTATAATCATGCAGCTTGAGGGACTCAGGAAACTTCATTTCTGGTCACAGAACAGCAGATTGCTCCCGAGTCTCCATTTATAAGAGATATACAGCAGGTTTTGTGCAGAATATGAAGAGAGTTTAAGTCGTTTTCAGCTTTTTTTCTATTTGGTTACTCACCGCTCACTATTGCGAAATCCCTCACATTTATTTGCCACTGAAAATTCATCGGAGTGAAATTTCAGACGGCAAATTTTTTTTTTAATGTTCATGTACGGGAAGTGTGCGGTGTGAGTTGCCTGATTCAGTCTTTTGGTACATTCTTGCAGGTTAGATAACCTTGGCCAATCCGACAGCAAAGCTGGTTTTCGGCTTCAGAATCCCAGGTTCAGCTCGGGTTACTACCTGTGTGGATTTTTGCATGTCATTTTTGTGTCCATCTGAGGTTCCACTGGGTTCTCATGTCAGTAGGTGGACTGCCTGTTCTAAATTGCCCGTAGAAATGAATGGGTGTATATGAAAGTGTGCACTATAATGGAGTGAATCAAGATATATTGCTTCAATGGATTGGGCCAACTTGTGCTCAGAGGGGATCTAATTCAAATCAATACTTTAGATTGAGCAGCTTTATCCTATAATGAAACATTTCCATTTGGATGGGAGTGGTCACTTTTGGGATGGCAAGATCACAAGGGGTCACTGCATGGTTTGTGGAAAAAAAATATGTGGATCAAATGCTGTGGTCTTCAGAGCTTAGTTTAATTGTTATAAAAATGTGGCTGAGTGTAAGGAATGATTCATATGTAATGAATAGCTACATTTTTAACAAATCTGAACTGATGAATTCAGGATAAAGAAACAGCATTGTTTACTGTAATGGTTCACCAAGCAATATACTTCTGTATGATTTGGTTTAGAGTGTTCATTAATCTGAAGGGGAGGAGATGTGCATGATCTAGCTATTTATCAAAGAAGAAAAATGATCTGCTGTGCTGCTTAGGTGCACAATAATTGAATCAGTCCTGTACAACATCCTATATGTTTAACATAGCAAACTGTTGTTTTGTTTTTTTTGCATTGCATTGCATTGCATCGGCCCAAATCTACTTTATATAAAAGGTATTTGCTTAATATTCCTTTCGCATATTCTCTGTGTTATATATATTTTTTTTATATTATCAATCAAGCAAAGGTGCGTGATTAAGATTAGCACCGAGACGTGTAATCCATCAAAGCAACAGCTGGTGCTGTTATTATTTAAAGCTGCCTTGCTTGGACACATTCAAAATGATCACATTTAACTGGTGGCAAGGCATCAGTTTGACCTAGAAATGTCTCTCTGTGCCTCCCTACGGACTACAAGGCAGGGAGAAGAGAGCTTTCTAACTTTGTATCGTCTCACTTAATCTTCCTCGGTATACACTTGTACAACGTGGTCTGTTTTTTTTTGGTAGCTTGACGTACGCTAGCGACCCTCACAGGTGCACACGTTCTGCACATGAGCGGCCATTTTCTGGGCTGATGCTTGTTCCGGGGAGCTGACATTTGGTGAGCTAATTGCGAAAAGAGGGAGCAGTTAGAGAAAAGAGGAGGCAACATGAAGAAGGTGGAGGAACACAGAAAGGACAGGGAGAGACATTAAAGGGGGAAATACAGGAGAGAGAGAGAGAGAGAGAGAGAGAGAGAGAGAGAGAGAGAGAGAGAGATGGTGTTCATTTCCAAATACTGAAGCGCTTCAGGTTTTCAAAGGCTTTAATACCTTATGCGGAGGCCACTGGATATAAAATCTGTATGAAATCTCATCACATGGCACCAGATCAAATACTCATATCAATGAGTAAGAATTGTGTTTAGGAAAGAATATGAAATAGCTGAAGGAGAATCAGCATAACAATCTTTTTGTATTTTTTACCCTGTTTTAGCTAGTCTTTTAGCAACATGTTCAATATTGCCAAAACATGAAAGAGGTGGGGGGTGCTCTATTCCATATACATGATTTAACAGTGGGATCCCATCCCATCTCTCCAACCAACAACCCAGGCCATATATGCTCTTTTAGGCTGTGCTTTTGCCAGGATTTGAATTTGCATCCAATTTTAATAGGGTACCTGCTTAAACTATTAGCCCCCTGTTGCATACTTTTAATACCGTAATTTCCGGACTATAAAGTGCCGCACCCACTGAATTTGACAAATATTTTTATTTTGAACATAAATAAGCCGCACCTGTCTATAAGCCGTCTACACTGAAACTAATGAACTTTACACAGGCTTTAACGAAAGACAGTGTCTGTAACACGGTGTAACGGGTGAAATATGTTGTGGCTCCTTTAAAAGCAGAGCGGCATTTTGGGAATAGCCTGCCGCCGCATTTTTCCGCTATTACTGCATGTGTGCAAGACCGAGGAATATGTCCTTATTATTTTCTGATGCTCATTTCTAAGTTTCTTTGACTAACCCGTAATGCTGTTGCCAAGAAAAATAAAAAAGCACGAGTTTTGGAAACCTGTATGTGCTTATATGATTTCTGTTGCAACTGGAGTTAGTGAGTGAGCAGCAGGTCAAACGTCAGAGGAACGTCATCCATATTTATGATGTGGTGCGGCCCGATTCAGTGGGAGTGCGTCTGATTTACTATAAAGAGTTTCATTGGTTCACCTGAACCCGTTCCGCAATTTCATTAGTTTAATTTTATGGGGTTCAGTTTTTTGGCTTTGAAGCTTGTGAAACTGGGAAAAATCCAGGAAAAATCCATAAATTAGCCGCTTCGTTGTTTAAGCCGTGGGGTTCAAAGCATGGGGAAAATGTAGCGGCTTATAGTCCGGAAAATACGGTAATATAATGCATTTCTCTTGCAGCAATTACAAAAATGTGTTGCTTTTTTTTCTAGGAGTAATGCCAGTTCCAGACCAGTCCTGTGACAGTGAGAACTCCACCATGCTGAGCCCAGTACTAAATGCCTCCAATGGAGATGGATCTGAGACCGAGACGACCTCCGCCATCCTGGCCTCCGTCAAGGAGCAGGTCATTCTGTTTCAATGGCTAATAACTGGCTTTATAAGTAACCTCACTTCAAAACAATGACACCTCCAGGGATGGTTATTCGTCCCCGTACTCCGCTGAACAATCGTGTGCATCAACTCTCCCCAGGCCCTGTGATTAGCTAGATTAACCAGACGTAGTGTCCAACCACTGTATTCAGTACCTTGTCATTTTATTTTCAAACACTTTTAGAATAAGCTCCCTAATGATCAAAGCTGTCACTGCATGCTGTAAATAGTAATTATGTGGGCCATACCGTTCCTGAAAACTTAGAAGCACTTGCATCAAATTGCACCTGAATGAGTATGAGAATGTGTGTGTAAATGTGAATGTGTGTGTGCCTGACTGATGGGCTTGCATCCCATCCATGGTTTATTCCTGCTTAGCTGCCTTATGCGTATAGGGTTTACAGCTGTACACCTGTTCTTTAATGAAATTAGGCAATCATGTGACAGCAAAGTGTATATAAAACAGCCCAGAAGTTTCAGTTAAAGTTCATATTAAATACAAAATGGGAGGAAAAATGTGATCTTGACATGGTTGTTGGTGCCAGGCTGGCTGGTTTTAGAACGTGCAGCTCTCCCAGGATTTTATGCACAGCAGTCTCTAGAATGATGCAAAAAAGAAAACCAAAAAAAAAAAAAAAAAAGTGAGTGGCAGCTCTGTGAGTGGAAATAGCTTGTTGTAACTCATCCACCCAGCCATTGACATGTCTTGTGCTTTTCTTCTCAATAAGGCTACAAAGACTGGTACATTTGAGTTAGCATATCCTTCCTTCTCAGCTCAGTTCAGTGTGGTCATTCTCCTGTGACTGCTGTCATAAACAAGGCTTTTGCTCTTGTAGAGTTGTTGCTGTCTGGAAGAGGGGTTTTTTTTTCTGTATAAACTGTTGTGTCTTGAAATCCCTGTAAATACTCTTACCAGCCCATCTGGCATCTGGCAGCATGCCATGCTCACTGTTTTCCCTCATTGTAATGTTTGGCACGAACAGTAACTGGAGGTACCTATTTTGTTTCTGCATGATTTTATGCATTACATACATGCCACATTGATTGGATAATTGCATGAATGAGCAGGTGCTCCTATTAAAGTGTCACAGTGGTGTAAATGCAGGCAGCATGTATCACATATGTATAACTTACATATTATTGTTATATATAGAGACAAACCTGGTGTAATACATAATGTATCAGGTTTCACTTGTTCTTATTTGTATTACATTACAGATGGAAGTGTATCATCCACAGAAGTTAATTTAAGACTTTACTCACTTTGTTTTGAAAACCCCAAAACTAACTATATATATATATATATATATATATATATACAGGTAGTCATTGACTTACGACCATTCGACTTTGCGACCACAATCGCTAGCTGTGGCGTACGACAGTAAGAAACAAAATGGTGTAGAGATGATACAAATGGCATAAAATGAACAAAGAAAATGATGATATATACAGTATAACAATAATGAAAGAAAATTATGATAAAATACTACTTAAAGATTTTTATAACATCATTTCACATTACTGTACATATAGCCTACTCTACTTACGACCAGTCTGTCGGAACCAATCGTGGTCGTAAGTCGACAACTACCTGTATGTATATATATATCCTCCGAATGTATTAAAACAGCAGAACCAATTCTACAGCTTTTTTCTACTATACACTTGGGTTCAGGTTTAAAGGATAGATAGGTCACTAAGATAGTTTAGATGACAGAAAAGTTCAGAATTCCATCTATAGTCTAGATAATACGTCGAACGTGATCTACCAGTCGATCGCAAAGGTACTGTGGGTAGATCGCATGACATTAAAAAAATAGATATTTATTTATGCATTTTTATAGTAGATTGCATGCTGAAAAAGTGTGTGCACCCCTGGTCTAGATATACTATATGGACAAAAGTATTGGGGCACCTGACCTTTCCTGCTATATTTGGTTCGTCTTCATACTGTTGCCACAAAGCTGGAGGCACACAATTGTATAGGACGTCTTTGGATGTGGTATAATACATTTTGCGTTCACTTGAAACCCAAATCAGTTCCAGCATGGCGATGCCTCTATGCACAAAGTGAGCTACATGAAGATTTACATGGTTTGGAGAGCAAGATCTTGAGTGGCCTGCTATAGAGCTCTGATCTCATCCCTGCTGAACACCTTTGGGATGAATTAAAATGCTGACTGCACCCCAGGCCTCCTCACCTCACCTACACCAGTACCTGACTTTAATAACACCCTTGTGGCTGACGAACACAAATGTCCACAAGCACATAAAAAATATAGTGGAACATCTTTCCAGAAGAGTGGAGGTTATTATAAGAGCAAATTGGCACTAAATGTGGAATGTGATGCTCAAAAAACACACACCATACTTATGACCAGGTGTCCGCAAACTTTTGGCAATATAGTGTACCGGTATGCTATGCAATTTAAATCATGGCCCTTTAGGGTACAGCAGAAACAAAAGAATTGACCTTGCTATTCTGATACCACTGGAGGTGTTTAACTGTTTTAGAATTATAGCTGTACTTTGTTTATATTGTAATGACATTGTTTAGTGTATGGGCATGAAAACAAAGCATCCAGGAGTTCTAGTTTTATGTCTTTACACAACTAGGAACTAGGATAGTGTCTCTGTGACCAACTGTATGTAGGACAAATATATTCTCCATGTTATTGGTTTAGTAATATCATCAGCTGATGTCACAGATCCCTTAACTGGCATGATTACTCATTATCTGTTGTGCAGTTTATCATAAATTATCACTATTTTTTGGGTGACATCAACCAACGCAATAGAAGCGAATTGCCAGTTTGTGGGAATGTACAGTATACGGAGTTGTTGATGTTATTTAGTGTTTCTCGTGTTGTAAGAAATGACACACACAATCATGTGTAGGAATGGCTTGAAGCCTTATTTAAACACATTAACCCATATGAAGATTGAATTGTTCATGACAAGACTTTCACTTCGTGTCCTTGTTTAACTTGCTTTGGCACGTTTATCCACAGAACGGAAAAAAATACTTGACACACTCTCTGAGTTTGGAAATGACATGGGGAATGGTAAACTAGGCCACAGCCATAGGCCAGTCTAATAGCTCTCTTATTAGAGAAGAGAGATAAAAATGTCAGCCATATTACTTTGCTCCAGGCTTCCGATTTTCTTGCTCTGGCTCACAGAAGAGCCAGATTTCCATCCACACCCTACTGGACTACAATGTCCTTTTTTTTTTTTTTTTTTTTTTTTTTTTTTACTGTACCAGGCTTTCTGTAAATGTTGGGTGAAACTCACACTTCCTGTAGCTGTGTATATATGTACCCTAAGTTCAGGGTTTTCAAATTTTTTTGCCACCAGGATGTCTCAGTATAAAAATTTGCTGCTTTATCTTTTTCACATATTTATTCAACAGTCTTTAATATAACTGCTCAAATATTATGCAAAAAAAATTCAACACAATTGTGTCTATTTGTTGCAGAAATTAACTTTCCGCTCTCACAAAAAAAAACAGACCAGTTGCATCATTTTTAGACACATTAATGTTATAATGAAATAGTTAAATGGCAATTTAAGTAGGTTAATTAAGTTCAAGTAAACAGAAAATAATTATACATTTGCTCATGATATTAAAAAAGAAAACAACAACAACAACTATGACGTGGACAACATTTTAAGAACCATGGACCTATAATATTCTCTTGCCCTCCTAATCGTAAGTATTCTCCTTCAACCAATAGAGGGCATTGTTTTGTTTTCTCTCGTTTGAGATGTGGGTTTTTAACTGAGGTAATCGGAAATTTGTTAATTTTATATATTTAAAAAAGTCAGTGGTTCATCCTATAATGTACAGACTAATATGCCAACTTGTGCTGATCTGTCACTTCTGTTTTAAAAGTAGTATTCAAGAGAATGATACAGCAAATATTGCGGTATCATGTGTGTTCTCTCACAATGCTAAGCTCGCCTGCACTCCCACACTGTAATATTGTTATAAAGTTTGAGTAGGCATATATAAATGTTAACCCAAATGATAAAATTGCAAGGGCTACCTTTGCATTTCCACTTTATAGACTTTTATCCTAAAAAGTTATATCCTGAGAGCTAATAATGAATGATTTTCTAAGAGAATATACTTCTTTTGTGGGGTTGCTAACAATGAACAGGTTAAGAATTTTTAAAGATACTGACATACAGACATTTAACCAGGCTTTCATTCTTAATATTTTTATAGTTTATTAGTATGTTACACTGTGAAAAAATTTGTAAAAGCTTCCCCGAGCTAACAGCAGCCGTTTGTAATGTGGGAATGAAGCTGGAAACTGCAGCAAACTTTTTTAGCTTTGCAGATACCAAAATCACAGTCTTTTCTACTGTGTTTAGATTTTCAAATTGTCACTTACAGTCATTTCTTTATTGACATGAATAATGTTCTTAACAAATGACATTTTTTTTCAGAGCTAGTGCTTGAGGTAGTGAGTGTAGATCCTCTAGAGATTCTTTAATGCTCCATTTCATTCAAATGAGTGGGATAGTTCATGAAAAATTGATTTTAACTGTATCTTGAGGATCCACAGTGTGAGCTGTTTTCTAAAAGAAATAGACTTGTCAGAATTCATACTTCACTTTAGAGAAGTACTTTGTCTGGAGCAGAGAATTTGCAGCTAACAAAAGAAGCATTAAAGGAAGAAAAAGCTGCCAAGCTTAGGAAAATTCTTGCGCCGACACTATTCTGCAAGTTTGCTCTTCTCTCAACCTCCTGACAGTTTTCTTTCTTTATGAACTTGATAAAGACCATTCAATGATATAACAAAATTATATAATAAAACAAATTTCTAAAGTTACTTTACAGTGGTGCAATCTGCTGAACCATCACAATGATGCACCATCACCATTCAGTTCCAATAACACTTCATTTTCTCTTTAGTATTACAGTGTAGCTGTGTGGCTTAAGTGATTTGCTGGTGTTCATCTTTCCATTTTCTATAGTTCTTATCCCATAAGAGGTCATGGGGAGCCCGGAGCCTATCTCCTGGGAAAGGCAGAAGACAATCTGAACAGAAAATGTCTGTGTCCTTATGAAACTCTAGCAGAAAAAGTCTGAATGTAGCTTCGATAGTCGGTACCAAGGCAGTATACAATTATCTGTTGCCTTCAATTTTTCAGACATTCAGACATTCTCTGTATTAGTACAAGCCTTGTAACAGAGGCTGTCTACTTGATACTGTGTAGAATATGTAGGGGATTGCAGTTCCACAGTAAAGAATTACAGTCCAAGTAAATTCGAAAGACTTAGCAATAAACAGGATGTAATAAGTAGAGGGAGTACCAGCTTTATGTCTCTTAGCAGCACATTAGACAGTAACAAGCACAATGTGCAATGCTTTAATGCTTTTATAGTTGTTCTTTTAGTCGCAGGATTGCAAAAGCTGGTTTTCATGTCCACTAATGAGAACAAGAACCTCCTTGTTGAACTGATACAGGTTCCATAGGTTATTCTGCAAGATTACAACCACAGTTACATACTTACATATAATTATATCTTATCCAATTCTAACAGCCAGGAGAAGTGTACAACAACTGGATAGTATTTGCCACCTGCCATCAGTGTCAGAAGAAACAGGACTATTAAAGTGCTCATAAACTACTGATCTACCTACCACTGGGATAAGCTAGTAAAATCTGCATGGTGACACCTACCTGGACAGAGATACATAAATAGTACAGTTCTAAATCAATTATTTCCTTAAAGAGACAGAGAGCAGTATGTCATAGGGATGGGTGTCCATGTTCTAAGGTGAAGATGCCCTTTGCAAGGATCCAGCACAGATGGAAGCTCTTTGCCATTTATAAAGAGGGTAATAAGTCTATGGGACTCCACAGACATGGCGTCCGTTTTGATGAGATACAATAACTGCTAACAATATACACATTTTGCATAGATAAAGATCCAGATGAAGATCTCCACACAAACCCTAACCAGACTTGAAATGTCCTGCACTGCTAGTGGGATCATTTTTGAGCTTCCTTTTACAAAGGCACATTTTAGTAGTGTTAATGATCCAGTCCATGACCCATCTCTAAAATGCCTGCAGTTCTAGCAAGATTAGGGCTCATTACTGATGTAGTCTTCTTCATCATCCATCAAAGCATTCTCATAAGAGGTCGGCAATGACCTGGAGGAAACTCACTGATGAGTATGATGTAACCACATGCTGCCACAAACATTATTAGTAAGCCTGGCTTCATGCCAGTTAACTGTGTGATTTGTTTCGATGTTGGATCAATGTGAGCTTGAGCATCACACTGTAAAACAGTGGGTGGATGTGTTCGGAATAGAGCGCTCCTTGGTTAGACTGCGCAGAAACCAGAAATGTAATAGCAGTGGCCATCAGCGGAACGTATGCTCACATATTCCGAAAATACTTTGGAGAATTGGAGTGCTTGACCTAACTAAAGGCACACAATAGAAAACTGCTCCTGCGATATAAAATAAGCGTCAAGCAGGTCCAGAAATGTGAACTGCTCTTGTGAACGCTTTGGCAGGCGATGTAGTGTCTTTTCTATTGAAACCACTAGTGGCACAACATTAACAGCAGGCATATGCCCAAGACTGATCTGTTTATGATGCATCATATTAGAAAAAAATGTCGGTGCCAAGGAGTCGGTGTGTGTGAGCTGGACCCATCAAAAGTGGTAGTGTCAGTTGTGGTGACTCAATGAGTAGGTAATCATCCGACTGTGGCCACTGAGTTATAAGTGGCACTGCGATAAGGAAATGCAAGTGTCTGAGTCAAATAGTCTAAGCTCCTGGGTAATTGATTTCACTCGAGCCATGTTAGATTAAAAAAATATTTTTTGTCTAAATAGCATCTCAAGCTGCTTTCTTGTGGATGCTTGTCAGTTGTCACTGGGACTAGGAAGTTACAAGCCACAAGCTGTTTAGACTGAAGGGCCTGGGCCAGTATCAGCTTTTAGCCAGAAGTTAAATCTGACAGCCTTTGTGTGAGTAGTGACATTGTTGCACAGTCTATGTAGGAGATAGACATAGAATTAGACATTCACATATCTTCTGCTCAGAGTGTCTGTAAGATATTCAGTGCCAAAGCAGTGTGCAAATATCTGATGCGTTTCATTTTTTTTTTCTAAGGGGTTCGGGCATTGCCTGTATGAGCAAGAGCATTGTAATTTAGGAGATTAAACAAAAAGCTGCTTACTTGGTACTTTGTAGAATACGGGGACAATGCAGTTTTTTTTTGTGTGGTGCAATACAGACCAAATATGCAAGATTCTTAATTTATCAGGATGTAGTAAGTAGAAGAAAGTACTAGCGATATGCCATTTAGAAGGTGGAAAGCTTCAATGCGGTAAACATAGAAGGACCAGAGAGGCAGAAAGAAATGAGCAATATATTCTCGCTCACTTGTAAGGCAGTTACTCAGCTCAACAGAGGCTTCCCATGGTGAGTGTGGGATAAAAATATAGATAGCACTTAATAAACAGAGGGCAAATAGGCTCAGGGAAAGTATCGAGTAAATAATGTACGCATGGCAAAGCCAAGGCCACCAATACAGTCATGATAACAGGAAGCTCTCAAAAACATGGCAAGATAACTTTCTGAATATTACATTTACTGTAGTAAGAAGTGAGTACAGAGCTCTGGGAAGGTGGACAATGCAGTGTTTCGCAGCATTTTACAATAATGATTATAATATCTATCTATCTATCTATCTATCTATCTATCTATCTATCT